>JANEYF010001638.1:0-604432 GCA_029963845.1 Rhamnusium bicolor
ATTTTCGTTTTTCAATTCTACATCACATCGTCCAAAAATATACAGTGGCTCCATTTAAAAGAATTCTGAAAATTCAGTTCAAATAGTTGTAAATTTAAAAATTATTTTTAGCCACCCTGTATACTTTTAGGAAGTGAAAATGGCTAAGTTTCATCACACAGATGTCTAATAACTGGTAATAACATATTTTTTTCTTAAAATCGATAATTGTGACTGTAGTGATTTTTTTAATAAACACGTGTAAATGGCATAATTTCAACAAAAATAAATCATTACACCTAAGTGGTTAGGAGAGAGTCAATAATAATACAGGAGTGAAAGGAGGCCACAAAGAGGTTTCAAAAAATGTTCTGATATACATGGCATTCCATTTAAAAAAATGTTACTTGAGTCTGTAGAATCGTCTTTGCTCATCTTGTTGATTCGAAAATAATTTCCGGTAATAGACTTTTTTGTCTAGTTTATTCGTATTTTTAAATCAAGTTTCTAGCATCATAGAACTCGACATATCGAAGTACTATTGCCCCACCCCGTAAACAAGGAACACGAGCAGCCACTGAAAAATATAAGAACCTGAAAAGAGAAGAAAAGCCAATTCATAAAAAAAGAAAAGACAGCTGGGAATAAAATGCTAGAAGAACTAGAGTCAATCAGAGACCAATCAGAAATAAGAGAGAAAAAAACATAAGAGAAGAATCTAAACCTAAGGTAAATATATGCTGGGACACGGGAAATGTTTTGCTAAACTCATGGGAAGAAGTAACGATGAAAGCAGTGGTCAAGATCAATATGAAATGGACAACAAGGATTTTGTGAACCCACCAATGTTACAGAACATTCAAAAAGCATTAAAAAACTTACAAATAGCAAATCCCCGAACAGTGTTGAACTTACAGAGCTGTTCAAGGCAGATGAAGAAAACTTATTTACAGTAATGCACAATATAATATCCAGAGTGTAGAATGAACAGTCAATGCATTTGATTGGAACATCGGATTAATTTGTCCGTTGTATAAAGAAAAGCGATCGGTTAGAGTTTGGAAATTACTCATGCATAACGTTGTTGAATAGAGCATACAAAACTCTATCACATGTTCTGTCGGAACGAATTCCGCCCATATACGGAAGCTAGACTTCGCGCTTACCAGTGAGGCTTCAGACTAAAACGTATCTCGCTGACCGTCTGTTTTACGGCATATTATCGAAAAAGCGAACGAATTAAATATTGACATCTTTCACCTATTTATCTACTTTAAAGCTGCCTATGACAGCATTATAAGACCACCGTTGTATGAAGCCATGCATGAGTTGGAGATACTAGAAAAACTAATAAACCTAACAATAGGTGTTCTGTAAAGATTCAAAACGATACATCAAGAACGTTTGAAACAAAAAAAAAGCATACGGCAAGAGGATGTGCTAGCGTGTCTGCTGTTTAACATCACAAAGGAGGCAAAAAGTAAAAACGTATAGCGAAAGAAGCTAGAGAAGTCAAAACCCACCTATAAGGCTGTAGTACTGTTGATGATTGATGATAATGCCAAACTCCATACTGCTGTAATAACTAGGACGTTCCTACAAGATGCCGATGATCCTCAAATTTACCTGACCTTTTGACAATCGATCATGTATGGGATATGTATTGGATAAACTGATGAAAAAATTCTTGACTTCATTGCAAATAAATGACCAACTGTTAACCACTTGCTCAGTACTAACGACCAAAAAGTTTATACCACTGAATATGTAATTCAAAGAACTGTCTAATTATGAAAAAAATTTTGGTTTGCCATTTAAAAGAAATTTCGATGACTATGCGGATTATAAGTACATTTTTCACTTCAGCTTCAATAGCATAATATAAAGGTAGTATTTTAGGAGCATTCAAAGTATTTTCAATAACAGAAACACTGTTGTGATTTTCATTTGAAAAAAAAAATTAATATGATGAAATAGATTATTCCATATTCAAAATAATGACCATATGATATTTTTTTAGATTTTCATTATAAAAGTACAGTTTTTTTCCACTGAATTTGTTAATACGTAATTCACATTTTTTTTAAATGATGAGTTTCAAGTATTATTGATGAAAGCAATTTAATTTCTTTTATATCATCTCTAATATCTAAATCATGTATAAAAGATACATATCTTGCTTCTCTATATTCTACATTACATAAGTTTCTACTGTGAGATAATACACAATATACTGATTGTTATGAAGGTAGCTGTGGCAATTTTTTAACAAATTTTATGGTAAACAAATTAGGGTAACTGACCGATATTTAAGCATATACAAAACAGAAGCAACAAACTTCTTGTAGCAATAATCTGTAATATCTGAACACAGGCAACGTACAGCGGCAGTTGGTCAAACTTAGGCTGTCATATATTAATATTGGAACATGGAACCCAAGCATAACTATCAAGACTAAAAGAAGTTTTGCAAAAAAATATTGCGATTGAAATCTGCAAAAAGAAGTTGAAAGAATTGTGTGCCACACCAGATTATTTTTTAAACAATTTGTAACATATTTGCAAAACATTTTTTTCAGAATTATGTGGAAAATGTATCGACAGATTTCAAATTTCATAAAAAAAATATTGCATTTTTATAAAGTTGCACCATTTTTCACTCTGCAAATTTCAAGAAGGTATTACTTTCATTTTCCATCCGATTCTGAAAAAAAATGTTCTGCAAACATTTTACAAATTGTGTAAAAAATAACCTGATGAGGCACATAATTTTTTCAACTTTTTTTCACAAATTTCAATCGCATTTTTTTGCAAATTTTCTTGATTTAGTCTTGATAGTTATGCCTTATTCAAATATGCAGCCCGTCAACAAGTGGTCTGTAACCCGCCGAGACTTTTGGTTTATATATTTAATATTAGTGAAACAAAAGTAGTTTACGCGTATTTCTTTAATTAGAATTTTTTTTTGTAATACGGCCCAGGGTTTGATGTACACGAGTTTGACATGCCTGCCTTAATGTATCGCTTGGGTTTCATGTATTGATGGGAATAATCAGGATATTTTTATAATCGAGATATTAGTAATCGAATTAATGATTCGAGATATTCGATAGAATTAGCTATCGATGACGTCAGAATGGAAATTTGGGATATTTAATCAAATTATTATATTCACGACCGCAGAATGAAATAAATAGGAATAAAATAGAATAGTGAATAGTTAAAAATTTATTGGCACTTTAAGAAAGTACAATCGGTGGCGTAAGTTTTTAAGGGTAACTGAATTATTATTTCATTTATAATTTTTACAAATATGAACACTCTCTTATGGAGAAGTGGTCTGTCATATTATCATCTTTCACTGTCTTACTCTCACCAATTATATTACTTATAAAAATTGTAAATAATAACATTTATGTAGTTACATTTTCAGATGTTTATGCAGCCGATTTTTCTTTCTCAGAACACACCGGCTGCCACAGAAACAGCGCGCCTGTCTCTGTTGCACTGCATCGAAATCCGAAATCATCGAATGTCTCATGTTGTCATGTCCCGCCTCCGTCTGTGCATTTACCTACTCCTAGTCATAGAAAAAATATTATATTTTATATATTATATCTTATCTATGCTCCTAGTACTACCACGTTCAGTCTTCAGTACGTTTACTATTTTAATTCGATTAATTCTAAAAGTTTTTCAGTACGAGTCATTCTCTCGTATTGCATTTCCTTTTGATACTAGTACATATATATGTATTTATTTGACATCTCTCCTCACTCGATTCTCCAGCTGACCGCCGAGCACTATTATTTTAATACTACTAAATTATCTCGAGATATTTTTAAAATAATCGAAATAACTCGATTAATCTTATAATCGAATTATTCGAATTATTTAATTCGATTCTTCCCATCACTAGACTTTCATACTCCAATACTAAGATATGACAATACATAATGTTTCATATTAATTTGGATATATGTATGTACTATCAAATGCTATCAAGCAGGCCGGATAAAGATCTCACGGAACCTGAGGCTAACTAACAAGAAAGGGACCCTCTCACAGAAAACTTGGATAGTTATGTTTTAGATATCTATAATAATAAAGAAAACAAGTTTAGCACAAAACAACTTTTTAGTATTAAGAAAATATGTATAAAAAGACAACTGCGGTACAAAGTTACAAAAAAAAAACTCCTATTGTTAATAAACATTCAGACAGCTGCACTATACCACATAATAAAAAACATATGCGTTTTAAAAAAATTTATTTATTTATTTATTTATTTATTTATTTAACAATTACGATTTACAGTACACTACTTAATTTTATGATGCCTGAGCCTAAACTAGTTCGCGTCTGTATAAAATAAAAACATCTATTATAAAATTAACATTTAAAATGGTGGGCAATTGATACATTGGTAAACAGTAAAAAAGTCGTGTTAGAACACGAGCTTGGACACGAATGGGTCACGGTCTACTTTGGTGTAAGAAAAATCCGACCCTGGTAGCAAGGTTATTGATCTATGCCACATTTCTAGATATGACTTGGGACTGGGGGCTTCGAAGAAAACAAGAAAGATTAAATATTATCAATTCATTTTCCTCCTAGTTATCCCAACTTTATAATATTAAATTTATAATAATAAATACCCTTTAGGATTAATTATATCGAAGGTATTTTATTAAACTTCTTTTATAAATTTCTATTAAGCTACTGACTTTATGAAAAGCATATCTACGAACTAACCGTATTTATTACAAATTCCTTGATTTAACAATTTGCATCTTCTTAAAGAATGTAATTCTTCGTTTAAAAACACATTATGGTAGTATAAGTATAGGTATAGGTATAAATAGGTATAGATATAGGTATAAATAGGTATAGGTATAGGTATAAATAGATATAGGTATAGATATAGATGTAGGTGTAGCTGTAGATGTAGGTGTAAGTATAAGTATAGATGCAAGTGAAAGTACAAGTATAGATGCAAGTGAAAGTACAAGTAAATATAATTATCCAAACCTCGTACGCTCAAAAATTAATAAACCGGTATTATCAACGTTTTTAAAGAGATGTTTAACTTACAATCTTTCGCTACAACAAAATAAATTACCAACTAAATGTAAATATGAAATTGACTTAACTTGATATTTAAGTTTAACACAGACGTGGTTTTCCACCAAACACCAAAACGCTATATAATGCAATCGATGCGTGTTTTGCCAACCAAGTTGGCATCATCTGGAGCTGATTGAAACTTACCTCATGGTTAATAATGTATCCTATTTATACCTGAATCATTGTTACGGTTCACGAACCAATAGAGCGGACTATGTGAGGTTGGCTCTCTGTCACTATTCATACCATTTTTACATATAATTTCCAAACATTTAAATGGATCCAGCGGTCTAGTATTTGTTGTACACCTAATTAATCTCAAATTGCTATTATCTATATTATGGTTATTCTCAAACGCATGTTGGTCAACACTAGTCTTATCTGTTCTACCGTATTTGAGATGAGCCAAATCCAGTTTGAATTAATCATCTAGCTTATCCAACATATGTTTGACGACAGTCCTTATAATTAATTTCTTAAATCCCCGTCTTTTCGTTTGTTTGAATTTTGTCTCTTGAATTTCCTAAAAGTTGTTTAGGTTTATCTCCCACACTGCACACTGCAAACGAAAAATTCGAGTATTTTCCCAGGGTTTGGCTTAGGTATGTGGATATTTGAATGACATTTTTGATTAGTTGATAAAATAATTAGGAAATGTAAATTTAAAGAGACCCTTCGAAATTCCTCGACCTTGCAGAATGCAAATCCGAAATTTCTGTCTATTTTTTTAATGACCCCAAACAAAGAAATCAAGGGGTGTTAAATCAGGTGATCTTGGAGGCCACCTCACACGACCATTCGTCGAAATTACGTTTTCTCCAAATATCCGTTGATGGTAATCAATTGCTATCCTTGAATTATGGGGAGGAGTGCCATCTTGTCGGAAATATATTCCCTGTCGTAAATGGAAAGGTAATTCAGCTAAACTGTCCTCAATTTCATTTTGCAGAAGTCCCAAATATTCTGGCACGTCAGGGGTGCTTCAAATATTATTGGACCAATAATTCTACTACAGATTATTCTAAGCCAAACATTGAAACTGAACCGCACTTGAAACTTACCCTCCCATAATAAATTTTGATTTTCTTGTGATCAATATTTTCTATTTTATCCGTTAAATAATCCCAAATTTGTAAACCTAGACTCGTCCGAAAATAAAATCATTCCCAAAAAATCATTATTTGGCTGCACGGTATTCTGCAAAATCCAATTGCAATATTCCATCCTACGTGCAAAATTCGTCTTACTGGTTGGTGACTGATTTCCAATTCAAACACAATTTGCCTTAAAGAAACAGTCTTATCAACTTCTACTCGAGCCAAAACATTAATTTCCTTTTCTTCGTCAAGAATGAAATTTTCTTCGGGATCATTGTTGGACTCACTTCGGAATTGATTTTCAAGGCGATTAAAATAATTTCTCGCTGAACTTTGTCCATTGGGGATATATCGTTCGGCATAAAGGTGTCGCTACGGCATCTTTTCTACATTTCCCATAAATAATTAACATGTCCACTTTTTCATCTCTTGTATAAATTTGCGGCATTTTGAACACAATTAACAAGAATTTTAAACAATTTTTAAATACACAATAAAAACATCGGTAAACTAACAAATGTTTGACAAGCTAAATATTTCATTGTTTTCAAAGCCACCGTAGTTAGTTACTTCTTAACATTTAATTAGAACGAAATTGTATTTTCTCATTTTCTTTTAGCTGTAATTTTGTTTGTATTTGTCGCACATTTTAATACGACATATGAATAAATTCCTTATTAATAGTACTAATAAGAGGTACCACGGTACCAATATGGATTCCATTTGAAAAAATTTAGTTTTACCCCAAAAATCATTTTGATGAACTTTATTTGCTCATAAATCCAATTTAGTATTTTTGACGGGATTTCGATTTTTCTAGCAATACACGGGTCATTTAGAATAAATCGGAACCGTCATGGCACACTTAATTGGAAAACTAAAAATTATATTATAAAAAATATTGACGTTTGAAATGTTACTTATTTAGTATCGGTGAATTCAGAAAATTATGCAAAATTCAAAAATGCAATATTATACAGGATGTTCTATTTAAAACTCGAAAGTTAGTGTCACTTTCGGCGAAACCGGAAGTGAAAAAAAAAAAAAAAAAAATCACTTGTATGTCAAAAAGTGTCGCTTATTATGTATATAGGATATCCCAAATTTCAATCAATTATATTCAAAACTAAAGAAGAAAGAAAGGGGGTGTACCATGATCCTGTTACTCTCATGTTTACTCTCATCTACATAAACTTGTATACAAAAGTAAATGAGCAGTCTTGCAAATGGAAAGTGAAAAGACTAAAAAGGAGGGGCCCAAGTACGAAGCCTGGAGGTACTCCTTAAATTAGATTTTACACTATAAGGTATCCGATCATTTGGACACTTTAGATTCTCAATGAGGGTGTGCAACGCTCACGTTACATCGTGTCGAACGATACGAAATGTTAAGCAACGGTTACTGTGGCTAGTAGTATATAGTATTGCCCTTATTTTAAATTTTTATTATGTCCTGTACAAATCTTTATATTATACGTTGTTACAGGAAAACGTCCCTATGCCAGACAACAACAAAAGAGGCACAACTGAGCCGTCTTGGGCCTAACATCGGCCAACAGCCTAGGCATCCCTCTGCCAAGAAGGGAAACTATCCTGCTGCCTGTCGCCCGAAATTTATTTCGGGCGAGTATATATATTGTAAAGCCAAACGGCTAACACTGTGTGTATATTTGTAAATATTTTTATTTATTGTATTTGCACGAGGTGTCGTGCCTTATTTAAGTTTTTTATAATGTAATTAATGTCAAATAAATGTTTTAAATTGGAAAATTGGAATTGGCTAGTAGTTGGCTGGATGACAACTAGATCAACGAAACACAGTAGTCTTTCCCCAGTCTTCTAGCGGCTTGTAATGAGCTTAAAACCCAGTAGCTTATGCGTGGATTGTGTAGTGGATATACAAGTTAATTAAATACTTAAAAGAAAAAGATTCGCAATTTATGAATGATTTTTCAGAATAAGATTTCATCTAAGAGGAAGAATGTAGATAGTTCAAGAGAATTGCGATAAATTGCATCAATCCCAGGTTTGACACTAGATGATGTGTCACCGCATAAATATGTTCATGCATATATGACAAAATATCGCATGTTGTGGTTATTTTGGCGAGTTCGGTAACATCCAAAGTTAATACGAAGAGAGGTGAAAGTATTGATGAATGTAACACTAACACATACATGTACATATTTTTAACTAGCGATCACTACTGGCGGTTCTTCTATAGGGTCATTTGGACAATGACCTCCCACATACAATTAAAAAAATAGAGCTACTCATTTTCTGAAGTTTAAAAATATATAATATATATATATTTTTAATATTCTTAAAAAAACATATTAAAGTTTCTAGTTCATTCTATGCACAATACTATTCAAATATCTAGATAACAGAATTTCATATTCATTACATTATTCATTTATAGAATTTAAAAAATCGTGGGTCAATCCACAACTTGTCCTTAAGCTAGCTACGGACCCAACTTACAACGAATTAAAGTGAAATAGACTTATGCGCGAATCGTCAGAAAGCAAAAAAAGACAGAAAACACTGACGGGGACAATGTCCCTGACACATTTTACGTAAACGATAACGCACGAAGTTCAGTAAAGCAGTCTTAAGGCTGACTGGGTACGTGTTGGTCGGTAAATTCTGTCGCGTTGTTTTTAATGTTTTTATTTGTGAACATTTTATTAGTAAATCTCAACTTGTTGTGAAATTAAATAAAACAGTGTTTTTGGTGTTTACTATTAAATATGAGTGTTGTACAAAATATACTAAAACTGAAAGATGGACATAATAAAGTACAAGTAGTTTTTGTGTTTAGATACGTTTTAGACAGTGTTTTATGTGGGAGATTTTGGAAATTTATTCAGCCTCAAGAAACGACATCGCAGCATTTGACAGATGTAATTTTAAAAGAGTTAGAATGTCTGAAAATTAATGAAAGTCCTGAAAAATTGATAGCATTGGAGGTGTACAAGCCAAATTTAAAAAAAGTTATCCTTCAGCAAATTTTATTCATTGTTACGCTCATCAACTAAATTTAATTTTACAAAAAGCATCAAGTCAGGATAAAAGCATACTTTTTTTTTGCTAATTTACATAGCTTTTCTTCATTCTTTGGAAAATCGCCAAAAAGAACAGCCATGTTAGATAATGTTGTTAAGGTGAGATTACCTAAAGCGGCTCCAACTCGATGGAATTTTAATACAAAGTGCATAGAGACTGTTTATACCTATCGAACAGAATTATAAGATTGTTTAGAAAAAATCATTAATAATGAATCAGAAAACAACACTCTAAACCATGCTATTGGTTTAAAAAACTACTTACAAAATGAACATTTTCTTTACTGGTTAAATTTTTTTCATTTCTCGCATTTAGTTATGCCTCATTGTGATATATTGTTCAATCAATTACATAAATGTAATATCGATGTCATAACAGTAAATAAGTGTATTGGCGTTTTTAATATTAAAATTGAGGACATCAGAAATAAAATTTTGAATAACTATTTGGAGGAGACATCCATGCAGTCTGCCCAGAGATGTAAAACGGAAGAATCAAAAAGGAGAATTTCATTAGAAGTTTGTGATATAATTATTACATCTGAGATCAAAAACAGGTTTGGCTTCAGTAATCATTTAGCAGTTATTTCACGCAGATCGATTTAAAGATTATAAAAAAGCTTTCCTCAAGATATGTTTAAATTAGTTAAAACAGAGTATCCAGTCATAAATCATTTGAAACTTAAAACTGAATTAGAAGTATTATATAGCCGAGAAGATTTTTCCAATAGTGAAGGTGCAGTTGCTTTGTTACAGCTTTTTATTAACAATAATTTGCTTAATACTTTTTCTGAAAGTGTCAAACTGTTAAAAATCTTGCGTACTCCCTATGACTACCGTCGAAAGTGAACGTTGTTTCTCCACCTTAAAAAAGAATAAAGACATTTTTAAGAAATACCATGGGTCAGGAAAGGTTATCTTTTTTAGCTATGCTTACCATAGAAAGGGCATTAATATAGAAGATAAAAGACTTTAATGAAAATGTAATTGACCAATTTGCGTCTCAAAAAGACCGGAGGATCGACTTGGAATTTAATCACTTTAAAAGGTAGGTAATACAGTCAACTTTTCTAATTGACCTCCCTATCTCTTGACCCACAAACCGCCACTGGATCACAGGAGAAAAAGTGTAATTAGTATTACACTTTGGCATTAGTATGCCACTATAATATTTGCCATCTTCCAGCTGCAAGCATTGGTGGTATCATCCACGCTAATCCAGACGTATTTGTCATTCAATTCAGGATATCTTTATTGTTTAACACAGTCACATCTCTATGTTAAATACTTTTTTTAGTACCGTTTCCGATGGGGTCTGAACATTGCTATACTGCCCACTAATACACTTTTGCAAAAAATTGCCAGAATAGTGGACTGTAATATTACCACTTACACACTTTCTATAATTGTGTGAGGAAATGTGTATTTTAATGTTTGTGATTTTCACCTAAACATTTTATAAATACTACGTATTCAGAGTACCAGCAATATGGGGCAGTGGGCGTAACATGATAGTTATGGCCTTCGCATTTCTATTGGCACTAAACAATAACGAGCAATTCCGTCAAGATGACGGTCAGTAAGTAATTGGTTTTTGAGGTACAAGCCATCCAATAAAAACGTTTATTTTCGTGTTATCATTTTTATAAAGAAAGCATATTTACAGCATAGTATATAAGAATATTTTATTGTTTCATATTGTTTGGGAATATTTTATCAGGTTTTCTATTTATCCCTCAGGGCAAAAATTATAAAATGGATCTTTTATCCTTTACGCAAAATATGCATGTATAGCATAAAATTCTTCCATTGCGAAATTACGACTTGAGCTTGAAAATTTTGTGCTCTTGAGAAGATGCCATTACAAAATTAATTCTAAACATACTATCTGACATTAACAGTGACAATGGTGGTTTAAATAACAGATTGATCTAAAACATACGTTTTCTTTTGCATGGGCAAGTTCACACAGTTTTTTTTTAATGTGATAAGCTGCAAAAAATAAGATTGATAATATTTTAATGTTTTATTCATAAAACCGATAAATTCTAAATAACAGTAAGGCTCGATGTTGGGAGACCCTTGTTAGGGTAAAAGTAGGGTGAAACACCCAGTAAAACTCCAACACCCTGTTAATATAAGAAAAAGTATATTAATTAACAAAAATAACAATCCTATCAGCACACTTGTAAACGTAAGCTGACTCTATTATAACCTTAACTCTCGCTAACTAAAAACTATACCAATCAACGGTCTATTTATCTTAAAAATGTTTATTTTTAATTCAATAAATAACATAATATCTTAGATCATAGCAGAGAAGCCGGCAGGCTCCATCAACCCCAAGGGCGTAGTATTTACAACACCCTGTATTTTGAGTAGTGGTGAGAGGTATGTGAAACTTTTCATATGGTCCAAATGCTACTATCCGACCGATATCATAGATGTCTCTGAAGGTATAATCCAATGCAGGTCGGGGTATTTGCCCGCTGAGTAGTAGTTTCGTTCAAATCATATTTAATAACAGCAGTTTAGTCCACCTGGGCTAGAGGTCGCCGCTCTCGGTACTTGCTTAGCAAGTCGCTATCCGCCACAGAGATATCTATGATGTTGGTCGGATAGTAGGATTTGGACCATATGAGAAGTTTCACATACCTCTCACCACTACTCAATTTACCTTAGTCAGTATATGACTAGAAGGTTGGCCACTATCATTTGTCTGTTTCATAACCTATGGCATACTGAGGAGAACTAATAAGTTCGAAACCGGTCTATGTCTGGTTAGGAATTGACAAATGATATTGGCTACCGATCTATCATGATTTGAAGGTATAATCCAATGCAGGTCGGGGTATTTGCCCGCTGAGTAGTTGTTTCGTTTCAAATCATATTTAATAACCCTGTATTTTGTTAAAAAGTGAACATTTATACTAATAAAAATGGGATTATAAAATATCATGTGGTGTTTTTCTGTTACAAATGAAAAAGTGAAAACTTTTTTCTAATTTTAACTAAAAAGTGTGTCAACTCTTATTTATCAGTATGTATCAAACTTATCATTGACATGCATGGGGTTTGCATGTGAAATCCTAATATTTTTATCTATCAGATCAAGAAAGTAGTAAAAACAGGGAAAAATCATACCATACACCTCCATAACACGTAATATTCACAGAATCGTACATGCATCGCGTTATTTGATAAAATGATAAAGTAATAAATGACAATAATTCAGGCTATATCGGAATTCTAGCAATAAAACACAATGTAATATTTATATTTAATATCACACAGCGCATATATCAGACAATTAATTGTTGTTGATTATATTGATTTTATTGATGTTTAAGCAGTGTACATAGAATGTAAATAACTGTAGGAAATAAAAAAATAACATCAAAGTACCGCGATTATCGATTCACAGTTATAGTAGTTAATATATTTAGATAACTGCGTTAAGAAATTTATAGGAAACCTTTGATTTTCGCCGACAAACAGATATCGATTTATAGTGAACAGTAGCAATAAATGTTATATTTATATGATAAAAATTGCAAGAAGTTGTTTTTAGCGACCGACGGGTTAAATTTTTTTGGAATGCATTACAACAAAATTCGTTTCTAAAATAATGAACTCATTAACCTATTGGTAATATAATACATGTTACTTTTTAAAAAACAAAATTAGAGTAGGTATTTATAATAAGAATAAATTTTGTATAGTGTTCTCACGAGTCTTATGGCCATTCGTAGATTTTATGTGACCATGTCTAATACAATAATATACACTGTGTTCATTTGAAAACTATCCACCCTCTTATTCTATAAAACTTTAATTTAAAAATTCGTTGAGACACGTCGACTTTTGTTCCAAGGAAGAAATTTCTGTAACAAATATCTGCTTTAGCAATGAGTGTAAGGTTTATTTGCAACTTTTGCTTCTTTTATCTCTTTACCGCCGTCAAAGAAGTCGACGTTTTTATGTTGCAAATAAGTTTGAAATACACATTACCTTTTGTCTTCACGGATTTGTCAATAGACATAAAATAATTGCAGATACTGAGATACTGAAAATCCGCCTTTGTATCGTAAGTCCACACACACAGAGACCAGAGAAAATACATATACAGTCTGTTTGATTATAAAGGCCCCAGTTTATAACTCCTTTATTTTTATTTAGACATTTAATAAAGTATATATTCTTGAATAGAACGTCATTGCCTACATGACCTGATACAAGAATTTGTTGAACCATATTCTTAGTAAGAGTGATGACGTCGTCGGCAATTTTTTTAAATGGCACGGTACATATTTTTTTGTAAAATACAATAGACATTTTTTTCTCTTTCCAACAATATCAAACTTTAATATTTTTCATGAGATAGTTTTTGAGAAAATAAAAAAAATATATCGCTTGACTACATATTAAAAGTTTTAATTTAATCGTTTGTTATGTGTTTTGTAAAAATATTAAACTTTTAATTTTGTCAACTTAATATATTTCTTTTTATTTTCTCAAAAACTGTCTCATGAAAAATAATAAAGTTTGATATTGTTGGAAAGAGAAAAAAAATGTCTATTGTATTTTACAAAAAAATATATACCGTGCCATTAAAAAAAAAATTCCGATGACGACTAAGAATATGGTTCAACAAATTCTTGTATCAGGTCATGTAGACCTTTATAATCAAACAGACTGTATGTTTTGGCAGCTATTTGGGGAATTCAGTGATTGGTCCTCTTTTCATTAATGAAAATCTCACGAGGCCATTATACTTGAATCTTTTAGAAAATACGATACTCGTGGAACGTATAGAAAATCAGCAAGATTCAGATGTTACTCCGCTAATTATTGAAGAAGAACTGATTTTTCAATAAGATGGTGCCCCGCAATATTACATTTTGCCGATAAGGCAGTGGTTAAATGCAAGTTTCCAGACAGATAGAAATGCAGAAGAGGGTCCATAGAATGGCCTGCTTACTCCCAAATTTATCTCCCCTTGATTTTTTCTGTGAGGCCATTTGAAATAAATTATCTATAAGACGCCGTCTAGGGATATGTATTGAAGATCTAAAAAAATAAAATAACTCAGAAATGTCGAAGCATCTCCCGTGGAACTTTTGTTAAAGTAAGATCAGAATTTGTTATTCTCAAAAACCAGTCACATGATTTTTTTATCCTGCAAATCTCAACCGATTTTAAAAACCGAAAAACCGTTGTTTCGCAATAGAGTTAGCTTTAAAATGATGTATAACAAGTGGGGTGGTGTCATTTAATATTTTAAAGTTGTGCTGCTGGGAGTTAGGGGATGACTTGAACATCATTGCCTAAGCGCGAAAAAAGTTCTTCTTTGGAACAAAAGTTGGCGTGTTTGGGTAAATTTTTAAATGTTTGATAGTTTTAAAGAAAAAGAGGGTGAACAGTTTTCAAATGAACACATATAATATACATTAATCATTATTGCAGTTATATTACTACACAAAACTATGAAACTGCATGTTTTGGTATTTCCACTAAAATTCTCTAGAAATTTTAAAAACGTTTTTAGTTATCTTTTATTTATAAAGTACTTAGATACAAATATACATTTTTTTAAGAGTTAATGGATTTCTACGACAATAACTGTTTATTTATATCCTTACTTTATTTATAAATGATTTCATGTAATAATATAATTTCAAATTACAATGCAAATAAAAGTTCTTTGTTGAAAGCCGCACTCTTAAAAATAAAATTCTGAATTAAGTAAATAAAATAAAAAAGGTACATGATATAAGGAATATAGAACAGTCTCGTAATTGCAGTGAGTATTCGATAATCACATGATTTATTTAAATACGTATGAAAAAGAGTTGTCCAATCTTACAATTAGTTAAAATCCCTGAATTTTAGTCATAAAATTTTGCATATTTTAATTTTTTTTAATGTTAACAAAAAACGTTAATCGATTCTAAAGTTTACTAAAAATACTCAATTATAGCAAACACACTGCATAACGAATATGATTCAATTTTAAATAATTTCAATTTGCATGTTTTAAAGGAGTTCAAAAAAAGAACGAGGTTCTACGTTTATGTATTTTATTTTGTCCTCGCATAACCTGAAAACGCCCAAACAAATTCTGACATAACTTTTTGTATATTATTCAGCATCTTTCCAGTTTACGTAGGTTTTAGATTATTAATAATAATCAAACATTACTTCTCCCCTCTTTGCTTAAAGAGGACATATATGCCCTAAAAGCAGAAAATTTGTACGTCTGGAAATTCTAAGCCACTTTCAGTAGAGTTAGAAATTAAAATATATATTACCCTCATAGCAATAGGAAATACAAAACCACACACATTTTACTAAGGAGTGGAAAATAAAGGTGAAGATTCTACATTATTTTCCAAGAGCTAGTCGGTTGATATTTGGTCGATTCTCGTACACACGCACACTATTAGTTCGAAGAAAAATAACAAAACTCGCCAAATTTCAAACGGGAGGTGAAAATTGGGGAAAAACTTGTATCCACTTCTAAGAGTAGGCAATTAAGATTGGGCACATTCGTAGACATTATAAGTAACTATTAAAATCAAAGGGTAAATCCACAACTAACGAAATTTTGCCGCGGATCTGTAAGTAAACCTCTTATCACCTCCAGTAGAGCTAAATATTTGGCAACTGAAATACTCAGGAATATTCCAAACAACATATTTTTTCCCCTGAGCTGAGAAATAATGGTAACATTTCTGTAACCTCTCTCAGCAGAGTTAGAAAGTTCAAAATATGAAGGGGTGAAATTTATAGACAATTAAACTTCTTATTTCGATGCCGTATATAATATGCAGTATATAATACACAGGCTGTCTATTTTATGAGGGCCATCCTAGATATCTCGCTTAATATCCATGGTGGAAGAAAAATGTTTCAGTACAATTTATTCAATTTTTTATGAGCTATATGATAGTGAAAACAAATTTTAAAATCGTGGCCTACTTTGTGGGATATGATTAAGAAACTTAAAAGATACCTCAAACCTTTATTTGAAAATATATGAAAAAAAGCAAATCTGTTTTTACGTTTTTTTAAACGTGGGCCACTGTCGTATGGTTCATAAAAAATGGAATAAATGTTGTTGAAACATTTTTCTTCCACCATGGATATTAAGCAAGATATCTAAGGTGAGCATATATGCGGGTTTTAGATGGAACTAAGAATGAATTTAGACACAGAATAAAGGTTGATCTGCAAGTAAATTGGAAACTTTGTAAACATACATACATTATTCACCTAAGTCAATTTCTCAAACAAATCAAATTGCTAAATTTATTAGAGAGACCCATACGAGAAACTGGTATATTTGATAGTGATCATCATTGAATGATGGGAAACAAGCTACACTCCAACCTATAAATTTTGCGAAGCTCTTTGTCGAGGAGTTTTGATCTTTTACTTACCTAACATATCTATTTTACATCCCCTCCGAAGGATAGTATATCTAATAGACAATTCTCGCCTCAGACTTCAAAGCTTCTGCATTTTAACCTGATATAAAGCAGCTAGAAAATGAACAAGCCTGCTGTATTTCGCTGAACTGGTTTTACCCATCCGACGACTAGCCCTAGTACAAGTTCTTTATTTTTCGTATCGATTTCGACACGATATAAATTTGGTGTTACGCTTACACCCGGGATTGTTACTTTGTAATTTTATTTCAATAACTACTAGCGCTGGATTGCCAGAACACATGGCATGTCAGTGCCATACATTTCACTCATGTTTTAGTACTTTACCTTGTCACTAGATCCATATTTGAAAAATACTGACTGAAAATTTAATAAATATGAAAAAATCGTATATCAGATTCTCAAAAATCAGGCTTCTATATCAAAAGTTCTCGTCCTTTCAAAGAATGTTACTGAACATTAATTGTAGAAAATATTATGTTCTTTAATTTCTGTTGAACTAATTTTTTTTTCAATTTGATCTACCGTTAACGAAAAAAAAATATGTATTAAAAAGTACTATATCGGCAGCCAGTTTTCCAATATGGCCGCCATTAATTACTCCGTAACTGAGATATTTCTTGGATAGTTAAAAATATTTTTTCCAAAAAACCAACCTATGATCCTTTTGGCGCAGAGGTTTATTTATGATATTTTTCAAATAAATTTGTAGGACTAGTGTCTCAATACTCAAAGAAACTGCGAGAAAATAAATTAGATGGATCTTGTAAAGGAGAAATTTTTTTTAAAGAAAATCCTCTTGGCTTTTTACTTTACAATGTATGCATTAATATCGATTTTTAATTTTACAAAGAACGACCAATGCACTGAGCAAATTTACATGATTTTCCGACTTTGACGTTGTATTAAAACCGTTAACGACTTTTCGAAAATTATTTTGAACAAAACAAAGAAGGTTTAGTGCCATACTCCCCAAAAAGAAACAATTATGCAGCTACGGACACGTGTTACGGAGTTATTGCCCCTCATCAGCGTAACGTAGCTAAGGAATTGGATCTACGATGGGATAGATCAGGAACAAGAACTAAAATGAGGCTGGAAAGTACAGTACATAGTACTCAATTAGTGTCTTCATGTTCCCATGTGCCACATTTGAGGCCTCGATCAGCACAGTCAACACACAGAGCTCTATGTGTACTCTTATTTCCACCTGGCACATACAAATAAAACAAGATAGATTTATTGGGGTTCAAAATAAAACAAAGGAGGTGTACTGTATTTTCCAGCCTTATTTTAGTTCTTGTTCCTGATCTATCCCATCGTAGATCCAATTTCTTAGCTACGCTACGCTGATGAGGGGCAATAACTCCGAAACACGTGTCCGTAGCTGCATAATTGTTTCTTTTTGGGGCATATGGCACTGAACCTTCTTTGTTTTATTTTGAACCCCAATAAATCTATCTTATTATTTTGAACATTTTATGGTGTTTTAGAAAGCAGTAATTATCTTATATTCAACTATACCGTCAAAAATGTAGAAAAGTATCTCAATTTTATATACCTAGTGTAATATTTTTATAATTTTGTTTATTGTCCTTGTGATATTTCTAATATCTTAATTGACTATTAGGACATATTAGTAAGCAATAAGTGATTAAACTGTGTTATTTATGCTTATATTATTATATTCCTTATTGGAATAAAGTCAGTAAACTTATTTTATTGTAATGACTAACAGTTTTTTTTATTTTCATTTGAGTTTACCAGGGTATCATTGTACGTCTATACATACAGTGCGTCCATAAAGTAACGCATAAATTCATTATTAGGTAAATAAACAATATTATTGAAAATTCCCTAAACAGGTCGATTTTTGATTTTAATTTACTGTTTTTTTAAATAATAATTTAATATACAGAGTGATCTACCTTTGAGTAATGACGTCATCACCGTTTTTTTTTTTAATGGAACACCCCACTTTTTTTCCCACTTTCCGGATGTCCCTTGCTGAGCTGATTCCAAAAAATGTATCACAAGTTGCTTCAAATTGGTACAGGGTGGGCAACAATACAAAAGGTGTTTATAAAAATTTAATTAGAAAGTTACACGTTACTGTATTTTTACAAAAGATAATTTACAATAAATGTTCAAATTGTTCTCCATTGACCGCTGGACAATGACCTAACCGGGCAATACATTCGTCTCTGACATTTTGTAGCACAGCGGGTATTATGTTCAAGATTTATTGCCTGATTCGGTCTTTTAGCTCACGGATATTGCCAGGTCTGTTGGTATAGACTTTAGATTTTAAATAATCCCATAAAAAGAAGTCTAGTGGACTAAGATCAGGTGATCTAGCGGGCCATTCCACTGTTCCCCTTCTTCCTATCCACCGATCCGGAAAGGTTATGTGTAAAAACTCGCGCACAGGTGCAGCGAAATGTGGCGGTGCGCCATCCTGTTGAAACCAGATTCTGCTGTCTAAAGTATTGGCTATTTGAATATCAGGAAAAAGCCGGGTCAAATCAGGAATTAATGTACTTTATAAGAAATTCAGATACAATGCTCCTGTCAAATTTTCATCAAAACAATATGGACCAACAATTGTATTTCTCACAATACCAGCTCACACATTGACCTTTTGTGGTCGTTTCGTATGGTATTTTTTGCATCCAGTGTGGATTTTCCTGAGACCAATGACGTGTGTTTTGCCAATTAACATGCCCGTTCAAATAATACGTTGCCTCGTCGGAAAATAAAACGTTAACAATGAAATTGTTATTTCGATTATTTTAGTCCATCACTCACAGAATTCATTTCTTTGGTCAAAGTCGTCTTCAGCCAATTCATGGATGAGACATACTTTATAAGGATGGTATTTTACCTTTTTAAAAATGTTCGACACTAAAGACTTTCTGATATTCAAATCCCTAGATACTCCCTGTACACTGTACAATGTGGATTTTCTATTGCCGACAAAATTACGTTTTGTTGAATATTTTCATTAACTTTAGGTCTACCTTGCTTTGGTGCATCCCTCACATATCCTAATTCTTTGTATTTTCGCTCTATTCTGCTTACCGCAGATTGTGAAATAGGTTCACGATCTGGGTGCATTTCATGGAATAATCTGCATACCTCTTGTTGAGTCCGCATCCTATCGCCAACACCAATCATCATTAAAATTTCAATCCTCTCCCTTTCAGTTAAAGACATTTTGAAAAACAGTTTTAATATGATAAATTAGATTTAGATTTCAAGTAAACGTACCTACTTTGAAGAGTTAACAATACAGGAGTGAACTTTTTATGACAGTTCTTAACGTCAATTAAAAAAACAAATGGCAAAAATACCTACAAACAATAAAAACAGTACGATATAGTCGAGGGCAAAGATCACTAATAAACGTGGTTGTGGTGTTTTTTAATAATTTATCAATGTAGTTGTACCACAATACGTTAATTTCATTTAATTTTTTACTACGTTTATTCATTTGTAAATAACTTGTAATTTTGGTATTGTTGCCCACCCTGTATCAATTTAAAGCAACTCGTGATACACATTTGGAATCAGCTCAGCAAGGGACATCCAGAAATTAGGAAAAAAAGTGCTCCATTTAAAAAACTGGTGATGATGTGATTACTCGAAGGTAGGTCACCCTGCATATTAAATTATTATTTGAAAAAACAGCAAATTAAAATCAAAAATCGACGTGTTTCGGTAATTTTAAATATTATTGTTTATTTACCTAATAATGAATTTATGTGTTGCTTCAATTCAACAGAATTGTAACGAATGATGAATATGATGATAATATTTTCTTTGGAGATATTTATTTTCTGTTAAAAATTGTACTATCCGCTCTTTTACTAGCAAATAAAAATTAAGGCGACGCGACGGTCCACCAGGATATACACAGAATTCATTTGCCACATGATTGTTTCGTCCGCCATTTCATCTACCGCTATCCATTATTTTTTTCGTTTTAATGTGAACTCCAATTTTTTTAGTTTCGTTTTCCGAATGAAAATTAACTGTCGACGTGCGATCGTCCTTTTTGACACGTGTCATTCTGGTATATACTTGCTCTAAAATAAATGGAATGGTTCTTTCTCAAGCACATGTAGTGAAATATTACAGAAACTGAACATGAAAATATGGTTACGCACAAAGTCGCATATGAGAAGTCAACTTCGGTATACCCTACGAGATGTTCACCATCAATTGCTAATTACCGAAGTGGGAATGCGGCTGGCACTTCTTCCAGCTGATTATTATTTTTATGTTTTTCTGGTTTTACCCAACGCTAGATTGTCTTCCCGCGACCCTCACAGAAGCACCTGCATATTACTTACAGCGACTCCCCACACCCCGCAGGATTATTGGCTGTAGATTTCAGAATCGTGTACCCTAAGCAGACGGAGAGAAGCCAGAATGACCGACTTCTGCTTTGGCCTACCAGTTATTTGACTGATTTTTAGTAGACCGGTATTGTCTTCAGTTCCGAGACCAGTGTAGGCTTTAACCTACCGAATACACCGATTATTAAGACGACCATCTTGACCGAGTAGCCTGGGTACAGCATTTGAAGCTCGTACCGGAGATCGCGATATTTGGTCCGTTTTTCCTCCTCCTTTAAGGTGATGTTTTTCTCAGCAGGTGCCGAGAACTCGATGACTTACATCATCTTGAGTTGATGGTCGAGAATGACCATGTCAGGTTTGTTGGCTAAGATTAGCCTGACCGTTGGGAACGAGTAATTCCAGTTAATCCAAAATTTCTCGTTCTCGGCAACGAACTGAATATCTCCGGGAATGTAAGGCAGCACTGGTGTCTGGTCTACCCCGTACGAGTGCCTTAGGTGGTAATATAGCACTTGTAATGCCGCGTTGTATTGGTGGATGCAGTCCAAAATCGCAAATATGGGACATGCTGAAAATAAGTGCATGAACGATTTGGGCGCCTGACGGCAGGTCCTACAGTTGATAGCAGGAACTTCTACACGCTACACGCCATTATTGTAGACCAAGGTGTTGATAACACCATCCTGACAGACCACAATGAATCCCTCAGTCTCCAACTTAAGCTGACTGACCTTAGAAAGGTGTATGTCAGCTTGGCCGATATACCCAGTGTTTCCATGTTCTAATAGTAGACACAATGCTGGAGTTTATCGACGTGCTGTCGAAACAGATTTCCTATTCCGCAACTTTTACTAAAACTCAGACGATTCGGCTTGATTCAACGTCAGCACCTTGCCGGCCTCTTCGTCTGGTGTCGAATACGAGACCGAATTCATTTGCGTCTCTGTGCTGCCTTGAACAATCCTTGCGCTCACTCCTACAGTTTTCAAGCGTCCTCAGCCTCTCGTTAACGTGAGAGGTACATGCGAGGATCGGACGATCTAGGATGAATACTTTTATGAGTATTCATCAATTTGCGGGCATCTCTATCTAACTGGAGCATCTCGTCTACCGTCCACTTCACTATTTCAAAGAAATAGAGCAGAACCCGAACGGTAATCATATTAGTCTTAGACACCTTGTTTTTTTCCGAAAGTTCGAAGACCCAAATCTTTCGGAATCGGTGCTTGTACTTGCCGCGGAGAAAATTCTTTATTTGTTTTACATCCTGGATGTGCTGTTGTTGCACACCCAGGTATGTATAGGTCTCTTCGACATGCAGATGTCGTAGGATGCTTCCGTCTGGAAGCTGCATTTCTTCAGAGATTTCCCCGCATCGTCCTCTCTTGAGGTGGACGACTGCAAATTTATCCAACCCCAATTCTACAGCGTGTACTATTCACTTAAAAGGTTTTGAAAATCGCGCTCTCCGGAGGCATAAAGTTTAACTGACTCTACTTTATCGCTTGTGTTATTCGTGATACTATATTAATTGGGAAACCACACTAAATTATTGACGACAAATTGGCATTCCGAAGTTGTTGTAGCAGTCCAGTAAAAAATATCACTTTGGGTGCTTAATTATAATCTAAACAGTGTGGGCTTCAGTAAATTGACAACTGTTAGAACTAATTTAACAAATTTGTTTAAGGTTATCTATAAAACAAATGGATAACCTTATACCCCTGGCCACTGGGTGGGCCGCATTTGTAACCGAGGATTGGGTGGAGCGCCACAGATAATTGCAACAGTGAGATGCAAAAGAGGAGAAGTCGCAGGGAATTACCTTGGAAAACTCCTCTCCTAAATGCCCCGTCGTGACCCACATTGCACCAGATGCTATAGTGAAGAGGGTTCTTCAGAATGGCAGCAGTTGTTCAACGTATCTCACCAGTGGTGTTGGTACCGTAAGACATTGGAGCAAATGTAACAGTAACTCAAGAAATGTTATATCAAATGCCCTACGGTAATCGTTCCTTTGATAGAGTCAGCATGGATTGCACAGAATCATAGCAGTCTATCAGCAGGTTATCCTTACAACCTGTCAGGCCTTTCTTAGCACCACGCTGTTTGCATAAGTCACAGTTCAGGATACTATACTTATAGAGAAGTAGACTGTATTTCCATCTATAATTTACCATCTAATATTTTTACGTTAATAAATTCAAAAAAAAAGGATCGAGAACTTACCCAAAAGAAGTTGTTGAAATTCCTCGGTAATCCGGTAAGAATTACGGAAATAAGGAAGAGGGGTAGAGGGAATTAAAGGATATAATCCTACTTTTTTCGACACAGTATTAAACAATTAATAACACAACACTAACAATATATAATTGTAATTTACTTAGATAAATTTCAACTTTTTTATTTCCATAAAATTGCAGTAGCTACTACAGCTTACGCGGCTACCATCTCACTAATCTTCGCGTGCCACTTGAAACTTGTTTTAGCAACTATCAAAAATGAAAAGTAACTAAATTTAAAATCGAAATCAATTGTATATGCATATTTTAAAAGGCGTGTCACCATTTCCCCCCGCCTTTGAAAATTTATTTTCAAACCACACTGAAGAAAATCAAGGCAAAATGTCTATTAAACATTAATTAACGGTAAACACTTACTTCAAAATAACAAAGCGAAAAGAACAAAAAAGGTAAAAAAAATCTTTATATTACTATTGATTAGACAATGGACAATGTCCTACTACAGGGCGTTTGTAAGTACAATTTTTTGTCCTGATAAGGGCAACACGGCTTATGCCATCACTGCCAGGGAAAAGCTTTTCAATTATCCCTATTGGTCACTGAAGCGAGGGTGAATTATCCTGTTGTATAATAACTAACATTCCTGTACAAACAGGAAAAGCGGGTGTATTCCATTTTTGACGACTCTGCAAGCTATTTAAATATTCGAGCCGCCAACGTTTCCAATATGATTGGACTATGTTATCTAATAAATGCTTTCGCGTAAGCAAATTTGGATTTTGATTTGACATATCTAAGGCAGGCAAAGAACGCAACGGACTCAATGTTAAAAAATGGGCTGCCGTTAAGGCTAACGATTCAGCCGGATCTGAACTGAACCAACACAAAGGTCTAGAGTTTAGCAATACTTCTATTTGAATTAAAATTGTTGATAACTGCTCGTATGTGAGGATTTGAGTACCTATAGCTTTACGTAAATGCGTTTTTACTACTTTAATATTTGATTCCTAGATGCAACCAAAATGCGGTGCACTTGGAGGATTAAATTTCCACTGAATATTATGAGAACTAAAATGGGCTCCTAAACTATCCATATAATCCTCAGATTGAACAAATTTATAAATTTCACTAAATTCCGATTCTGCTCCTATAAAATTTGTGCCACAGTCTGAGTAAATGACATTGCATGGCCCACCTCGCACACAGGCGAATTTTCAAGAAATTGTGGACAAAATATACTTTATTATATTCTAAAGGAAATTTTCACATTTTTCTTAGTGAAAAGGTGGTACAAGGTGGAACTTGTATATAAGTCTATACATATTTAATTTTTAGTACTCTCCTCACGTTATAATCCAAAAATATAATGAAATATTTATCAACATTTCGTGTTGTTTCAAAATAAATTTTTGGAATGGCAAGAGAAAATTATTGCAAACAAGAAATACAATTATTTATTTTCAGTTTATATAAATTGTAAAATGTACAAATATTACCAAAGTAAAACATTTTTTTTCAATCGGAATCACTTAATTCTTCGTCAGATGATTTCAATACACTTTCATCTACCTCGGGCTCTTCTAAAAATTGAAGTACTTCAGTAGGGTATTGTTTTAAGTTTTTAGACTGTATTTTTTTTTCATACTACTAATGTAGGGATCTGAAGACACCAAAAGATTATGAAAAATGTCCTCCATATTCTTTTGCCTTGAAAACTTCATAGAAAAACTTTCCCTGTATCTTTTAATGTCTTTATTGCGGGCTTCTTGGGCTTCTTCGCCGAGTTGGCCAATTCGAAGAAGTGCGTAATCCAGTATGTCCGCACTATGAATTAATATTTTATGCACTGTGGTTGGCATATTATACCATGGGTACAACTCGACAAACTTCTTGGCAGTATCAAGGGCAATAATTTTTGAAATACTCTGTTTTTATAGAGTAGCCACTGGAAATTGTTAACAAAACAATGCGAAAACGTTTAATTATTTCTTCATTTACTTTGGTAATTTGTGTCGAAGTTGCTGTATCATTAAAAAATCGGCGAGCGGTATTGCCATCATTAGTGCTGCCGTATCCCGGTTTCGGTTTACCCACTAATAAACTCATTGAAGATTTCTTGTATATTTTTTCTTCTGTTCTACCACTTTTCTTTTATTTTCGTCTCCACGAACCTGCCACTGACCAATTACCAACTTATATGAGAGGTGGAGTAAACACTCAAAAAAGCGTATCCACGCATGTAAAGATGACAACCCAAACCGTAGTTTTGATTTGTCCTGGACTTCTTTGTTAATAACCAGATCAATTTTGTTGAAATCTTTGGAAGTAAGTCCACACAGGTAGCATCTGTGTTGATGTATTTTCAGAGACAGCATTACAAACTTTTCCATCTATCATGGTAAATAATAAGGTATGTTTGACAAAAATATTGGTATTTTCAACATTAACTGTGGTCGCAATTATGGATGATATTTGATTTTCGATGTATTCCATTTCTTTCACTGATATATCTGTAGTCTCGTGAACCAATTGAATTCGCAGAACCTTGGAGACGATGAGCGAGGGTTCTGCCACACGATAATTTTTTTCTTGGAATTTGGTTCACCTGACACTAGCTGCAAAAGAACAAGCGAAATCAGGAAAATGCTTGCATCAGAAATGCTGGAGTCAGAAAATTTTTGTTTCTATTCGCTCATGCCAGAACTTCCATCACAACCCCATTTGGTAATTAGATGCAGATTGCATAATTCATTAGGGGTTAATGCTTCCACAACCTCTTTTAGAGCCTGAAATAGACGGACAACTGTGTGATCCAGTAAATTTTGCAAAGGTGCTTCTGCGATTGATTCAGTAATAACCAAATTGTCAGGATAACACTTCTTTTTTAGCTGCTGTAATAGTTTCGTAGTTGGGATAAATATTACTGTTGTTATCTTTGGTTGCATTTCTAATGATATTATACTGGGATTTTGTTAACTTTGCTGCAACAACTATTGATAAGGCTTTATCAGAAGAATATGGAATAACGCTTTGGCTAATTTTGGCGTAGGCTTCCTTGTATTTTGTCGCATGTTTGGGCTTAGAAAATACTGTGTCTTTCATAACAACTGCAGAATCTAGTTTTCATTCTGCTCTAAGTTGCATTTGAGCCGCGTAGCTCAATTCTTGAGGACTGAATTGTGCTCGCGGGGCCTCAGTTTTCATTCTTTTTGATCTTTCACTAATTCCAGAAAAATCAGCTGGTGGTCTTCCACTTCCTTTGCGATTCGCAAGCGGTTCTGGATTACAGGAAAATTTAATTCTAATTTCTAGCGACGACGACTGATTTTTATTCTGAAAAACCTAGTAATTTCTATATGACGCATTCCATTTGCTTTTGTAGTGCGAACAAAAATTTGCCAATATTTGTTTTATTTCCGCTGATAATTCAGTACTTCCAGTAGCTCTTCTGATTTCTTCATGCAGGTAATTACATTTTTTCTTGGAAATTTGTCGATGGACAATTTCTTAGGAATTCAACTAGTTCATTTATCGTAAATGAAATGTTACTAGACTGCGAACCTATAACAAAAGAAAAAAGGTAAATTTACTTGGATGTACACTTTACAGTGTAATAAAGAAAATCTGGCAACATCACAAATTCTCGTAACTATTTTTTTCAGAAACTGATTCCGTAGACCCTAAAGTATTTTTTAAACAGAAATTCGCCGCTTCATCTAACTTTATATAAAACTTTTTGCTTAGAAAAACAGATGGGAAATTTATTTTTTATAATTTAAAAAGCACCTATTTACAACATCTTTAACAGCTACTATGAATTGAAAAATTCTGTATATATAACATGAGAATATTCTACTTATCTCCAGCAATAGGCTCCGTATGAATTTAGTTAGATAATTCACCACAAAAGTTCAAAAATAAATTGCGCAAAACAATTATTAATAAAGCACACTACAATCACTAACATCCACCTTCCACAAACATAAAGTTTATAGTGATAAAATATCAAAAGGGATGCTACCTGATTTACGAAAAGGGTCGGTTATTGTACCCAGGTAACAAATAAAGTAATTACCCATAATAATTCCCAGAAAACCCGAACTTTATATATTTGGATTTTGACCACAATTTCTAATAAATTTGCCTGTGTGCATCGTGCTAAGAAATGCTTGAAACAATTGAGAAAAGCAGCAGTTGTCAAATCAGACGCCAATTCGATATGAATAGCTTTCGTCACTAAACAAACAAATAGGCAAATGTAAGACTTTTGGCTTTTGACGCCTCTACGACGTCCTAACGTTACGTACACCGGTCCAGCAAAGTCTACACCCGATTCTAAGAAAGTTTTAGCTTCTGTCTCGCAAGCTTTAGGAAGATCCGTCATACTAGGAGTTATCGCTTTAGGCCGAAATTTAAAATAAAAATTACACATTTTAATGCGTTCACGGACTACACTCCGAGCGGATAATATCCAATATTTTTGTCTAAGTAACGAAAGTAATAAATGCGGACCCGTATGCAGGTTTTTATTATGCATATAATCAATCAAAAGGTCTACAAATGGTTATATTTTGGCAGAAATCTAAGTATGTAAACAATTACCCGACATAATTTTGTCCATGAGGATAATCGCAGCGTAAGATTACGAAACGGTTCATCCTCCTCCACTACTATTGCAGGCATAACGATTAACATTTTCTCGAGCAATGGGGAAATATTATTTTCTATTGCTTGACGAATAGGCCACTCAGTTGGTGCCATTAACCAAGTGGGGCCTGACACCCATGTACTAAGGTCTAACAATCGTGCTGGTGTCAAGCCGTTTGAAAGACAATCGGCAGGATTGTCTTTGCCATCTATATGGTACGTTGTAGAGGTGTCAACTAACGATTGAATTTTAGCAACAGAATTCGCGAAAAATGTTTGCCATTTGTGCGGTAGATCCAGTTTAAAACTACAGTAGAATCCGTGCCAGCAATTATACTGTATAAACTAATATGGGGTGAACAACTGTCTATAACAAATTTAAGTAATTTTGCCAGCAACACTGCTGCGCATAGCTCTAACTTAGGAACTGTTAACGTTTTTAAGGGGGAAACTTTTGACTTAGCACAAAGCAAATTAACTATAACTTTATTGTCTGGTAAAACTATTTTTATAGCGGCAAATGCAGCGGTTGAAGTATCTGAAAATCCTACCAACGAAATGTGCGCATTTTCTACTAAGCCTACGTAACGCAGTACATGAAATTTTTCTAATATTGTCAATTCTCTATAAAATTCTGTCCATAACTTTTCGACATGCGATGAGGGTTTTTCGTTCCAATCTATTTTTGCTTTCCATAGCTCTTTAATTAACAGTTTAGCATAAAGTGTCACAGCGGACAAAACACCGAGTGGGTCCCAAATGCGCACCACTGTTGATAAAATGTTGCGTTTAGTACATATTTTATCTGGTACGTTTACTGTAAAAGAAAATAAATCTAAAACAGAATTCCACTGTAACCTTAAAACTTTTAAATGTGAATTAATTTCTGACGTATCAGAAAATTGTACAGCTTGCGAGAACCTACTATTTTGAGGAATTTCCTGCCATAGTTTGTCGCTATTAGTTGACCATTTCAACAGATCAAAACCCTCGGCTTTAAAAAGACCTACTAATTCAAAATATAGAATCCACGCTTGGTCAAGGCTCGAAACACTACATACCACATCATCCACGTAAATATCTGTTTTAATAATATTAGCTGCCAACGGATACCATTTAAATTCATCGGCCGCGAATTGAATACGCCAATTGAATACTAGTATTTTTCGTTCATTATTGTTTTCAGTTTATATTAATAATTATTTTTCACTTTTTAGTTTGATGTGCTTTAAAAGCGTGTTTTTTAGTGTTTTTAAACTATATTTATTTTTCACTTTTTAGTTTGATGTGCTATGAAAGCGTGTTTCGTAGTTTTTTTTTAAACTATATTTATATTGCTTATTGATGCTGATATTATAACATATTACGATCCAACAGATATTTCTGAAAAAAAAAATATTTTTTTATTTCAGCCATGGGAATTGACCTCACGCCCGAGGAGTCCGTCGTTTCGCGTCGACTAAGACTTGCCCGCTCGGCCAACGACCGAACTGAGAATCACGGAATATACTTACAATATTAAGCCTCTTGCTCTCACGCAGAGGATACGTGAGGAAAGGACTGGCGATCCTGATCAGGATAATGATATAAACTTATCAAATTATTGTATTGTTACCGGTTCTTCGTAAGTGTACAAAATTTCAATTAAATCTGTCCGTTTAAAGTGGGTCAAAATCGAGTCCAAAGAGTCGGTTACAAACAAACAAACAAACATACAAGTGAAGCTAATAAAAGCGTGTTAAAAAAGGAGCGGGATTTAACCAAAAATTTACCGTGTTTAACTGGTAGATGGAAAGCGGTTCATCAGGCGAAAACCACCACAAGATACGCTGATATTTCCTATGATTGGGTTGCACCCAAATATTTCTGTACATTTGTCGCACGTCAAAAATCATAGCTATTTTGAACAATATAAAATTTAACAAAATACTTCTTACATCTGTCTGTAATTTTGGCCCCAAATAAAGAACATCATTTAATGAGTGCGAATTTGAACTTCTAGCTGAACAATCGTACACAAATCGATGGGGCGTCGATACGCTATTTTTTATTACAGAAAAATGAGGAATATAATACGCCGTTTCATTACAATCGCTATTTTTTACTAATATCTTGATCCAAATAATCACGCATCACTTTACTATAATTTTCTTCAAATAAAGGTATTTTTTGCATTTTATTTTCTAAAGAACAAAAGCGTTTTACCGCAAGATCTAACGAATTACCTAAAATAGGAGGATTTTCTTTAAATGTAAGTGCAACGGTGTATCGTCCATCTATTTCACGAGTGGTAGTAGATGTCAGGATTTTTTCACATTCCTAATCGACCTGATTTAGCACAAAAGGTGCTGCCACCTCCTCTATTTCCCAAAATTGTTCGAACATTTTTTTCTATGGTAATAGGTTTAACTGTAGTAGAAAACGTGTACGTGTTTTCACTTTCTGTAATTATCGGGGCTTTTCCCATAACCACGAAACCTAAATTTGTCGGCACTGCTATTGGCATGTTAGGGGGACCCATTACTTTACCACTACCTATAATAATATGTGGAAACAATTCAGCTCCAATAATACCGTCTATCTCTCCCGGCTAATAAAATTTGTCATCTGCTAATTGCAAATTATTTAAATAGTTTAAAAGTTCTAGTTGTATAAAATATGTTGATATCTACCACTAATGCAGACATTTCAAATCTAATATTCAAATTAAAACGCGAAATTATAGTAATACCTACTTGACCTTTAGCAGGTTGAGAGGAAGACCCCATTTCCAAAACTGACAAATAACCCTTCTAAACAGGTAGTTTTTGACACAATTTAGAACTAATAAAATGAGACTAACTACCACTATCTAATAAAAATCGCGCTTGTCTCATTTCACCAGATGCAGAAACAATATTTATAACTATAGTCGGAAGCAGGGTTGTGAAACTACTTTGTGAAATTTTATTATTTGAAATCGAACAACAGTTTTATAGAACTTTACTGTCGCTTGCCTGTTCACTTGGGAACGATTCACTATTCGACACCGGAAATTGTGCATCACTACCTACTGCATTTGACCCTTGCAGTTTGTCAAAGTGCAATAATGAGTAGTGCCTTTTTTGACACATATTAGAAGCATTGGTAGATTTACATAAGGATATTTTATGTCTTGAACTGACAATTTAGACATACATATTTTTCTCTAGCTGTTTTATATCTATCATTTGGAGAGAGTTTTAAAAAACTGGAACATTGGGAAATCGAATGCAGTTGACTACAAATAGGGCACACATTATTTGAAGAGTTACTACCAGAATTTTTTCTAGTAGCGCTACTATTAGTTAGAAATGATTGTGTAAATAGGTTTGTTATTATTATTGTGTGATTTCGAAATACTTCCACCATAACTGTTTATTTTTGTTGCATTAGAACAATTTATTTCCAAAGTGTCAGCCAGTGTTTTAGATTGATTTTTAATAAATTGCACAAGTTGTAACGGTCCATTTTTAGATATAATTAACTTGCGTTTTATTTAATGCTAATTGCATAATTTGGTTTGAGGTCAACCTCAAAAATTCTAAAACCGACTTACCTAAATTGTAAATCTTGGATAATTCAAGCGACCACTAAACCTTTAGTGCACCAGCGCGAACACTGCGGTGTGCACTAAAGTGCGCTGGTAAGAGAACGGTTAGGTTTCGCGGGCAGACAAGACCTGTGCATCGAGACAGTTAGTTGTGTGTTTTTGTACGTTGCTTTTATAGGCACTACATTATAGATTGTGTCTGGTTGAGATGTTATGGTTAAGGAGTTACGAGGCATGTAACCTAAGAAAGCAATGTAAGATGGTAAGGTTATTTTCCTTCCAATTATTATTAAAATAGGTACCTATTAAGTATTAACCAGCCGGCTTCGTTTTGAGTACGAGCTGAAAATTCGAAAACTAAAATTTGCATCAACAGGCTGATTTGCCGATCTATCTAGAGGTGGAGAAAGCCCCCTAGAGTTTTAATTTTGCTCTTGAACTGTGTGAGACAATGTTATGAAAAGTAACCGTTCTTTCCCCCTTTCAACGGCACTAGTGCGTGAAGTTTTTTAGACGTTTAAAAATATGTAATTCTTTTAGACTTGTATAATTACAAAAACAAAAAAAAAGGCGGGTGACGCCCTACACAAACTCCTTGAGTGGATTTAAAATAGGATTTCTGTGGTTTTAGTTTTAAGTTGTTGAAGGGTTTATTACTTGTTACCACGCCCTGAATGAGCCTTTTTTGTATAATAAATTATGAATATATGTATTTTTTTATCTTGTTGTTTCATTTGAGAACTACAGTAAAGTTAATTAAAATAGCGAGGGCAAAACCACTCGTTATAAAGTTCTTCATATGTTGGCAAATCTGAGCAATTTCTAGACATTTCAAAAAACTTGTGTGTTTGATTATCTAATTTCGAAAGAGCAATAAATACCAATATATAATCTGACAAATTTTCTATTTGTAGATGCCTAAGTGAATTTACAGTAGTATCGAATTTCTCTAAGCATTTAAACAGCTTGCTGATTCGTTTTGGGCCGCTTTAAATTCCAAAGTTTGTGTTAAATAACTATTAGCTAGTAAACGTTTGTCCTCAAATCTATCTTTTAACATGTCCCAAAGAACATTATAATTTGTTGCAGTTGGAGTTATTCCCGCACAAATATCCAAAGATTTTCCTTTTAAAGAACCTAATAAATAATGAATTTTACTCATGTCATCTAATTCTCTATTATTATGAATTAAACTACGCAAACTTTCATAAAACAGGGGTCACTGTTTTTTATCACCATGAAATTCCATAATATCAATTCTAGGTAACCTAGGCCCTACTTAAAATAATGAAATGTGAACTTGATTCGCTTCATTATTTCTAGATTTAATTAAATCATAAGCTTCTCGAATATGCCCTTATAATTTTTCAACAATATCAAGGGCTTGAAATGTTGGTACGTAATCATCGTCCAACCTCAAATTTATATCATTAATTTGATCTAATGCATATTTAAGTTCATTTAAAACCTTTTCTACAGTAATAAATTCTGCCTTGAAATTATTTAATGTAATTCCATTTTCTAAATTAGCAGTATAATCATAAATACGCTGAATTTTTGCAAAATACATTTCTTTTTTAGCAACGAAAGTTCTCAACTGCCGTTCCAGGAGTATCAACCTTAAGTGGCATTACTATATTTTATCAAATCAGTTAATAAATATACAAACTTTATTTCAGGTATTCAAAAGAATTAAAAATTCCATAAAAATCCAACAGTAAATAATTCCGAAAAAATCTAAGGCTGAAAACAGACGAGGCGTTTTGTGCCGAGTTGGCCGCCGATTCTGCAGACGAATCGTCGTTTGCTTCACTCATGTATGTATTAAAACAGACGAACGTCACCGCCTACGCGACAAGCGTATGGTGTTCCCAACCATGTGCCGAAAGCGTTTTTATGACTTTAAGCGGTCCTTCATAAATGTACTAACTCTTGTGCAACACAGACACCGGCGGTTTTTGATCGGTACGTATACTGCATGGTTGCCATTTGACGTGATTTTAAAATTTTTTAGTTATTTTAGTGACAGATATGGAAATAAATATCGAACAATTAATACATGAAATTTAATAGTTCATTAAAAGATGTCATAGACATTCTGACGAAATTAAAAAATTTCACATCGACTTGTTTGATTTCATTGTACAAAGTGTAAAAGTATCCTTTATTTTTTCTTTCACTAATAATTGGATGTATCCACATTTTACGATCATTTTTTCTTTTTAATCTGCAGTATAATACACCTAGAAGTATCACAAACTCTTCATCGGAATCCATTATTTCAAAACGGGTGTCTGAAGAACTGACAACAACGTACTGAGGAAATTTACTAATGCTTATAAAACGCTCGGTATGTTTTGATCATACGGAAAACGTCGCGGTGTCCAGCCGCCTCGTTTGTTTTGACGTTTCGTCTGTAGAATCGGCGGCCGACTCGGCAAAAAACGCCTCGTCTGTTTTCACCCTTATAGACAGAAACCGGATGAAACAAAACAATTTTTTGTCGACTACTATACACCACCGAATCAATCACACGTGCTCGATATCTATCTATTCTTTATACTCTACAGCACGCAAGCATGCTATGCCGTTGAATTTTAAAAGCAAATTACAATTAGTTTTACTATTAATGAATAATTACAATTACTATTACACTAATTACGAGATCTGAGCTAATACATGATCCGGCTTCTACCGGAACAAATGCATAAGCCACAGCTCAGGATACTATACTATATAGGAAAGTAGACTGTATCTATAATCTACCGTCTAATATTTTTACGTTAATAAATTTAAAAAAAAAGGGTCGAAACTTACCCAAAAGAAGTTGTTAAAATTCCTCGGTAATCCGGTAAGAATTACGTAAATAAGGAAGGGAGGGTAAAGGAGATTAAGGGATATAATCCTACTTTTTTCGACACGGTATTATTAACACAACACTAACAATGTATAATTGTAATTTACTTAGATAAATTTCAACTTTCTATTTCTACAAAATTGCAGTAGCTACTCCAGCTTACGCGGATATCATCTCACTAATCCTCGCATGCCACTTGAAACCCTTTTGTTTTGGCAACTATCAAAAATGAAAAATAACTAAATTTAAAATCGAAATCAATTGTATATGCATATGTAAAAAGCCGCGTCATCACTGCTGTTTGATCTGCTGGAGACCGGATAAACAGACCTCAGTGTCCTGGCATACAAGATACGAATAAATATCTTGAGCAGGAGTTGAAGCAAGTGATCTAGCTATAATTTCTCGGGTCGGCGAAATAACGTGTTTTGCTCCATACTGCTCACCCACCTCCTCAAAGTTTTCTTTATAACCATGAACCTATCTAGAAACTATCCGATTTAGTATGGTGTTGACGTGTTAATCCAACTGCTATGCGTCTGATTTTGGGACTAAAAACTCTACCGCTTGTTATGCAGCCCACCACACTCTGGGTTCAAAAAACATGTTCTTTAACCGGCTGTATATTGCTTTCGACTTTTTGTTCACACCATTGACATTCTTGGCCCCGTTTAAAGTGTTGATCTCTTACGAACGAGTTGCTTCGAAGCATTGTACACGCCTGGAAATTTCTCATCGGTGACCGCGTTCAATCTAGCCAGGTATTGTGGCTTTAGAGTAGCCTTGGTGTTAAGGCTAACCTCATCCTTAAATCTACATCGATAAACTCTAAAGGATGTTCCCATCAGCTGCTAATTGCCACAGTGGGACTGCGGCTGGCAGTTCTTCTAGCTGAAAGAGAGCCCATACGTAACCTATCCAGCGCAAGAAGGATAAAAGTAGACCATAACTTTAAGAGACATATAAGAAAGTCCATAAAAACCGGCCATAAAAGTGTAAAAGCTGGCGTAATTACATGGGACTCAGTACCGTACTTAAAATTTTTGTGCGTTAAGACACAATGTTAGAAATTTAAAAGTATTGTATCTTTGATAAATAAATAGTTATTTGATACCATGATAAATTAGAAAAAATTACTCTGTTTTGCTTATGTCAAGATAGGAATAATATTTTATATATTGGTTGAGCATTGATGAATTTTGTTAGTCTAAATTAAAATTATATCCAATATTCTCTTGTTGCTCAGTTTAGCCAATAATAATTTAATATACCGAATTATTATTTTTGCCCAGCAAGGACCACGAGGAGGTACGAGCAATTCCTTGCCAAAAAATGTGGGTTCAGAGTTAAGGTTATCGATATTATTAAAATACGTAAAAAAAAATAAAGCAAATCTTTAAATTCTTTAAATAAATATAATATTATATTTATATCAATAACCCTAACTTGATCTAATTAACCCAGATTAAATAAATAAATTAAATCCTAGAAAGCAAATAAATAATTATTAAATAAATATATTCAATTCTAGGAAACAAACAAATAGTCATCAAATAAATAAATTCAATTCTGGAAAACAAATAAATAATTATCAAATAAAATATGTATACATATAAATATAATATAATAAATAAAAATAATGTTATATTGCACTTGCGCGTATGTAAAACACTGATAAAACGATAAATTCACAATGTACACTAAATCACATAATATTTTATTCAAAACACTAATCACTATACTCACTCAACACTTCACAACTACTTTCTAAATCGGTATCTGAATCAAGATATATTATTAAACAGTCTTAATTAGGGCTGATGCTTTTTCCTAACTGAATGTATTCATCTTCAATTTTAATGACATGCTGAATACAATTTTGCCAATAACTTGGTGTTATTTCTCTCACTTTAGCTTTAATAAGGTCGATTACTTTAGCATCAAATTTGGGAAAGGTGTTATTTTTTCGAATGCTTCTTTTCAAGTGACTCCATATTAGTTCGATCGGGTTGAAAATACAAAAATATCGTAACCGTAAAACTGTATGTCCTTGAGCTTCAGCCATTTTATCAATTACATATTGTTTTGAGAAATTTTGCTTCTTAACAATATCCAAAAGATCTTTCTTTTTAAAATTTTTTGAAATTCCAAATTACGTTTTCGGAGAAATTCTTGAATATCTTTTTTCTTTGTTCCAGTATTTGGTATTTTTTCGATTTGTCGCGAATGATACGAAGCGTTGTCTAAAACAATTACGCTGTTTTTTTTCTATATTTGTTAGCGATGTACAATTATTAATCTGGTTTCTTTATTTGCAGGCATATCAACTGTACATTTCTTTGAACCATCTATCTAGCCTTTTTTCACTGTAGCGTACCAAGTTTCGTCTAAATAATATATTGGTCGTTGTTCATTTCGAAATTTTGTAATATTTTCCAAATACTTGCCATTTTATTAATAATTTTGAACCTAAATCCTATCTTTAATATCCATCGCCGAGGTGTTTCTTCACTAACTGATACTACACCCTTTGTTCTCAGTTCCATATGTATTGAATGTACCGTTGGTTGGTATCTCATTTTCTTTATACTTGCTATAAATTAAATCTCTTAACAACTTCACCATAGACGAATCTAATGCTCGTGATGTTCCTTTATCCGATCTAACTTTTCGATTCTGTACTCCATCCTTAATTAATCTATAGATAGTTCGTTTTGAAATTTCTGTTAAGTAGGCCGTTTTTTCCACGGCTCTTTTTCACCTTCGCTTTCTTTTATATTTCTATAAACAATTAAAACCATTTTTTGAGTATGGTCGCATAAATATTCTCTGGAAATTTTCTCTGTAATTTGTGAGCCACTACCATTCCCCGTATCTTCATGAAATTCTCTACTAGTGCTAAGTTGAGGATCTTCCCAAGGTTTGAGCATTATCACAATATTATTTTACCACAGCCACTTATAAATGGAAAACACTCGAATAATTCACCACCCGCCGGAATATTTATAAAAACACAACTACATAAAATACGCTTAAACACAAAGGAAAATTTCACGTATCTATTAAAGTATTATAAATATAAACACTGAAGAACACACTGTATTTATAAAGTACATAACCTATATAAATTCTAGAAGGCACGAATTGTTTGATGTGTCGCGGAAGAATGACCGTCCGTCCCTGCATGCTTTCTCGTTATTAGGCTTTTACAGCTGGGTCGGTAGTGACTGTTAAATCGTAAAATATTTTAGGAGGGAGTTGCGTAATTATATCAAAATAATTTGAAATTATAATTGATCCAGGCGTGTTTCCGTTAATTTCTTATTTTAATCATGCCAGAACATACTTTACATGAGAATAATGATGTTTTATGTATTAAGTAAAACATTATATTTATTATTTAATATGCTCTAGAAAAATAAAGCATGCCCTGCTCTATCCTCAGGAGCATCGCGGCAAAACTTTGAGATTTTGTATGTGTCCCTTAAAGTTGTGGTCTACTATACCCAATCTCTCAAGTGCTATTGAGAGAAGGCGCTGTGTACTGGGTGCATGGCATTATGTAACCGAGCAGATTCGCTGCTCTCGTAACAGGTAAGCAAGTCATCCCATATTTCCTCGTCCAATTAAAGCGTCCATGATCCTGATAAATTATTATCAGCAACAACACCGACCTAAATTGTTAAACTAAACTGCTGCTGATGGCAGGATGCAACAAACGTATGCGGAGTTTCATCTCGGCACAAACATGTTTTGTGAAAAATGTCGCCTCTCTCAAAACATGCTTCATCACTTAAAAGTACGTTTTTTTTTTTGAGAGTTTGGATCAGCAGCAAAATTTTGAGGCAACCATTGAGAAAACTAAAACGTGGAATGTAATTTACATTTTATTAGGGAAAGTTGCCTCTACCCGCTGAACATGATATACCTGAAGTAACTGTTCAGAGGTTAACCTCCATATCGTGGTATTAGATGTTACCAAAGTCAATTTACATTGTACTAATGCAATGATTTCTTCAATTTCTTGCAAGACGGCCTCTTCAAATTTTGGAATTTTTGTTGTTCTTGGCCTTCCCCGGTCAGCAGTAGCACATTTAATCTAAACAAGATTTTGAATAATTCTAGAAAATAATGATGTACAAAAAACACCTCCTTCTCGTAGTCTACGATCAATGCTGTCGACTTTTTTCTGCCAGGAACGCGATGAATTTGAAAGGCTTTCATAATCTAAAATTTGTTTTATTTAAAACGTACCTAACTATAAATGATAGTTTTTAAATAAATTTTATTTCTCTACACCTAGTTTGTGTATATAGATTAATGTCAATACACATGTCTAAAAAATAAAGTTTTCCAGTCTATGATTAAAATTTTTTTTTACTCCTGCTTCAACTCATGTATTGAATTTGAAATAATCCAGCGTTAAATTTCAAACCGCTAATATCAAATCATTCTTAATTAGGTGATTTAGTCCACAGTTAAAATTTTTAAAGTTAGCTAAACCAATACGTGAATCGCGAAACGCGAAGCGCGCATCTAGCCCCAGCACTCCTGTGCCCGCGCTACCGTGAAGGACCCCGAGACTGGAAACAATCAAATCAGTTCCCGTCTGACCGCCAACCGAAGAACCACGCCGACTTGGACAGTAAGTAAGCTCGTGAGTATAAAGATATAGGTATTTAAATTTAATGCGGAATTATTCTAAGCCCGTAAACTGGTGACGTAGTTGTAATATACCGCGCATGACTACCGCGTCTCATCCTACTTCTGCTTTTGGCAGTGTTTAGTAGCATGAGGATTTTTCAGACAAGTTAGTCCCCGTCTGACCGCCAACCGAAGCACCACGCTGACTAGGACCGTAAGTAAACTTGTAAGTATAGAGGTACATAGGTGTACAAATGTAATTGCGAATGTTTCTAAGTCGGTAAAAGGTGACGTGGTTGCAATATTCCGCGCATGACTACCGCACTCATCCTACTTCTGCCTTTGGCAGAGTTTAGTAGCTTGAGGATTTTTCGAACAAGTCAGTTGCCGTTTAGCTGCTGACTGAAGAACCACGCCGACCAGCATAAGCATCCAGGACAGTCCGTTGCTGCCGCCCGTACCGACCAGACCTGCCGACCCCGACCGCTCCAGAGAGGAAGCAGCCCAGGATACAGAAGTAAGTATTAAGTTTTGGTAAATAAAGGTATAATAAATAACCGCCATAGATAGTCATAGTGTGCTTGTATTGGCGCTTGCTTCCCCTCCTGGTATCCGTCCGCCGTCTGCTTATGGCCGATTAATTATTGCTGGTTACCTTTTTCACCGCTTAATCACCGTATTACCGTGTCGCACCGCTTGTACGCCCGCTTACCGTCCACGCTCGCCTGTAATTAAGACCATATACTTATACTACATATAAGTTGTAGTTACTAAGGTGTATATAAAGTGTAAATAATAATTAGTGTGTAGAATAAATGTAAATATATTGAATAAGAGTCGTTTCATTAACTGTAGTGTGTAAGTAATTTACTAAAGATTATTTTCGCTAATTAATACTTACACATCAAAAGCGACCCCACATATGATGTAGCTTAAAAAAGAAAAAAATTCCTTTTTAAATAAACTATAGCCAACTATGATTCCCATTTAAAAAAATACAACTTTATGCCATAACTCGAAATTGCACCTTTTTTTAAATTTTCTCGACGCCACTGTATTATACAGAAAAAAGTGCCTCAAGAATATAAAAGTTGTTTTTTCATATCTTTACAAACAACTCAAGATATTGACATGTGTCTAAAAGTCGAAAATCGAACTTTTGTTTATAACACGAGAACAAAAGACGATAGCAAATTTTTGTTTTCGTTAGTGAAGTTGTCTCAGAAAAAAGAAATAGAGAATATGTCTTCCATTTTTTTGTATCTCTTACAGTTACCGAGTTGAAACATCTGCCCCTCTCCAACTCAAAGGAAATATCTCATGGTCTTTACATTGTATAAAATATGAATTCACCACCCAAGAAATATCTAATAATGAATGAAGTTTATTTCTTACGGTTACCTAAGTCAGCTAAGTAAATTAAAAACATTTACAACGGATTTATAAGGTTGTCTCAAACGATTATCACCTTATAATAAGTGAGGATTATAGTATATGTTCATATTGTTCATTTACCTGCTCTAGCACTTCTCAGGTTATTATCAAGGATTACAAAATAAACTCCCACTGTCTTCTGGTATTTCCTAATCGATATAATATTACCTGTTTGAAAATTTCGCATAACTCATATTGCTACTGCGTTTTAAAAATGTAGCAATGAAAACTAGCAAATATTTTAATCAGAACTAGTAATTACGGGGCATCCCAAGTCTTTGTATTGAGAGAGTTTCATACTAAGGTAGTAGATAAAATTCATTTTAAGCATTAGTTTGCGACAACAATAAATATAAGCTACCTGTCTTGCCAGAAACGTAATTCAATACAAGCAAATCTGAGAATTTTTCGAAACTTGTAATATAATTAAAGACCCTAGCACAGGAGGAAGGCATGAAATTTTCATTTATGCTATTTATGGTATTGCTTTCAGTACCCAATGAAGAATATAGCACACTTAACGTTTAAACGTTCTTCGCATCTACGAAGTACTGGGTCGGTAACAGCAGTTTGGTGGTAAGTACTGAAAGGCAATTCGCAATCCCCTTTTGTTGTTAATCCTGTTGCAAATGCTTAATTTTTTATGTAGCTACGTATGAAAAAATCAAGATGTATTAGGTCTGGAAATCTTAATGGCCAAAGAAATGGACATTACATAGCAATCCACTGGTCTTCAAAAATTTCGGTCAAAAAGGCGTTTATAAACATTCTCCCATGGTGTGGTATTCAGTTGTGTTAGTGCCATAATTTCGCTTTTTCATCATCTGGCAGATTACCTAAAAACTGATTTCTAAATTTATGTAAAATTTCCAGATAAACACCTAAAATCGATTAATGTATTATTGATGTAGGACGTTACCGTTTAAATTTTTTTTTGTAAAATTTGAGGATAACTATAGAATTATTTGATATCTAACATTGCAGTGGCAGTAGTCCATATTGCATCACTGAGCAGCAATTGCATTCACTACATATGACAATCTGAGTCCCTATTATGCGCAAATTGTGGTCGGGCAACGTTGACGAACCAAGTTATTTTCAGTTTCCTCAGCAACAATTTCTCCCAGTAATGCAAGGTGAAAAATTCCTTGCTCATTTTTGCTTCATTTATACAAATTTAAAAAAACTTAGCCTAGCCCAGCTTTGATAATCTTATAATCTTGCTGGACGAGGAGGCACCTTCTCATTTGACTATGGTGTGCGTAATTGACTTGATGAGACATTTTCTCTTCGCTGAATGGATCCATGTACACCTACTGCTTGTGTACTATTTTCGTAACCGACATACTCGCCCGAATTAACACCGTGCGACTTATTTTTGCGGGGATGGTTTAAGAGCCGCATTTACACAATCTCCATAGCCGAACTGGTCGAACTTTATATGAGGTTCGAGCAGGCTTTTGTAAAATTGCCGCAAGAAATAAACAATGGTGCTACTGTAGCATGAGAAACCTGCATTGGATATTACTTGGATACAAATGTAAGAATCACCGAACAGGAGTGTGATAATTAAAATATTAAAATCTATGATTTTGTTTTTTTTTTTTAGTTAATATTAAAATGTAATGAAAATTTGTTATGTATTTAGTGTCATTCGATGTTTCCAAGTCTCAGCTACAAAAAAAAAAAACAAAAAATTCCGAAATTGTTGCAAATTCAAAAAGTTCTAGCTAAACAAAAGGACGAGCAAGAAATGCCCCAATCTGCATATTTTTTACCAGCCTTAATTTTTTTTGTCCTAAAACTGCATCAAAATTATATTAACATGAAAAGATAAAAATTCGATGAATGAATCGTTAATATAAAATTGTAGCAATGAAAACGAGCAAATATTTTAATCAGAACTAGTAATTACGGGGCATCCCAAGTCTTTGTATTGAGAAAGGTATTCATACTAAGGTAGTAGATATAATTCATTTTAAGAATTAATTTGCGACAACAATAAATATAAGCTACCTGTCTTGCCAGAAACGTAATTCAATACAAGCAAATCTGAGAATTTTTCGAAACTTGTAATATAATTAAAGACCCTAGCACAGGAGGAAAGCATGAAATTTTCATTTATGCTATTTATGGTATTACTTTCAGTACCCAATGAAGAATATAGCACTCTTAACGTTTAAACATTCTTCGCATCTACGAAGTACTGCGTCGGTAACAGCAGTTTGGTGGTAAGTACTGAGAGGCAATTCGCAATCCCCTTTTGTTGTTAATCCTGTTGCAAATGCTTAATTTTTTATGTAGCTACGTATGAAAAAATCAAGATGTATTAGGTCTGGAATTCTTAATGGCCAAAGAAATGGACATTTCATAGCAATCTACTGGTCTTCAAAAATTTCGGTCAAAAAAGGCGTTTACAAACATTCTCCCATGGTGTATTATTCAGTTGTGTCAGTGCCATAATTTCGCTTTTTCATCATCTGGCAGATTACCTAAAAATTGATTTCTAAATTTATGTAAAATTTCCAGACAAACACCTAAAATCGATTAATGTATTATTGATGTAGGACGTTACCGTTTAAATTTTTTTAATAAAATTTGAGGATAACTATAGAATTATTTGATATCTAACATTGCAGTGGCAGTAATCCATATTGCATCGCTGAGCAGCAGTTGCATTCACTACATGTGACAATCTGAGTCCCTATTATGCGCAAGTTGTGGTCGGGCCTATCTTCGATGGCAACGTTGACGGACCAAGTTATATTCAATTGCTTCAGCAACAATTTCTCCCAGTAGTGCAAGGTGAAAAATTCCTTGCTCATTTTTGCTTCATTTATACAAATTTAAAAAAATTTAACCTAGCCCAGCTTTAATAATCTTATATTCATGCTGGACGAGGAGGCACCTTCTCATTTGGCTATGGTGTGCGTAATTGGCTTGATGAGATATTTTGTCTTCGCTGAATGGATCCATGTACACCTACTGCTTGTGTACTATTTTCGTAACCGACATACTCCCCCGACTTAACACCGTGCGACTTATTTTTGCGGGGATGGTTTAAGAGCCGCATTTACACAATCTCCATAGCCGAACTGGTCGAACTTTATATGAGGTTCGAGCAGGCTTTTGTAAAATTGCCGCAAGAAATAAACAATGGTGCTACTGTAGCATGAGAAACCTGCATTGGATATTACTTGGATACAAATGTAAGAATAACCGAACAGGAGTGTGATAATTAAAATATTAAAATTTATGATTTTGTTTTTTTTTTTTGTTAATATTAAAATGTAATGAAAATTTGTTATGTATTTAGTGTCATTCGATGTTTCCAAGTCTCAGCTACAAAAAAAAAAAACAAAAAATTCCGAAATTGTTGCAAATTCAAAAAGTTCTAGCTAAACAAAAGGACGAGCAAGAAATGCCCCAATATGCATATTTTTTACCAGCCTTAATTTTTTTGTCCTAAAACTGCATCAAAACATGAAAAGATAAAAATTCGATGAATGAATCGTTAATATAAAATTTTAATTGATAGTATTATTGTATTTAAAAATTAACAATAAATATTTTATTACTGATATAAGTAATATATTTCAGTCATTCATTAAAAACATATTTTCCTAAGCAAGGGATCGCTACGTCAAAACATTATTTATTGACCTATTCCACAACTTTACACTTTTTATTACTTCTTATGATACAACAATTATAAATAAAGGGACTATTATAATCCATATAATCCAAATTTATAAATCATTGTGACTTACCAGCACACTCCACGTTAAGAATCGTTGAGAAAATAATTTATTAACAAAAAAATTTACTATTTTTTATGCATCTGATTCATTACTCCAAAGTTATTGATGTAATCAGGTAAATTCTCTATCGTGTTTAAGTAATTAGCTATATGTGTAGTCGCTTTCATTGCGGTGTAACTTATTGTCTTTTTTCTTGTTTTTATTGAGCAGTTCCTCACGAAATATGCTTCCGTCGCACCAAAATGGTACCGTGATGATTGGAAATTGAAGGAAATACTTATCTTATGACCTTAGAAAACATGAATTCCATAACTTGGTTCTTTGTGTCAAAAACAATACAACTTTTGTTGAGCAATCTTCGTGAAAATACTAAGGTCACCAACAATATAACGATGTTCCAGAGAAGTAAATAAATAAGTAATAGATACCATTCGTATGGTCTGACAATTTTAAACGAAGCGGAGTTGTCTAAAAATGTGCTTTTACTTTAACTAAATGAAAATAGAAACAGTATTGTAAACCAGGAACGAAGATCCAGTATGTGCTCCTCATTTTTTTGCTTTTGCTTGTTTTTTTTTTTGTATATGAATAAATAATGCTGGTACAGTCTGCACCTTACACATCAGGACTCGTCATATGTTGTGTTGTAATTTGTGAGTTATTATTACATTTGTATTAGTACAATAATTTTACTATTACTGTCAGCAAAAGACAGAACATTTTTGAAGTAAATTTATTTAAAAAGTAAGTATATTACATACAACAGAAACGTTTAACATTTTGTCATACTGCCTCTAAACTTCTTGATATGGAATTTGTAAAAGTAGATACAACAGTCTGATCTAAATTTTCTCAATGTTCTAGAAAAGGAAATATTAAATACTAAACAGAAATAATAAAATTTCTGACACGACGAAACTAAAGCTGGAACTTTGGTATTAATTTCAGTGGCGTTACCGCAGTGGTATGAAATAACCAATTTGATTAAAGATAATTAAACAGATTTCCTCATGTCTTATTTTGTCCAAAGTAAGGTTTGAGTCCGCCCAAACGCCCGCGTCTTTAAAATGCTTTCTACAGTAGTCTACTTTAAACATGTAAGCTTCTCTGTGAATATCTCAACGTATTTTAAAAATGAACGTTCTACCAATAGACGTAATATTCGTATACGCATAATACTGCTGGAGAATTGGAGATCACTTGTACAATTTCCGTCACTTAGGTACTACTTAATGTAGCGTAATTACGCAAAATCCTAATTTTTATTTAATTAAGACATTAAACTTCGTTGCAGCTGGAACACCAGAGCATCCGTTAACTTTCGTACTATCATATTTACGTTATCAACCCATTCAAACAATTAAGCTAAGAAGGCAGAACTATCTTGCAATTGGTTAATAGCATTTGCTAATATACTGTAGTTCTTTTGTATAGTGTGTAAATCTGGTTCAATTTGTAAATTTTCAAACTATTGTTAACTTTCCTTGATATGTTTAGATTTCTTTGGGTCAGATTTGAAAACTACAGATTTAACTGCATGGAAATGTTTATTATAATAAAAGCCGCTTCCAGCCAAGATTTTTAAAAAATCATGTTTCTATTTGCTACTAATTTATCGACATCCTGATAATTGCTTCGAATATTTTCTGCCACACGGTGAAAAGCATGAAGTTAGACAGTTTATGTGCAATGAATTAATAAAAGACTTTTTAATCATTTACGCAGCCCTATCTGTCACATTAAAATATTATTCTTATCTATGCAAAAGTTTTCAAGAGCTTGGCATTACTAGCTGCTGAATTGGTTCAACGTAACTTTCTTATAATACCTTTTGCTTGCCATTAAATATGGCATCGTTACTTGATTTGGCGTTAAATGTATACTAAAACGTTTCCCACTTTGTTCTTTTTTTATTCGTACTTTCATCAACTGTTATCAATTGTTTTCCATCACGAAGTCCTATCGTATGTTATTCTCAATTTGTTTTTTTACATGAAGAACATGACGGCGTAGTCTTTTCTTCGTAAGTAGTGGCCATTTAGGTACATATTTTTTCAAAATCATCCGAAAATGTTCGTTGTTAAGTACATGCTGCGGAATGTTTGTTAAGTACATGCTGCGAAATATTACACACAACATAAAAACGAGGTCATACAGAATCACCCAATACTAATCTGTAACTGGCGATTTTTTATATGATGTTGAGCCTGAGAACACACTCAAGCTTTTACTGAGCGAGTTCTCAGGCCTCTTCAGAATAACCTCAACGCAATTCATCACTACTATAACCCATATCAAACTGTAAGAACATAATATCATACATTAGAAGCAGTGGCGGCTTGTCAGGGGAGACAGGGGAGACTGAGCCTCCTCTACAATTTTGGGAGAAGCAGAATATCTCCAAACTAATATTTTTCACAAGTAGAAATTTCTACTTATGTATATCTCAATTCTCAATGTTGTTTATAATTCATTAATTAATTTTTAGTGTAAACAAAAATTTTGCATTTCCTTTCCATAAACATGTAACATTGTAGTCCGGATAGTCCATTCCACGTATGTATTTTTCCCGGTCTCTCATCTCGCTATCGCGCTTGCTTGGATGAACTGAGGCTTGCGGCCAACTCCCATTTCAATACATTGTTCGTGACCTTGAACAGCAAACATTCTGGATCTGTTAGTGTTAGGGCAGCTAGCCTCTAGCACCCCATCTCTTTCTAACGCATGTACACTTCAGTTGAGCGTTGATCCCCTCTCTCACAAGAGAATAATAGTTATAGAACAAGGACAGTGGCAATTTGTGGTTTCGTGGGAGAACATAAACATACATACAATATTTAACAGGTGGTTGAAAAATGAGTGCTCTAGGTGAAAATACTCCCAACGACATGTCTTGTTGGCCAGACGTGGTGGATTATTTGTTGTTAAATGGATTTAGTTCTCGTTATGATCAAAAGGTAAGAATAAAAAAAATGGTCAAACCTATACCGTCAATGCCGTAATTAGTTTTCACAAGTGGTAAACAAAACAGAGGGTTTAGTGATAGCAATTATCAAAAAATCGAGTGGTTAACGGCATCAACAGTTAAAAATAAATTATATTGTTGGAAATTTTTGTTATTTACTAATGATCAATCTTCAATTTGGGGCAGAGCCGGGTTTAATAATTTGCAAAATTTTGACGCAAGGTTTAGAAAGGCATGAAAAATCTCAGGAGCATATTTCATCTTGCATTAAATTCGAAATGTTAAATTCTGGATTCTGCGCATAAAAGAGAAATAGAAAATGTTAATGAAAAAAATCCGTGAAAATAGGGAAATATTAATGAGATTAATTGATGCCGTTATATATTTATCTTCTGAAGAAAATTCTTTTCGAGGACGAAAAACGCGATTCGTATAATAAAGGAAATTTCACTAGATTTTTTAAAAACGTATGATCCAAAATTAGAGAACTTTTTGAATAACGCCACTGTTTTTTCCGGGACGTCTAAATCAATTTAAAATGACCTAATTGAAAGTGTTAGCTTCATTATTAAAGGCAAGATTTATGAAGAACTACATAATTGCGAATTTTTCTCGTGGCAAATTGATGAAACGACGGACATTACTTGTAAATCTCAACTTTCCGTAATTTTTAGATATGTAACGCACGGTGAAGTTGTTGAAAAGTTTGTTGGTTTTTTTTATATGAGTAGTGGAAGAAACGTGGGCAGTTTATTTAAATTATTAAACGACGAATTTGGTAAATTTGATTTGAAAAATAAATAAGTTGCACAAACAAGACATCTTAATGGACTCCAAACTAAAATAAAAGATATTGCTCCTCAAGCTTACTTCACTCACTGTTACGCATACAAATTAAATTTGGTTTTGAGTAAAGCCTGTAACGGAATTAAAGAAGTCAGAATATTTTTTTCAAATATTACTGGTTTTTTGTCATTTTTTTCAAAATCTAATAAAAGATCTGATATGTTAAATAGAATTAGGGAACATAGAATTCCGAGTTATGCTCCCACTCGTTGGAATTTTTCATCTAGAGTCGTTTTCACTGTTGATACATACAGGAAATACTTATTGACGTTTTTAATTTTATTTCGGAAAGTGAAGACTTTTTAAATTAGGATCAGACTTTAAGAGCAGCTTATGGATTAAAATCGTTATTGTTGGATAAAAACTTCATATTTTTTCTAAAGGTGTTTAAAATGATTTTTGAGTAAAGTGATGTTGTTTTCCAAATTTTACAGAATAAATTAATTGATATAACATATTCTAAAAGTAGACTTAATTCACTTATATCTAAATTAAAAGAATTTCAATAATTTATATAATGTGTTTTTAGAAAGTATTGAATAATTAGATGATAAGCCACAGTTAAAAAAAGAAAGACAACATATAACTTTGATAGGACAGAAATAAATTACAAACAAATTTTTACAGAAATTTTGGACACCATTATAGTTCAAATTGAAATTAGATTTTCCCACTTAAATACTTTGCAATGTTCCGATTTAATAAATCCTAATAATTTTATAATGTTTTTTAAATCATTCCTAACAGTCTAATGGACAAATTAATGGACCAGTATCCCTTTTTAACCGTATTTCGTTAAGAAATGCACTACGTGTGTTGTATTCTGACCAGCAACTTTTAGCAAATTCAAAATCGCCTCAAGAAATGCTTACTTTTACATATAATAATAATTTAAAAAGCTGTCTCTTCGAACTGTACAAACTTTTATCTTTAGTGTCAACAATTTCGGTAACCTCAGCTTCTGTAGAACGATCGTTTTCAGCACTCAAATGTATAAAAACATTTACTAGAAACACAATAGCTTAAGACCGCCTGTCAAATATATCGCTTATTTCAATAGAAAAACGTTTTTTGTCAGAGTTGAAGAAAAATGAGTTATTTTCATTTTATGAAGAAGTAATCAACCATTTTGCTAGTTCTGAACATCGCAGGTTACCACTGATTTATAAAAATATTTAGACTACACCAAAGATTAATATAGTTACTTAGGTATTATTTTAGAAGAAATATTTATTTACGTTATTTATTTTTTAGAAAATGTTTTTTATGTAACTTCTTTTTCAAAACTATTTTAATTTTTATTAAAAGTAATAATTCTACACTCTGGCAGAGATCATTTTCAAAATACGGTGCAATATTTACAAAGAAGCGTATAGTTTATTTCAAACTTATTTGTAATATAAAAGCGTCGGCTTCTTTGACGGCGGTAAAAGGATCAAAGAAGCCGACGTTTTTTATGTTGCAAATAAGTTTGAAATAAACTATACATGTTTAAAGGAGCCTAGTGTAGGAGGCATTTTAATTATGCAGGCGTTTGGGCGGACTCAACCTTTACTTTGGACGAAATGAGACATGAGTAAATCTGTTTAATTATCTTTAACCAAGTTAGCTACTTCATACCACTACTGTAATGCCAAAGTTTTAACTTTAGACTGATTACAGTAGAAAAATACTAAGGAAACACTAAACACTATAACAAATTTATTTCTGAAAACAGAAAAAATCTAAAAGTGGTTCGCTGCTATGTAGCAAAAAACTAAACTTGATACCAAAAAAACTGGATAATGTACCTTGTCCTTTAAGCTCATTTGACAATGCCCATGTAATTGTAATATTGTTGACGTTTTTATTAAATATCTTAGTATCATTAAGCTATTTTCAAAAAAAGTAACATTATATAATTAAAACTTATAAAAAGATAAATCCTCAGAAGTGCCCTAAGGTTAGCGCAGGTGTTTTCTTGACAAGCTTTTTAACTTTAAGTACCATATTGTTTCTAGTCTATATCAGCAGTAGTTTTTGTTATAAATTAGTAGCTTCTGATACTTAGAAAGAAACGATATCCGCAAGCGAAATTTCCAAACGCGCACCTTGCCTTTTACTGAATTATTCATATATTTGGGGCAGTGGGTGCGTTTTAGTAAGAAATGAGCCACCTGTTCTTGACCATACCTGATTGATACCTGCACGAGTCCGTGAATAGCAGGTACTAAAAAATAAATATGTATTAATTTAATGTCTGTTTTTAGAGGAAAGCAAATAATCAGAATTCTAATTTTTACTGTTTAAAATTAGCTAATGCCAAGGCGTAAAAATAATAAAATTTAAAATTATGTACAATGGAGGACAGAGGTGTCCCTCTACATTGAAAGTTGGATTTTTGGTTTGGATTGTACATTATACAGGGTGATTTAATTTTGTTGGATCAAACATCACCAGGGGATAGATCATCAAAAATAATAATAGTTTGTCAAATAAACCGAACGATACGATGTATTGAAACTTTTATTTAAAAATGTGACCCGCTCTCGATTGTCGAAGTCTTGGTAGTTCTGGAGTGGGTTGGGACCTTTGATGTGAAGATAACACTGACGTAGTTTTCCACGAAACACCAAAACACTATACAGTGAGCACGTAAACGTTGGAATAAATTCCGTAAAATCGTTACAAAGCAAGTGACAAAAATTCGCTCAGACACGTCGATTTTTAAATTCATTTCTTAATTTGTTTATTTAAAAAAAAAATATTTACATACTTTTTTTTAAAAAGTTATGACGTCATCGGCAATTTTTTTAAATGGCAACCCCCATTTTTAAAAATTTCATTTGAAAGAGCACATTTTTCTGCATACAGTACGTTAAATTCTAAGACATGTTGCACGACGAAATTATCGAAAAATAAATCTTAACTACTTTTAACAGTTTAATAAAACAGAAATACAAGAAATAATAAATCCAGCAAAAAATAATTAAATTAAATGTTTAAATTGCGTACCATTTACTTCTTGACAATGCCCAAGCCGAAATTCAAATTCTCGCAAAACGTTAGTAATTGTTTCGGATCCAATTCTTCCACATTCGTACCTAATTCTGTCTTTTAAGTCCTTAATGTTATTCGGTCTATTAAAATACACTTTGGATTTAAGGTAACCCCATAAAAAATAATCCAATGGAGTTAGGTCCGGAGATCTAGCTGGCCATTCTAATGAACCGCATCTACCAATCCATCTGGCTGGGAAAATTTCGCTTAAATAATTACGCACTATTACCGAATAATGCGGAGGTGCGCCATCTTGTTGAAACCATATGGAGTTCTCCGGTACATTAGGATTTTCACCATTTGGATACAGTGCGGCAAGTCCCGGTATTATGTTTTGTTGGAGCAACTCCAAATATTTTACACCATTTAATGACCCGTCAATAAAAAATGGACCCAAAATTGTAGTCCCAACAATTCCAGCCCACACGTTTACTTTCTGTGGAAACTGGGTATGTACCTCCATCATCCAGTGTGGATTTTCATGTGACCAATATCGACAATTTTGCCTATTTACAGCGCCATTTAAGCAGAAGGTGGCCTCATCAGAGAAAAGTACTCGAATTAAGAAATGTGGATTGGTATTACATCGTTTCATCATGGTTTCGCAAAACTGTACTCTGCGGTCGAAATCATCTTCGTTAAGCTCGTGAACTAAAATTACTTTATATGGGGGCCATTTATTCTTTTTCAAATATTTTAAAACAGTCGACTGACTAATTGACTACTCTGCTGCGACTTCGCGACTTGGTTTGTCCTCCATTGTCAGTAAAACATCTAACTGTTTATTTTCTGAAATTGCAGGACGACCTCACGTATAATTATTTCTTACATGACCACACTCTCGGAACTTATTTTCTATTTTGCTAACAGTTGATTGTGTAATCGGTCGATCAGGGTCTTTATCGTTAAATAATTCAGTAACCCGAGTTTGTGTTCGGGACATGTCTCTACAACCAATCATCACCAAAATCTCAATTCGCTGTCTCTCACTTAAACGTTCCGTTATTAAAACTTTAAATAATGTGATAACTGAATGTGAGTAAATGTGAACTAACATGACAGCCAGGTCCGCGTTTCTACGTAGATGAAAAAAAGCGTAAACATGAAAAAAGTGTAAGTCGTAAAACAGTTCCTCTACCAGGGTTCGACCATAAGTAAAACACGTGTGTGCTATTAATGTTAAATTGTTTTTTTCTCGATAATTTCGTCGTGCAACATGCCTTAGAATTTAACGTACTGTATGCAGAAAAATGTGCTCTTTCAAATGAAATTTTTAAAAATGGGGGTTGCCATTTAAAAAAATTGCCGATGACGTCATAACTTTTTAGAAAAAGTATGTAAAAATTTTTTTTTTAAATAAACAAATTAAGAAATGAATTTAAAAATCGACGTGCCTGAGCGAATTTTTGTCACTTGCTTTGTAACGATTTTGCGGAATTTATTCCAACCTTTACGTGCTCACATAGTGTTTATATAGTGTTTTGGTGTTTCGTGGAAAACTATATAGTGTTTATATAGTGTTATGGTGTTTCGTGGAAAACTACGTCAGTGTTGAAGTCTTGATACTTAAACATGTTACATCCTGTATATGATCAAAATGTAGATAATGATGAAACACTAAGTACTTCGAACTTTACAATAAAAAATAATAAAATTTTGAACAAAAATAAAAATTTTCTTTCCACTTCAAATAAAATTATTTACTCATACAAAATGTTTTCATAAGTCTCTCAGTAAACGAAGTAACTCTTTGGAAATTTAGGATTTTGTATGAGGTAAAACATAGACATAACATTATTTCTTCAATAAAAACAGAAAAAACTTTCATGATAAAGCAAACAGAAAAATTCTCATAAAATTCGTTTTTATTATTACTGTGACCGGTTTCGTGAACAAGTAACTTACTTCACATCTTCAGACACAGGACTACAATAGAAAATGAGTATGGTTGTTACATACATAAATATAAATGTTAATAAGTTAATAAAACTTAAAAAACAAGAATACAGAAGACAATTATTTCATTTTTTTATTAGTAAAAACTTATTGGTAAAATATTGTTTGATAAAATTTGTGTAAATAAAGATTGAAATTGTTTAAAATAATAAGGACTACGTTAGTTTAAAATTTTAATATAGAATAATGTAAAATTTAAATAATTGAAATATGTAAAAAGAAGGTTCATTTTTATATAATACTTACATTTTTATAAATAAAAACCAGGGTAGTCATTTTTATGTCATGTATTTGTACCAAAATATTTACCCATTTTTAACGGTATTTTTGTTACACTAAATTTTAAATGCTCATTTTTCGGACACCACTTCTTAGTTTTATATGAAATTTTGTAGTGAGGTGTAGGAATATCCTTATTATATGTGGGTTATTTTATCAGTTTGTTTCTGCATTCTACTTATTTCAACAACATTTGTAGTTACATTTTCTTCAGAAATATTGCCCTGATAGCATCGCAGAGTAGTCTATTGTTCTATCAGAAATAGTCTCTTCTGACATTTTGATTGAAATAAAGTGATACCATTATCTTTCAGTAAACTTTGTGGTTGCAACGGTTTTTCTATTTGCAATAATGTTTACAAAAATTTTTTGGAAATTTGCGATGAAAGTTTCCGGTTCTCTTTAACGTTTTCCATTTAGAAATATCCATTATAATTAATGTTACAAATAATGTAACACATGATTCGATGTTAAGACCATTCACGACGACTAAATAAATAGATACACTCATACAGCCAAATACTCCTATCAGAATAACTATTTTTGTTGTTTTGCTTGGTAACTATGTTGAAATGATATTAACTTTTATAAATGTACTTCCATTCAACACTATAAACCATTTTTTAAATCTCTTAGCAGTCCAAATCTGTCACCAAGAATAAAATTGTCCTACAGTTTTGTCATATAAGCATAGATAATAATACGATAACTATAAAACATATTGTAAATATTATAATAACTCTAATAAAGGTTCCCAATAGATGGGAATAACTATGAAACTGTTTTATAATTTTCTGCATAGAATGTTCTTACAGCTCCAGTCGGCAACACATTTGCTGTAGACACTAAACCGTCTGCACAAAAGTTTTTGAAAAACAAATCTGCGAATGGAAAAGCTACTACAGTCTCATCATTTAATTTAAATTTATTTTGTTGTTTATTTATTACGATATGGAATACATACAGGACGACCACACAAGTTATATTCTCTAACTAACATATAAGTCAAAAGTATTAAAAATAAATACAGAATTACAAGTGAATGGAAATGTGAAAATACATAAATTACAAAAATAAAAAAATCACAAAATGCAGGATTTAAAATACCAATACTAATAAAGTGAAATGAATTGAAAATTTAAAACATGGAGTTAAACGTATACAGTTAAGAATATGGCACAGTACTAAAGATGAGTGTACAAAAGGTAAACATAGTGATACAAGAGAGATATTGAAAGGAAACTAAAATAATAAAAAATATCAAGAAGTATCAAGATGCCAGGATAGAGCAAAAAATGAAAATTTGATAAATAATAAACAAGAACTAAATAGTCAACAAAAATAATATAATATAATAAAAATAATATAATATTGATATAATCAAACATTTTAGTGAAAGTATTATTTTAGCTAGTTTTGAAGATGAGGACATAGTTGTCAGAAAATATATCAATAGTAATAGTTTGAGAGAGCTTATTATAAGTTTTAATTACTCTAAGAACAGGAAAATTTAAATAATAATTTGTATTAGCTTGTTCCACGAAGAATAAATAATTTTGTCTGGTATAGTAACATATATAGTATATTAAATTTAATGCTGACAATGAATTACATCTTCGATTTATCGACGGTGCTCAAGTGATAATAGGTTTCGAGTTTTATGAATTGCACATCTTCCACTAGTTTGTGGGAAGTATTTTTTATTGAATCTTGGGACTATCTATTAGTCTACTTATAGAGTGAAATATTTTTAGATCATCGGCGTGTATAAGAAATTTAAAATTTTTTAAACATTTGGATATATAATTTATATAAATATTAAATAAGAGGGGCCCTAATTGAGACCCTTGCAGTACGCCTGACGTGACATAGATGTAGTTGGATTTATAATTACCTAATGCGACTGCTTGACTCCTATTTTTTACATACGAATCAAACCAGTTTAAAAAATTATACTAGTGTGCTAGAAGGGCATGCTTTGAGACCCTCGTGTAGCCAAAACTTTGCAAAAATATCTCTATAAGTTGCTAAATTTATTTCGCTATAAGTCGCCAACCAAGGAACTTCGTAATTGGTAGTTCTAATAATCCTATCCTCACCTGAAAACCCATTCTCTTTATTTTTAACTGTTTAGAACAAAACTATATTTATCAGAGTCCACCAAAGGTCCATCGCGCATCAGGATTTTATAACTTTTTTTTCAACGACATTCGTATCCTAAATTGATGTTTGTGTTTTAAACGTTTAGAAGGCCAGATATAATTCAGGTTAGGATCTGATCCCTTAAATTATTGTCAGTAACATTTACATAGTGATCTTAAATCTCTGAGAAGTTAATAGGTTAGCTCAATAGTACTAATCAATATAATGTAAATATTACTTTTTTGACACCTGCTTCCGAAAGTGACATTTTCTGTTGTTTGTCAGTGCATTTTCTATTAGCGAAAATAGACGTTTGTCTCCCTTCAGTTGGTTTCCAATAGCAACGGGAGACAATATACATTTACTCCCGTTGCTATTAGAGACGGGAGCCAATATTAACATGAAACCAAATAAAATATTATAATCAGTTTTTTATTTATCATTATGAACATTAATGGTACCATTTGTTAGATTATTAAAACTAATGGCAATAGAAGATTTTGATAAACAGCTTAATGTTGTTGTGTTTATATCAATGTCCTAATATTCACTCGTTATTGTTGATAGTGATTCACAACCCTCAATAATAATTTGGTTGTCTTTATTTATATTTTCGCAAGTTGATACTGACTGATTTTTTACCTCCAGTAATAATTTGCACATTACACTTTTTTGAGATAGAATCTTCTAAATATCCTTCAGCAACTGCTGATGACCTCCATCCCCCATGCCTCTTCAAACTTATAGTATCCCCTCCAGCTTCTACCAGAAGCGATACGGATGTTCTTCTGAAACTGTGTCCAGTATAACTAGAAGGTTCCGGCAATTTAAGATACTCGGCAACTTTACGGGGTATTTGGTAAAATGCATTTTTCCCAACTGCTTGCACTGTGCACAATCCTAATATAATTTACGAAAAATCTGGAATGTGCTGTTTTTGCAGATTTTAATGCAAAATACATCCATATATGTCAATAACGTTAGTTCCATTAATCTTATCATTAGTTACAATAAAAGTACGTGCAATATGCGTTTTTGTGTCTGGATTCGTAATAACTAAAATGTCCTTTTTATCTTGAATATTTTTGAGACGTAAATAGGTTAAATCGTCACACCGACAAGCACCACAAATTGCCATAACTACAGCAACTTTAAATAAAACAAGATATGTGAGAAAAACTACTAATAAGTTAAAGAACAATTAAGTTTACCTTCATGAACAAATATATTTCGTCAGGGGCTTCTGAAATAAATTTATTTATATCTTCCCTACTGAAAGTTTTTGCTTTCTTCGGTTTATATCCAACAGCTTGCCTTTTTAAAAAATTTATCGGTTTCTGTTTCTTTATCTCGATATCTTCTCTTAAGAGAAGCGTAGTTCTTAACATCGAATACTTTGCCCAAAGAGTCGACGATTTATATTTTTTACTGGCAAATGAAAAATAAGCCAAAATGACATCATTATTTATTTTTTGCACGTTGCTGGTTGTCATCCATTTTTTGAACGTATTATATTCGTTTTAATCTCGATTTTGCTGGAAGAAGATTTAGTGTGGCAATTCTTGCTTCTTCTACAATAGCTTCAGAAATTTCACAGTCACTATCCGAACTCATTTTCTTTTTCGTAATGCACTAACTCGCGTTGCAATAATAATTGTGCAGTAAACAATTTTGTTTGACTATTAATTGCTACCATAGAAACTAGAAACATTTTTTAGCCCGCTCATGGTTTTTATATTTAAATATTTTTGATTTCAGCAAAATATAAGAAATAAAACTTTATCATAAATAATATTATGTGTAAACGAGTATGTGAAGGTGTCAAAAAAATCATATCTTCAACTCTGGAGTAAAGTATCATTTCCTCCATTGGATGATTGCTTTCATCCGCGGGAGGAAATCATACACTTTCCTCCCTAGGTAAACAAATAGCTATTAATATATTATATATATTATAATTATTACCTTAATATAAATTTGGTCTGTTTAATTTACGATATCGATTTTTTTCTTAGTAAATACTCAAATAAGGAACAAAAAATCTTCATTAAGCATTAGTAAATGATATACAGGGTACATCATTATTACGTCTCAGCCTATAAGTCTTTAATATAATTATCCATTCAATTTCTTTACTGTTTTTTTCATAAGTTTCATATTAATTACTTTTTGCAGATGATAGTACATCATCTGCAAAAGCAATGTCCTCCGCGATATGAAAACTATTTGATATTTTCTAATAATAATAATAATAATAATAATAATAATAATAATAATAACACTCTGGAAGACTCGCTTCACCATAACATCAGGTGCACAGCGGGTCACGACAGAGCAGGTGGCATTTAGGAGGGGAGTTTTCCAGGGCGACTCCCTGAGTCCTCTCCTCTTCTGCATCTCACTGCTACCGTTGTCTGCTGGACTCCGCCAAACCCGCGGGTATCAATGTGGACCACCCAGCGATCGGAGGCATAAGGTCACCCATCTATTTTATATGGATGATCTTAAACTTTATGCCTCCGGAGAGCGCGAACTACAAAACGCTCTTAGGGTGGTCGAAGAATATACGCGGGCAATTGGTATGGAGTTCGGGTTGGACAAATGTGCAGTCGTCCACCTCAAGAGAGGACGATGCGGGGAATTCCCTGAAGACGCGCAGCTCGCAGACGGAAGCATCCTAAGACATCTGGATGCCGGAGAGACCTATACATACCTGGGTGTGCAACAAAGGCACATCCAGGATGTAACACAAATAAAGGAGTCTCTCCGCGGCAAGTACAGGCACCGCCTCCGAAAGATTTGGTCTTCCGAACTTTCGGGGAAGAATAAGGTGTCTGCAACTAATATGCTTGCCGTTCCGATTCTGCTCTACTCCTTCGGAGTAGTAAAGTGGAGGGTAGATGAGCTGCGCCAATTAGACAGAGATACCCGCAAGATGATGAATATTCACAGAAGTATTCATCCTAGATCGTCCGTTCCTCGTGTGTACCTCCCACGTCAACGGGGGGGCCGAGGACTCTTGAGCCTGGAGTGTACGCATGGCAGAGTGGTACTGAGTATGGCATGTAACATCCTCAGGAGCTCAGATCCCCTCTTGCGGTTTGTGAAACATCACGAAACTGTAGGAGTGGGAGCAGGATTGTTTAAGGCAGCAAAAAGAGCCGCAGATGAACTTGGTCTCACATTTGACATCAGGCGAGGTGGCCGGCGAGGTGCTGATGTTGAATCAGTCACCGAACTTCAGCCAAATCGTCTGAAAGCCCGAATCAGAGCTGCCGAACAGGAAAATCTGTTTCGGCAGCACGTCGATAAACCCCAGCATGGTGTCTTCTATAAGAACATAGAAACACTGGGTTTATCGACCAGGCTGACCTTCGCCTTTCTAAGGTCAGCAGGGCTTAAGTCGGAGACCGAGGGATTCATTATGGCCTGCCAAGATGGTGTTATCAACACCTTGGTCTACCGTAGCCGCGTGTGGCGTGTAGAGGTTCCTGATATCAACTGCAGGACCTGCCATCAGGCGCCGGAATCGCTCATGCATTTACTATCTGCATGCCCCATATATGCGATTTCGGCCTACATCCACCGGCATAACGCGGCGTTACGAGTGCTGTACTACCATCTAAGGCACTCGTACGGGGTAGACCAGACACCAGTGCTGCCTTACGTCCCCGGAGATATTGAGTCCGTTGTCGAGAACGAGAAATGCCGGATTTACTGGAACTACTCGTTCCCGACTGTCAGGCTAATTCAAGCCAACAAGCCTGACATAGTTCTCCTCGACCATCAACTCAAGGTGATGTATGTCATCGAGTTCTCGGCGCCAGCGGAGAAAAACATCACCTTGAAGGAGGAGGAGAAACGGACCAAATATCGCGATCTCCGGTACGAGCTCCAAGTGTTGTACCCAGGCTACTCAGTAAAAATGGTCGTCCTTATAATCGGTGTACTCGGAGGGATAAAGCCTACGCTGCTCTCGGAATTGAAGATCATACCGGCCTGCCAAAAACCAGCCGAGTGGCTGGCAGGTCAAATGCAGAAGGCGGTCATTCTGGGTTCTCTCCGTCTGCTTAGGGCACACGATTCTGGTATCTACAGTCACTAACCCTGCGGGATGTGGGGAGTGGCTGTAGTTGATGCGCCGGCGCGACTCCCGTGAGGCGTCGGAGGCCACGGGAGGACTGACCGGCATCGGGAAACCGAAAAAAAAAAAAAAAAAAAAAAAAAAAATAATAATAATAATAAATCGACTTTATTGCTTTAAAAAAATAAGTACACAAAATCGAGAAAATTTATTGAAAGAGAATAGATCACAAACAAATCATGGCGAAGTCTAGCTACAAGCTAATCATACTCAACCATGAGAGGTTGTAAATCTCTCCTCAAATGAGAAAGTAAATAAAATAAATATATATCACTCCATACAAAATACCAAAAAAAAGAAAAAGAATGATTACCATATGCATTATTTATTTACCTTTCAATTCTCCTTTCTTTGACGGCCTGGTACTGAAATATATAACCAATTCATTATGTTTACTGCCTACTGAAGAGGTGCAATTTATATTTATACTTAAATTTGTTAAAATTAAATAATTTAAATTCTTCTGGAAGAGAGTTGTACAGATTAATAGCATTAAATGTGAAGCTTCTCCGAAACAAAGCAGTCCGATGATGTGGCATTGTGAATTTATCTTTATATCTAATATTCCTAGAATGTATGTTAGAACGCATAACAAATTTATTTTTCAAAACTGAAGAGGTGGGTGTACCTAAAACTTTATGTATAAAATTTCCTAAATGATGGATTCTCCGATTTTCCATGTTAAGCCATTTGATATCTCTAATTTTATGCGAAATGTGATCAAATTTTTTTAGTCCATAAATCAGCCGACAGCATGAGTTCTGAACCTTTTGTATTCTGTTTTTCTCAAACTGTTCAAGACATGGTCCATATATGAAATCACAGTAGTTAAAATGGGAAAGAACAAGTGATTCACACAGCATTGTTTTTAATTTAAAATTAAGAATAGCCCGACTAGCAAATATTAATTTGAGCGATGAGTAGGATTTTTGCAGTAATTTTTTTGTGTGTTCTTTAAAGCGTAAATTGGTGTCAAGAATTATTCCCAAATTTTTTGCATGATCTACAATTGGCACGGACACACCGTCTATTTTAATAATTAAATTATCTTTTAAAAAAGATTTTCTGTTTTTGTTCCCAAAAAGAATTAAATTACATTTGGATGAATTTAATTTTAAGTCATGTTCATCAGAAAGTTGTTTAATGGTTTGCAATTCTGAGTTGATGACGTCAGCTGCATGAGCATGATCATTTACATTAAAGTGAAAGTACAACTGAGTGTCATCAGCATATGCTTGAATTTTACACATATTTACTGCGTTTATGATGTCAGAGGTATAAATAATAAAAAGTAAAGGACCCAAAATTGATCCCTGTGGTACACCTGAAAGTATGTTAATATTGGAAGAAAGCACGTTACCAACGGAAATCCTCTGCATTCGACCATATAAATAAGAGCTGATAAGCAAATCTGAGGAGTCATCAAAACCAAAATATTTAAGTTTGGAGCAAAGAAGACTATGGTTAATAGTATCAAAAGCCTTAGAAAAATCTAATAGCACCAGCACACTAACCAATCCTTCGTCCTGAGCTTTAATTAAATCATCAGTAACGGTGGATAAAGCTGTAGCCGTACTATATCCTTTCCTAAAACCACATTGAGAATCAGGTAAGAGATTATTAGAAATAAAATAATGAAAAATCTGATTATATAAAATTTTTTCAAAAATTTTGGATATAGTAGGCAAGATACTAATAATTCTAAGATCTGAAAATGAATAATACAATGTCTACTTCTGAATAAGTAGTAGTTGATGAAGTTAACAACTGGATAAACTAATTTTATAATGCACAAAAAATTGCAGGTTTCTCTTTCCTTATTTATTACATAAAATCAAAAATTGTCTTGTCGAGGAGGACATTATTTCTGCAGGTATATGTACAACATTGTGAAGTGAAATTTGTAGTGAAACACAAATCAATGACAAATATAACCACAAAAAGATAAAAATAGACTAGAATGAAAGAATATGGCATGAAGGTTATGAATCTGAACGTTATTTTTATTCGATTCCATTTTATAATCACATATTAACCAGAATTTATACCACAAATAACCAAACACTAGCCAAGAATATAATACAGGGTGTCCTCCGATATTTTGACCCATTTCAAATGCTTATATCTTCGGAACTAATCAAGATATTGAGACGTGATTTTAATTAGTAATTTTTTTATATTTATTTTTAAATTTCTTACCCTTCCTTTTCAACTTCCAGTTATACCAGAAGTAGACATGTTCACTTGATGTATAGAACAATTTTGATATTTAAAATGTGACACATTGTATATTTCTATCCGTTTTCCAAAAACGTATCATTTGTTAACATTTCCTTTGCAAAAATTGTAAGCCTTTGATTCAACAATAAATTGAAGGATAAACGCATCGAAATGTAGGAAAGCCAATTTGAGAACTTATTAAATTAGTTATTTATACTTTTTTTATTGTTTTTGTTAAAATAATTTGCTTAATTAATTAATTAATTAGTTTTTATATTTTTCTAAAATAAAAGCTTTGACTCGATGAAAATACCTTTCATTCACTTCCATTCGCTTTTATTACGTTTTTTAGGTGTAATTTTAACAAAATGCATGAGTTGATGATTCAATGGCTTATAATTTTATTATTTAAATGGTATCGTGTGGATAAGAATTAGGCTAAGCTTTCTGAATATGTAAAATATACAAGATGTCACATTTGAAATACCAAAGATGTCCTAGTTCTGTAAATGGACATGTATATTTCCGGTATAACCTGAAGTTGAAAGGAAAAGGTAAGTAATTTAAGAATAAAATTTGAAACAAAAAAGAAAATTACTGGTAAAAATCGCATCTCAATATCTTAAACAGTTCCGAAGATATATAAGTATTTGAAACGGGTCAATATATAGGTAGGTACAGTGTATAATAACTTTTTTCTCCCAGTTTTCAACAAAAAGTTTCCACATTGGCGACAAATCGTCACACCTGGTGACACTCATTCGTATGATTTGCCCCAATTATTATTATTTTATTTTTCCTCATTTAAATTTTATCTAATATTACTTAAATATCATATCTTAATATCTTTATATTCATATATAAGATGTGCATGATAAAACTTTATAGATTTTCGAAGCCATAACAGATTCTGAGGTAGCACGTAAATAGTACTTCGATTTAGGGTATCTACTAATTTGAATTATTCCAATAATTAATTACATTCGCATGTTGAAGTATAATTTAATCGTACAGTGTGTTCCGATTTCAAGATTCGCAATTTGTATCTCGCTTATCTGAATACAGAGGGAAAATATTTAAAACTGACAGTCATACATATTTTTGTAAATAATAAAAGTCCTTAACACAGTCCAGGGGCGTGCGATGAGTTTTGATACAGGGGAAGCAGTTTGTGATATAGGGTGATGGGTAGTGCGAAGCTCCGAGCGAAGCGAGGCAAAATTTTTTTAAGAAAAGGGGCGTGGCTTCCGTATACTCATTTTAAAGCAAATTTCGAAAGACGTAAAGTTATGATATCAAGAAAAAAGTACACTTGTAGGACCGCCACTCCTCAATAAACATAAAACATAAAAACACCACAAAAATTAGACAACCCCCGATTCCAAAGCCGAGGCTGCACGGGAGAGGGTTACACTTATAAAAAAAACGCAGACACACAACCATACCCACCGATATTGCCAGTGCCGGTGGCGGGGATCGAATCCGCAGCGAAATGGAGAGTTTGTTCAGTCACACTTGCCATCGTGCACTCTCTAGCCAACTATAAATCGAGCTGGCTAGTTAAATAGTTAACATGCATATACCTACCTATTTATAATGTAGTTTATTCCACCTCTCCTTTTTTTGCGAAGTCGGAAATAACTTCGTCGTAAAAGTTTGAATTTTGGGACATCTCCTTCACAAAGTCACTTTCTATTGTCAACAGGCACAATTTTGAAAGCCGCTCTTCACTGGTTGAATTTCTTGAAAAAGTTTTTATTCTTTTTAAGGTCGAAAAATTGCGTTCAACCGAAGCAGTAGTTGCAGGTATCGTCAACACTAACTCACACAATTTCAACACTTCAGAGTAGGCCTGATCCAAACTATTTTCTTTTATAAAGATAATCAGTTCGTAGGCGTTATGTTTCTGACTAATATCTTCTGTAGCATAAATAACTGAAAGTTCCGATCGTAACCCAACTATATCAAAAAAATTTCCGTAGTTAACACTCAATGACTGAAGTGCGTTTTGTGGAAACTGTGCGTTTTGTGGAAACTGTTTATTTTTAAATTCATTAAAATTACACAATTCTAAAAATTGTATATCACTAAAATTTTTAAATCTATTTAGTTGACCAGTGATATTGTCCAAAATTTCGATAAAAAGTCTTCGATATGAAGTTCTACGATCCACTATAAATTCAGTTCGTATTTTTTTTCTTTGCGGCTCTAAATTGTCACTACTAGTTTTCTCCCAGAACTTTTCAAATTCATTTCTTTTGTTACAATTCAAATTTTTGAATTCTTCACTTTTCTTTACACAAAATCCAACGTCATTTGATTTAGTTTGCAAAATATTGAATAAATTGTCAGTAAATGGATATATTTCGGAGAAAATATTTAACAAAAAATTAAAATCAAAGTCCCTTTTCAATGAATCTAAGTAACCTCTGGATCCATTCAAAGTCTCAGTGTCCCAATCATCTTTGCTTTGTAAAATATTTTCAAATAAATCAATTAGAAGCTGTCGATATTCAGATACAGTTTGTACTAGCTTCCCATTGTAATTCCATCGTGTTGAAGCAACTCTGGGTAGTCTCTTCTGTACTTCCAAATCTAAAGCTCGTGTCCGTTTTGATGATTTTGAAAAAAGGCAGCCATTCCACTAATACTTGAAAAAAAATACTTTTCACTCTTTAAGACACGCTGCAGATTGAGCAAGAACTAAATTTAATCAATGCGCAAAACTGTACAAATATTGCATTCTGAAAAGTCTCTTTTACTTTGGCCTGCAGGCTCCCCAATTCACCAGCCATTACAGCGGCCCCATCATAACTTTGGGCAATAAGTTTAGCACCACACTGTAGATCATTGACTATATGACAAACTATAGCATATTAAGCTGCGGCCGTTCTCTGCGTTGTTACGTCTAAAAATCCTAAAAAGCGCTCTTGAACTTTCCCATTTGGATTTATGTAGCGTACTACGATTGACAACTGACTAATATTCGTAATATCGGTTGTTTCATCTAACGTAATTGCAACAAAAGGAACTTTTTTTATTTCTTGCTTGATATTTTCTAAAACAATATTGCTTATCGACTGATTCAAATCATTTTGATTATGATTTGATGTACCGCGAAATACCGTGGAGTGTTCCAGATGGTTACTTAAAATTGTATCGTATTTTGCTAATAAATCACCTAAATTGATGAAATTGCCCCTATTAGCAACGCTCTGAAATTCAGTATGACCTCTAAAACTAAGTTCATTTTCGCCGAGAAAACAAACAATGTCAATAAGTCTTTTTAACACTTCTCGATTTTTTTTTACAAGTTCATTTTGCTTACGATCACTTTCTCTCAACTGCTGATCTAATGAATGCTCAATTCATGATTTTCCAAATGTTTTTTTCTTTTAGCACCGCTCGCAAATGAGTTTCACACTTACCATGCCTCTTTGTCACTTTGTGAATGTTGTTTAAATCTGAAACACCATTTTTATTCCAAACACCTTTTTCATTTGTGAAAAGTACACATGGCCAACAAAACAATTTACACAAATTTTCACAACCCGTTAACCACTGATTAGCACTGTACATTTCAATATTAAAGTACCTATGGAATGATTTAACTTTCGTTTTTAAAAGTTTTAAATCAGGTGTTGGTCTCCCGTTTCTAATAATATCTAGTTCATCTTGAAACGAATATGTTGAAAATCCCTTTTTCAACAAATTGCACACCACGCAAACGCAAATAATATTTTCCACAGTGCTAAGACCAGCTTCCATATTGAATAAGCAATTTTAAAACTGCTTATACGCGCATTAATGTTTAACGTTTTAAAAATCACTTGTCGCCGCAGAACAGGTTTAGAAACACCAAAAAAGTTTTTACAAATATAGCACGAAAGCTGAAAATAATACTAGGAGATCGATATTAAAATCGAGATTAAAATCTATAAAACAAGACGCATTACTATGCTATACGGCTCAGATATCAAGATTATGAAGTGGGGATGGGATGCATTTCAAGAAGTTGCTTATATCAAAGTCGCGCGAGTTCGTGTTCGCTCGATTATTCGAGTGCGTCATCGTTACGGTTTTACCGTGCAACATGTTGAAATGTAGGGCCGTGTCTATTGAAATTCGGTAAAAGTAAATTTTAATGATTAATATATGTGATAAATAATAATTAGGTTCTAATTATGTATTTTTTTTAATAATCCCAAGGGAAGCAGTGCTTCCCTTGCTTCTATGGACCGACCGCCCCTGAAGCAGTCATTTATTTAAATCATGAATAACTAATTAACAGAAAATTTGTATTTTCCTATACCTATTTTATTTGTTGGAACATAAAAAAATTAAAAAATGCTTACTAAGGGCATCTTTTATTTCACTTTACTATACTAAACGATAGGTAACATAATACTCTGTATTCTTAAAATTAATTAGTGCCTTATAAAAGGCTTAAAGCTCTCAATAAAGTTAAGGGCTTCAAGCCCTTGTCAACAGCGGGAAGCTGCCATTCAATCCAATCAACATATGTGGAATTCTCGTAATTGTAGGTCGTAGTTTCTAATTTTTTATGCTTTTAATTTACAAAGAATAAACAAATTTTTTGTATATTTGTGGGTTATGATGTGGTGTGGAATGTGTCGATGTGGGTACCTCTACTATTAGAGCTAGAGTCCTTGTTTTCGTTATTGATACAATATTACTAAAATATTTCTGAACCAATGCACTTCATTATTAAGTATAAATACTATTAAATTATTAAGAATTTAAAATTTCCTAGAACTCTCCAAAGAACTTTAAATCCTCTTAAGTTATAAGCCCATTAATGATGCTCATTAATGGGCTTATAAGCCCTCTCAAAGAAACCTCTTCAAAGAGTTTTAAATCATTTCAAAGAGCTTTAAGCTTTTTTTTGAAAAAGGATTGAATAATTAATTTCAAGAATGAGATTTAATTAATAGTTTTGAGAACATAATTTTAAATTATCTAAAGATGGTAAAATTTATTTTTATATTCTAAATTTAAGAGAGGATCTAACAGCATTGTTAATCAAATTTCAGTTGGTATAAATATGGTTGTTAAGGTATTTGTAAGTAATACAGAATTAAGTAGTGGTGAGAGGTAAGTGAAACTTCTCATATGGTCCAAATGCTACTATCCGACCGACATCATAGATGTCTCTGTGGCGGATAGCGACTTGCGAAGCAAATACCGAGAGCGGTGACCTCTAGCCCAGGTGGACTAAACTACTGTTATTAAATATGATTTGAACGATACAACTACTCAGCGGGCAAATACCCCGACCTGCATTGGATTATACCTTCAAATCATGATAGTGAACTGTCATTAGAAGTTACACCAATTAATTTTTTTCCTGTATAAGTCTAATCCTTTATTAAAAACAAAAATTTTTTTCATGGGGTTTTAAGGAATCAAATACATAATTTAGGTAATTATTGATACTTCTGTCATTATCACTGTATTTGGACAAGTATTTGGGGTAACATCAACGCTAGATGAGAGATAACATAACATGGCGAGACATGACAGGACATGACGTTCACACAACCACTCTCTTTGACTTCAAAAAGTTTCTTGGTTTCTTTTATTGTTTAAATATGGGTGAAAATTATCAGCCGTGATATGTCGCTGCGTGAATTAACTAAAGTAAAATATCAGGAATTATTTACACTTTTTAATAACTAACCGATAATCACATTATGATTGCTAAGCCTTTGGGAATAGTGTCGCCACAAGGCGTATGTAACAAAATGCCCTTCTGAACCGACGATTACCAAACCGTTTAGTTTTTCTGCGAGTAGGTCGTATTTTAAGGGAAACAGAAAAATTGTAAAATCTAAAAATCGAAAAACACGATGTTCCTGAACGTTTGAAAAATTGTAGAATGAAAGAACAGGTGCTAGCGGAAGTTACCAATCTCGTTGCCTTTCCGGTGCGTCAGATAGGGGTTAGTTAAAGAGGTTGAATAGACCGAGCACCGAGTTCAATAGTCGACATGTCTGCAAGAGTTGGAGGCCTTAAAACTACTAAACTTTCTACTATTCAAACAGAATACAATTAGTTTTAGTTATACGTCATAACTGAAGCTGCAAATCGTTTCTGTGTATCATGGTCGTAGAGTACAGATATACTTACTGTCGCAGGCATTCACCTTGACCGCGAAATTCTTTTTCCAGTCCAGTCTATTATTAGCTTTCGAGTTGTGTACATGTTAAGTAACTTGGGCGTATTGCATATTGTTTTTGTGTTTTTATTTTATTTGTTGTACTGTATTGTTGATATTAATTTAATAATAAAGCATGGCAGACGTACACAAGAGTAGAAAACGGCCATTTGCTGAGAAAATGAATAAATTCATAGGTGAATTCCCGAATTTATTCTATGATGGTGCTAAAATAATTTGTAAAGTGTGCGAGAAAGATTTGATGTGTTGGGATAAGCGTGATTGTGGACTTCACGTCAATAGTGTATACCATAAAAATAAAAAAATGGCGTGCCTTCGACAACATAGTTTATGTTTGATTTACTCCTAATGCTGATTGCCTGTGATGTTCCGCTGCACATACTCGATAAACAACCATTTCGAGAGTTCTGTAATAAATACAATGCTCAGGTGAAGTTACCAAGTCGCACAACGTTATGTAACTATCTACCAACTGTACACGTAGACATGGTAAATAAGATGAAATGTGAATTAAAAAATATACGACTGTGCTTATCTGTTGATGAGACAACAGATTGTAAAAAAAATCTATTTTAAATGTTGTAGTACGAGTACTGGACCCTCTTAAACCGACAGTTCCACTGTTACTAGCTAGCAAAAGACTAAGTTAGTCAGTGTACTAGTAAAACAATTACCAGGGTGGTGCTGGAGACGTTAGAAAAATTTAAACTCTCAAAAAGTCAAGTGTTGATGTTTGTGACTGATATGAGTGAGTGAGTGATATGGTACCTCTCAGTGGTGACAGCACAGTCTTGTCTAAGTCTTTAAACTGATGGCGCCATGACAATGCGTTCGGTAGGCCGTTCTTTGCAAGAACAAGGTTGTACATTTATACATGTTACGTGTAAAGTGCATGCTTTACATCTTGTGGCAGAAACTATTCGAAAAGGCTTTCCAGAGGTGGATGCAATAATAGCCAGTACAAAAAAAGTGTTTCTTAAATCTCCTAAACGTCTCCGTGCATTTCATAGCAAGTGTCCCGGTATTCCTGAACCATCACAGCCGATTCTTACACGTTGGGGAACATGGTTGCAGGCTGCTTTTTATTATGCTGAATATTTCCAACAAATAAAATCTGTGATACTACAATTCAATCCAGATGAGGCTGCAGCTATTAAGCAAAGCCAGACAAAATTCGAAGATATTTCCATTGAAACAGCTTTAAAAAATATTGCAAAGAACTATAAACCATTACATGAAAGCATAAAAAAATTAGAAAACAGTGCGTTCTCGTTAGTGGAGTCACTGCAAATAGTGGACGAAGTAAATCTACTGCTACACGATATAGGTGACGCAATAAATGAGCGCGTTAAAGAAATGTTCGCAAGTGTGTTAAATAAAGACACGGGTTTTACCAAATTAAGGCAAATATGTGATGGTGCAGCCCCAGATCCGTTAAGTGCGTTCAAATACTATTCTACGTATGCGTAGATGTCGAACGGTCGTTTTTAAAATATAAGAATATATTTTCACCAAAGCGAACATCACTCATGGAGACAACCATAGAAACATACCTGATGCTGCAAAATGGCTACACATCTTTTCCAATTTGTGATAAGCAAGCTAGTTCATCAAGCTAATTTAAGAGGGTAAGTTTTACATACATTGTTATAAATTGTAACAGTTTATTGTTTCTCGTATTGGTTCAAATCACGTACGCCACTATCCCACGGAACATTTTTGACAGCCCTAGTCATAATGTTACATTTAGGTACATTAAAGTTTAGCTTATTTTGAACACACCAGTTAAATATATCTGACAAACTATTTTGTAGAAAGGCGCAGTCATCCAAGAAAGAAACTTTGAGGATTCTAATATCGTCAGTATAGAGCAAATAACAAATGTATGTAATGATTACAACATCATTAAAAATATGTTAAATAACAGGGGTCCGATAATGTACTCTTGAGGAACACCCAATGTTGCAATATCAACTGACAGGAATCTACTATGAGCCAAAAATCGCTTCCTATTAGAAAAATATGAATAAAATAATGATAGTAAAAAGAGGTGAAAAACTTATATTTGACAATTTATTTAGCAGTCTAGTGTGATCAAGTTCTGTCGAAAGCTTTTGAAAAATATGTACATATTACGTCAACTTATTTGCGTTGGTCGATACTGGGTTATGCAATGCAAATTAAACTAGATGTGGTAGATCACTTTTCACAAAACCATGCTAGTCAACAATCAGATATCGATCAGATTGTTGACAATAGAATAGGTTGAATTATGAAACAAGATTTCAAGATAATAATATTAATAATAACAATAATTACACGAACAACTTGGTGCCAAGAAAGGCACGGCAGGTTGAAAAGACAGCTTGCTGATAGACTGCTGTATTACGTAGGATTCTGCGCAATACAAGTGGAATCTCTTGATGGCCTAGATGGATTACCGTAGGCATTTGATACAACATCGCACGAGCTATTGTTGCACTTGGTCGAATGTCTTGCGGAACCAGCACCACTAGTGAGATGCATAGAATAGCTGCTGCCACTTTGGATGACTCGTTTCAATATAACATCAGGTGCACAGTGGGTCACAACAGAGCAGGTGACATTTAGGAGAGGAATTTTCCAGGGTGACTCCCTGAATTTCACTGCTGCCGTTGTCTGTAGGGCTCCGCTAAACCCGCGGATATCAATGTGGACCACCCAGCGACCGGAGGCTGTTAATAATCATTAATATGTATAAATTATAAATATGCCATTAAATTTACTTGCATATAAACCATGTCTGATACTTTCCCCCTTGACTAGAGAATGCCTTTCACAAGTGGCCATAGGTCATTCTCCTGAAAGGGATGGTGCAATATGTAGCTAAGAAATATAAAACCCATATTTTTGTATTAAGAAAGCAGTATAGAAATATCATCATTGTATGTGGTACACAATGAAAATATTCACTACGATGTTAGAAAAGTAAAATGTGTCATTTATTACACTATATGCAAAAAAAGTTGGAAAAAAAATTGGAGAATATAGCATTCAAAGTGTAGAAGGTCGCATTGGGTAACTAGGACATTCAATAAAACTGAGATAGAAAACATATATTAATAGAGAAGATAATTAAAATATTTTGATGGGCATAGATAAAAACAATTCTGATTAATCTTATGAAACTTATATGCCATTTTGAAAAAAAATGAAGATAGAATAAACCAATATTTAGCCGGCGAAATGTTGAAAGGCCAGTTTCACAATCTCCAAATCGCTAAAGTAATAATTCGCGGCCTCGGTCCAGGTACCCCAGCGTGTCACAATCGGCTCTGGAGGCAGTTGTATGTGTTGATGCATTTCACAAAACAACCAAACGCGGCTCCTTAAACACTATTTTTACATTTAAAACTAGTACGCGCCCTTTCTGGATAACACTATAACTATTTTTGCCACTCGATGAAAGGCGTATGTCAGGCAAATTACATTAAAAGGGTTATAGGTGTCTTGTAATATACGGCCAGTCAGCTTCATATACCTACGGCGTCCGTTATAAATAATAAAATTTGTCTTTATATTTTCATAACCGTCCCTACACAATAGTTTTAAACTATTCCGTACAAGAGTGGACACACTGACTGCATTTAACTGTTCCAACGCTTTTGAAGCTAGCCCTTGCGATATGCAGTTCCTCCAAGGCCCCCACCAATATGTTGGCAATTTTTTATCCCGCTGCGTTGGTTGCCTCATCCACCCTAATCCAAATATATTTGCTCTCTAGTTCGAAGTGAACATTACCAATAATATGGTCAGCTACTTGGTGTAAATAATCTTTTCTTAGTGTAGTGGAAATAGGCATTTGCGTTTTCGCATATTGCCTCCATGCACATTTTTCTATAAATTCCCTGAATACCTGATTGTCTAATTGCCTTCAGGGAATGTAAGACCCCTACACAAACATTAGTAAGTTCACGTTGAATTGTCTTTTTTTGGTTTTCACTAATTAATGTTTGCTGTTTTTTCGTCACCACCGTTTTTACACTCACTTCTTATGTACAACACCACAACTAAATAATTTGTCTAACTGAATTCGTCGGCATGGAAGAGTCACAGCTCCTCGTGAATCCGACCAATGAAGAAACACTTTTCCACATGCTGTTTATAAAAACACGGCTGGCGCCACACTAATGCACTCAATATTACTCATATGTCATTCAGATGATAACTAAATGTTTTACTATTTCTTGTTATTAAAATTAACACGTATTATTATTAATTAACACGTACATAATCAGATTCTTGTTCCGTACATCTGTATGAAAAAGTTTCATTTACTTGCATTCTTTTTACTACAAATTTAAAGTATGATATGGTAGTCTCAAAAATTATTCATCTTTCACTTTACATTTCGCGGCGGTGGACTATCCTACATCGGTGCCAATTTGACGTGAAAAAGCTTAATGTGTAGGGTTACTATCAGAAAGTAGTTTTTTTTATTACTATTACATCGCGCGTAATACGGAATAAAACAAGAGGGGTAACTCCGTCTCTGGCATGTCATAAGTTTTCCCAATGCCTAATAGTTAATGCCGACGTACGAATAACTTTCCATGTCGGATCTTACAAACAAAGTGAAGATTTAGAATTTTCCTAATTTTTTATATGCTCCCATTGTAGTATATTAGGTGTGAACATGTACTTACAGAATCGAAAGACGATTTTTGTTATTATTAATTTAATATAAATAACACCCTCTAATTTTTAATTAACTCAGTATATTTTACTTACGTTATTGGGTCTTTAATTTCCTGAATTGAATAATATGTATACAAAAACAATAGAATTTATTTTATGACAAAGTCTAAATAATATAATGTTGGTTGGTAGACTATTGCACATTTTACTGTGCTTTACAAATAACATAATAGGATAGACAAAATAAATGCATTATGAAACAGAAATTTTGTTTAACATTAAGTAACCTCATTTAAAAAGATAATTGTGTATTTGGGTGCTGTTATATATAATACAAACAGTATAATGTAATACATACATACTTCAGCCCGTGACCTTTATTACCTATAAAAAGATTTACCACAATAACCGTCTCGATGACAGTTTCTCCTCCAATTTTTAAAAAAGCGGCAAGATCAAAAGTAGATCAAACACGCCGCTATCTTAATATGACACAGTTTATATGGTAGCTCAGATAATATAAAACACACCTTTGCAAAGTCAGTATAGTCTCTTATTTACACAAGAGCGCGTGTGCGTTCCGTCAACCCTAAAATTATATAAAATAAAAAAAAAATACACATTTGTATTATTTACTTAAATACTCAAAGGTGCCGATGATTGCATAGAGTTAAACGGTTATTATTTCTAGCAAATACACCTGATATTGAGTGGGCGATGGCTGGCATAATGTGAAATTATTATAAGCGTCTAATGCTAGAAATAAATTTTTCTTTGTTGTGATTTTATATATTATATTATAGAATATTGGGGTTGCACTTTTATTTTAACGTAGTTACCAATTCACGTCCACCTCGAAGTATGGAGACAGAATTCAGGAGCAATTTGGACCGAAAATGTATTAACCACAATAAATTTTAATTACAAGCCAACGTTTGGTGGAGCGTGCCCACCATTTTCAGGGCTGCACGAACCAAATTATGTTTTAAAATTAATGTTAGTTATTATTCACATCAATTTACACAAACAGAAATTTACATAAAATATAAAATTGCATAAAAAAATTAGAAACTTAAAAAAAATAAATGATTTAAGAAGTTAAAATAAAGAAGTAAAAAAATTAAAATTAATTAAAACGGAGCTTATCCAAATTAATATATTGTTATAGTGTCAATATTAAATACAGTCAAGTTTTACATTGAAAAGGAAAGTCAAATAACACATAAAATACCAGCTACAGTGCTGGACAATAGGCTGGAATAATGTAAACTAAGGTAAACTTGAAATCATATATCTTCTAAATGATTTGGAATATCGAAATACGGTTTACATGACATTTTCGGAAATTTAATTGATAATATCTGGCCTGAATATCAATTTTCCATTATAGTTAAAAAAGGCATATACAGAGTGTAAACTAAGCCTTTTACAAAAAAATCATTTTCTTCTTACCAAAAATTTAGGAAAACCAAAATCGAGTTGAATTTTTTATATCAGGATAATCTATGAACCAATTAGAAAAAACAAATTCGACGGATTTTTTCTCGCTTATTTTTGAATATACGGGATTCTTTTTAAATGTACCTCTTATATTTTAAGAACAAAATAAGTAATAAATTTTTTTCTTATTATCATGTAACCTTACGTACCTGTATCTGACTTAGTACCCAGAATTGTAATTGCTTATACAGGGTGTCTGTTAAAACATTTAATAAGCATGTGTCACGAACAATATGTAAATTTAAGTAAACTCTTTGCAGTGCCCTGTATAATTAAAATGAATAACAATTCTAAAATTTTTAACTGTGGAAAAAAACCCTGTACAAATATCTCGAAGAGGTTTTTTATTTATTTATTTATTTTTTTATTTTTTTTACTTCCTCACTCCTCAAAGTGAGGATATATATTCGTGAAAAAAATTTTGAAAATTGTTATTGCATTTTCAGACGAATCTCGACGAATTATGACGATACACAAAATTTCAGACAGAAAAAATTTTCTGTCTGTGTCTGTCTGGTTCGCGATAGCAGCTACAGTTTTTGAGATAAAGCTTTCAAATTTGGTACACACATTCTAGAGGTCAAGAAAGAGATTGAGGTTGTTGATGAGCAGAATCGGTCCCAATTTTTGAAACGTCAAAAAATGTGACATTTTTGAAACGTCAAAATGTGACTTTTTTGAAACGTCAAAAAATGTGACTTTTTTTGAAACGTCAATAATTGTGACTTTTTTTGAAACGTCAAAAAATGTGACTTTTTTTGAAACGTCAAAATGTGACTTTTGAAACGTCAAAAAAATGTGACCTTTTTTGAAACGTCAAAAATTACATTTATTATAAACTTCACCACACATCGAGTTTTACTACGGTGATTAAGTTCTGATCCCCAAGTAATTGGCAGCGGTTTTTTTTATAGGTTGACTATTACCTTATTTACAGGGTGACCCAATTTCATTGTAATTACATGGTAAATTTAAAACACATGATATTAATAGCATTGAAAATTGTGACGATATTTTTAAACAAAACAAAATAACAAAATTAATAATATTTCACAACAATATGCGAAGTCTGGCAAAAAATTTCGTTGAACTTAATATTATATTGAATGAATTTGGAAATAATCTTGATTGTATTATTTTGACAGAAACATTTGAAATTTACAATATAAATTTATTTCATATACCAGGATATACAACAATATATAATAACCGAGATATAAATAAAAATGATGAAAAAAATATTTTAACTTTACCTATAACATTATTCATTTACAACAAATTAAAGTTGTACAATTATTTCTTAACATTAGTAATACAAGTGTAGAAATTCTAGCAATCTACAGACTTTGAATCCATTGCAGTTTAATAACAGTTTACATAATTTCCTCAAAACCTATAAACAAAAGAGTATTGTTAATCGGGGATATTAATATTGATATTTTTGAAGATAGTGATTTCTGCCAGAAATATCAAAACATATTAAGCGAATATGGATACATATCAACTTTTAAATTATATACTAGAGTTTAAGGAAACTCTGCTTCTTGTCTAGAGCATATCTTTGTCAAAACACAATTACCTTATGAAAACTACTTCCCAGCTATTTTAAAGATAACAATAACTGATCATTATCCTACAGTTCTTTAGCTTACATTACCTGAAAAAGAAATTCACACTATTAATTCAAATGATAAACACTACAAAAAAATATATAGATTATAAAAAAATTAATCAACAGTTATTTAATTAAACCTGGGTGGATGTATATATTCTTGTAATGATGTAGAAGAGGCGACTGAGTTGTTCATTAAAAAATTACTTAACATTATAAAAGATTCCACAAAAACTATAAAGATTAAAAGAAAATTTATTAAAGAGAAACCTGGATGACTAATGAAATCGATTGTACAAAAAATAAATTATGTAAAAACGTAGAACGAAATCGAGAAGATATAAAAGCATTAAATAAATATAAACAATATAAAAGTAGACTAAGGAATTTAATAAAAGTAACTAAAAACAATTATTATAAGAATCAAATAGAAAATAGTCAAAATAATCCCAAGCAACTGTGGAACTATATTAAAGATATAAGTGGTTCAAATAAAAAATTTCCTATGAAGAGTATCAAAAATCAAAATAGACATATAACTCTTAAGACTCCAGAAATAGCTAACAGCTTTGTATTTTTTTTTCTAATATAGTACAAACACTAGAAAAAAAATTGAAAACCTGAACAAAAATTTTACAGTAAGAGGCTAGTTAATTCCATTGTACTTAACTAAATGGACGAAAATGAAGTTAAAAGAATTATTAATAATTTAAAAATACGTAAAATGCCTGAATTAGACAATTTAACGGCTGAAATCTGAAAAAAAATCGTAGATAATGTTGCAATTCCACTAACTTATTTAATAAACGAATTTATTCAAAGTGATAGTTTTCCAAGCCCGCTAAAAATTGCAGTTGTAACATCTCTATACAACTCAGGAAATAAATTACTACTCGAAAATTATAGGCCAATGTCTCTTTTATCAACGTTATCGAAAGTGTTTGAAAAGGTACTGAAAACTAGAATCACATGTTACTTAGAGAAATATAATGTTATATCCGAAAAAGAAGTTAGGTTCAAAGAAGCTAGATTGACGCAGAATGTTATAGCACTATTAACTTCAAAAATATATAACGCTTTAGATAAAAATATTCCTACGATAGGCATATTCATCGATCTAGCTAAAGCATTTGACACGGTAAGTCATTCAGAACTTCTAGAGTGTCTAGAAAATATTGGCTTTAGAGGAAATTCCTATAATTTAATGAAAAGCTATCTGGATAACAGAAAAAATGTGAAAAATTGATGATTGTATTAGTGAATTTCAAAGTGTAAATACGGAGAACCTCAAGGAACCATACTTGGCCCAATATTGTTCACAATATATATTAATGATATGTTTAACTTACCCTGTTGCAGCAAAATATTCAGTTATGTTGATGATACTGTCATTCTGAACGAGGATGTTACCTGGGTCTCTCTGAAAAATAAAGTAGAAAATGACTTTGAAACAATTGTAAACTTCTTTAGCTCAAAACTACTCACCATAAAAACTTATTTTAATCCTTTAACTAGCTATTCGTCAAATCTTCCTGAATCTACATAATTGCAAATAAACTCCTGTTTTGAATTTGTCATTAGCTCTAAAAAATATGTTAATTATTTAGGTATAAATATAGATTGCCATTTAAATGGGATGTTCACACAAACAACATAGTCAATAAATTTCGACAACGAATTTCAAAATTTACATTTACATGTAAAAAATTTTGTGGTATACAACATTTAAAAATTTTATACTTTGCTTTAGTGCAATCGCATTTGCCCTACGAAATTATTGCTTGGGGAGGTTTGACAAGTACCTACTTAAGAAAATTGAAGTAGGTAATGCAAAAATGGATAGTCAAAATAATCTACAATAAATGTTTTCTGTATCCCACCAATCATTTATATGAAGAATGTAGATAATTCGATGTTAGACAATTATACTGTCAAATTATATTACTAAATCAATACAAACAGAAAAACTTCAGTCTACCAAAAAGACACGAGACAAGATATAGACAACATTCATTGGTTTTACCTAATATTAATAAAACAATAGGACAAAGATCGTATACCTACATTGGACCAAAAATTTTCAATTTATTACCGCTTGAAATAAAGTCATTTTATTCTAAAAAGAAATTTAAATCGGAAATAAAAAGAAATAAAATGGATTATATATAAGCTAAGAATTGAAATTCACATATTCATTGCCGCAAAAAATACCTATCGAATTTCCTGTATTTACACTAATAAACTGTTGTTGGCCATGGTGATCGTTTTGAAATCAAGAAAAAGACTTCCAGATATGCCATAATAACTTAATTTTGCAATTAAACAATTAATATCTAAAGAATTAAAATCTTTGGACATATCAAGTAATGCCAAAGAGGTGATTTGAGTACTGTCAATGTCTCACAAAATTTTATCAGTTATTTTACTTAATAGTGAAGAGGTACTGTGACCTTTTCGGAATCCAAACTGATTAGCAGGAATTTATTAAGTTTATAATATAAGGACATATTCAGAAAGTTGGTCATATATAGCAGGTCTGTTAATTAAAACATTAATATTTAGATCAGCCATTCAAATAAAAATAAATATATTATTTTCTAATCAAGAATTAATTAAGGTGAAGTGGGGTAAATGTGATATAAAATATGAACAGTAGAGTAGTATTTAATTTTTTTTTGGGATTTTTAACTTAAAAATTTTAGGCGTAATGATTTGATCATTACGCCTAAAATTTTTAAGTTAAAAATCCCAAAAAAAAAATTAAATACTACTCTAGAATATTTTCTGTAATGGCCATGCTCGGGCGTTATTAGTGTTTTTTTCTGGAAGGAAATATATACCTTTTTTTAAATTGATGTCACTATATCACAATTACCCCGGTATTTGGGGCAAATGTGAAAAAGCTTTGCCATCTCCCATCAAACGCATAACAAACTGTATGGGGCAAATGTATTAAAAGGGCAAAGAAAATGTTTTTAATAAGTTTTTTATTCAAGAAAATATAATCACTGGTGTAAAAGTTACAAACTTTTCAATAAAAACCTAAAAATAACGTTCTCCTAAATGATTATATTATAATAGAAATAGGTAATAACATACAGAACATTAATTATTTATTGAAACCTTAAATGATATTGGAGAATTAAAAGAACCACGTCTATTTGTTGTGGGTTCAGGTAATATTTTAATAATGTCACTCTCTTCTGCAGTATCAGTATCATCGATCTTAGGCCACACGAAACTTTTTTTTGGAAATTCTCATATATTTAACGTCCCACCCTTCATCATTTTTTGACATAATTTTTCCTACGAAATGCTTAACGAACTTTTTCGTGCTGTACCTAACTAACACCCAAGAATTTAAAGCTAAATTACTTTCCGTTGTTTCCATGTCATCGTCATCTTCTAGATCATGTTGAAATTCATCAGTATCATCGGAGTTCATTAACTCTACGGACATAGAGCTTTCACTGCTTGAAGACAATATTTTCTTTTTAGGTTTCCTTTTAACAGCTGCTTTTGCTTTTAATTTTTCAATAGCCTGTGTCGATGTTAATATTTCTGAGCCAGGACATACTCGTGTTCTCTTTTGGTTTTGTAATTTGGATGTCTGTTTAACAGCAGACAATAATAAATCCTCGAAGGACACACTTACATTTGTTTCAGTTTGTACTGAACATGTATCATCGGGAATATGTTCCAGAGCTTCTGCCTCGCTTAGTGGGTTTTGACTTTGATTTGAAGGGCTGCAACTGGATCAGTTTCTGCTGAAGGTATCTCTCCAGGAATATGTTCTGTCTCAGTTGGTGTTAGCTTTTCTTCTCCTGTATTTGTTGCAGACTTCTTAACAGATGCTTCTTTCCATTTTTTTATTAATTCTGGGGGGAAACTTGTTTCGGGAATTACATTGTTATTGAATGGGGAAATCCCAGCTTTTTTTTAATCCATTTACAATAACGTCTGGAGCTATATCTTTCCAAGTTTCACCAAGAAATTATGAAAAGACCTTTTTTAGGCAATTTTTGTCCAATATGTTGTCTTTGTCATGTTACCAGTTTTTCGCCCATTTGTATTTAAATGATTTAAATACTGCGAGGTCCAGCGGTTGCAACAAATGGCTAGAGTGAGGGGGTAATTTTATAATTGTTATCTGTTCTTGCATGGCCACTTCCAATGTCTCAATATTTATGTGCGTAGAGTGTCCGTCATAAATTATTAATGCAGGTCTTTCATCGTCCACTGTAGGAATAATTGTATTCAGGAAAAATTTTTTGAATATTTCCCCCTCCATCCACCCTTTCTTACTTGCTGCATAAACCGTTCCTTTGAATTCAGCTTCCGGTGGCGCAAGCCACTGATCCCATATATGTAATCCTTTGTAAACAATTAACGATGGAGCTTTTATGCCACTTGCAATACACATTAATAATATAGTGGTATTCTCTCTATCTGGAACATTCGATTTGGAAACCACAGAAGATACGTACACTGTGTTAACGAGAACGTGTTATAGACTCAAAACAAGACTTAATAGTGACATTTTGTGAAAGTTCTTGAACATTCCATTGCGCAGTTAGTGGAGATAAATGAATTTTGTAAACACAAAAGTATTATAGACTCTAAATAAGACTTTTTAATACTGCTTCGAGTTTTTTCTGGAATATTCCATTATTAAAATAGACGTGATAGATACATTTTATGGACATTATTGTGTAGTAAACTTTATTTTGAACTGATTTACGTGTCGTGAGTTAATATAAGAAGTATGGCGGGGAAACAGGCATAGGACTTGCTAACAGCGTTATTGAAACGGATGAACGTTCAAGAAGGAAAACGCCAGGAAGAAAATGAAGAACAAGAGAGAATACGACAGAAAAAGAAAGATGAACAAAGAATAATTACGGAAGATCAATAAAGAAAGCGGCAAGAAGAAAAGAAGAACAAGAAAGAAGACGACACACCGAAAACAAAGGACAAAAAAGAAGATGCTAGGGAAAAAAAGAAGACTTGAGAAAAATGATGAAGGGCCTGGAAATAAGACGACAGGAAGAAAACGGAGATATAAAGAAAAGCTTAGAGGAACAGCAGACAGACATTTTCTCACGCACTTAAAAATTTAAAGGAGATGTTATAGAAAAAGTCGGTGATGTGGAAGAACAAGTCAGTGAATTTAAAAAATAGTCAGTTAAAAGAAGACATAGCCCGACTCAAACAATTAAGAGAGAAGGGTGATCAGTTGGTACTGTCGTTTGGTACTAAGTTACAGTTCGAGGCAGCTATTTGATCATAATAATAGATGTCCGAAGTACAAAGGACCATGCAACTACTGATAAACTCGCCGAGACAAAACCAGCAGCAAAGTAGTGGGAGACAGAGTGGATGATACATGCATTGTTATGAGTGTGGCAAAGGTACTTCGGGGAACATGGCAGATGACCTTTCCAAAAGACAGTGTCAGAAAGACTGCAAGCCTTGCCACCGTGAGGAAAAACAGCAAAATGTACAAATAATGAATACCGTTTAGATTGATGTTCCGGAATATTGGACAAAAGAGTCGTTAATGGAAGTGCAATTAAACGATAAGGAAACTGGTCCTATTCTGAAATGGAAAAAAAGAGGAACTCGACCCAATTGGAAGGACATTTCAAATAAATCAGTGGGGTTGAGGGTTTTATGGGCACAATACTCCTTTAGAGTAGAGGATGGACTGCTAAAGAGAGCTTGGGAAAGTCCAGATGGGAGGCAAGTTATTTTGAAATTGGTAATCCCCAGGTGTCACGTAGCAAATTTACTTCAGCAAGTGCATAATGGAACGTCTGGCGGACATTTTGGCATTAACAAAACCCTGACAAAAGTAAGAGAACGTTTCTACTAGGTAAACAGTTGCTAAGATGTGGAGGCTTGGTGCCACCAATGTGATGTTTGTGCGGCAAGGATGGGGCCACAAATAAAAAATAAGCAATATAACGCCAGGGCTTCTTTTGAGCGAATTGCAATAGCAAGTAACCATATAGAGGCTCGTTATGATCTTCAGGAGGGTACTAGGTGGGAGAGTTGGATTTTTCTATATAACCCAGAACGAAAGGAAGGCAGGTCCCCGAAGCTCCACCACCCTTGGGAAGGACCATACACTGTCGTCACCAGAATAAACGACGTCCTATATCGAATTCAGCAAAGTCCAAAATCAAAGATGAAGGTCGCGCATATAGAGAAACTAGCCAAGTATACAGGGAACAATGAATAGCCTGATCGGGTCGTTCAGGCTTAAGGAGTAAGCAGTGTTATGAAACTGGACTGTGTAGACTGGTTAGATGAGACTGGAATTGTATGAGAACGGCCGGGAATGTTCTGGAATGTTCTAGACCGTATAAATGGATATATAAATAAGACGCACGGTAGGCCGAGTTGAAAGTGAACGAGTAAAGAAGAAATAAGATAAAGATTTAAAAACATTTAATTGTGATTATAGTTAAGACAGTCGCTAATAAATTGTAGTTTATTATTAATTAGTTAATAAAGTAGTGATTAAGTGTTACCTGGACTTGCAATCAACGAATCTACGAGTATAAGTGTTTAAAGGGATAGCAAACACGTGACAATATAACTTCCACCGTAAGCTAGAGCTTAAATGGGACAAAATCCATTTGCTGATATGACTGATAAAGTTAATAGCATAACCAATGTCGTCCAAGCCCTTACAAGAGTAACAGTAATAAATATTCACGTTGAGAATTAAGTTTTTCCACCGCAAATATCAGAATCATCAGGAAATGTAAAAAAATATATAACACTAGAAGGGTACCGAGGTTACCCTAAACTAAGAGCAAGAAAAAACTGTATGAAATGGAAGAAAAACGGAAACACAATTCTAGCAACTTATATTCCTGTAAAAAAAAGAACTTAAAGAAGTACATAAAAAAAGAGCGCCCTACAGGCAGCAAAAGTATTACAGAGAAAATTATCCAACGAAAACAATATTAGAAACATCCTCTGTCCAAATCGTTATCTTCAGAATATGATGAATTAATGTCTGCTCATTCAGACACAAGTTGCGCAGAATGGAAATAGGATGTATATCTAAAAGTAGAGACCAGTGCTACATAACGAGGAATTTCGTTCAATGTGTATCATCCACAAATTTCGTCTGGCCTTGAATTGTTCTATATAAGAAAAATTTTAATTTTGAATTAAATTTTGCAAAGTTCACAATGATTAAGTCGTCGGTTTAGTATTTCCCACTCATATTTATTATTTTAGTAATATATAAAATAAAATATTACGAACAAATCTATGTATTTAATATTATCATAATTAAAAAATTTCTGATCACATTCAAGGTAGACTCGTTGGACCCCAGCCCCGAATCTATGATTCAAATTCCCTTAGGTCTATTGAAACAGTGGTAATTTTTCACAAGTGTTTAAATAATTATTTTCTCTCTCTATTGCTACTGTTAATATACATAAAGGAATAACATAATTTTTTTGCTGCGATCTTAATAGTTATGTATCAAAGAAATAAAGCGTTTCAATCGATCACCATTTTATACATAAATTAGAATAATTTTATGATATATAATAATAAATGAATGTTCTTAAATCATTTATAATTTAGAAAACAGTAAAAACGCCTTTCAATGTTCAGCTTTGTTTATTTTGGTCCTTAAGAACCATTTATACGGCATTTAAAAGAATGGTGTTTTTAAAAAATCATATCTGCGAAATTAGTTCCTCTAGAACTTCCAAATTTAAAACGATACTAGATGATATGTTACTTAAGGGCATAAATATACAAAATTTGATTACTTGGAAAAAATATTCAACCGTTATGATTAATATTGTATGCAATAATGATGTATGTGCCATAATCGTATGCTCAGGCCATAAAACAACTCTTTAAATTTAAATTGTGAGGAAGCTTATATCCTTAACATGGCACAACAGATCACAATAGAAGTAGAGGCATCCAAACATAGATAATCCTAGAAGCAGCATGATGAGAATCGGTGATCAGTTGAAAATTTCACCAAAGGTTGGACTTTGTAGTAATCTGTGTACCCTCAAATTAGGTATATGATTCTGAGTAGAGACGAAACAAGATTTACTAAGATCCAGTTATGAATTTTTAGTCATCATGAATGGAGGAACGAAAATCCTAAATCCGTCATTCAGTATTATCACCAAGAACCATGTTATGTTAATATTTGGCCTGATATGCTTGAGGAATAATAATAGCTTGGTCTTGTTTCCATGCCTCTTTACAGGTCGTTCACTACTAGGAACATTTTGGTTTCGCAAATTCGCTTCTCCAAAATTAAAATTATGTCGAAACAAATTCAGGGAGCCTACCCTCAAAATTACTACTCCACGAGGTCATGTTTATAAAAATCGTTTGTTAACTAAGATTATCTATTTATACCATAAAAATTAACTTGTGGGAAATTTTTGTTATTTAATTATTGAAGGAAGATTCTCTTTTATTAGGGTAAGGACACAAAGATACACATGTAAAATCTGATTTGTTCTGAGAACCGTTGATCGCAGCGGTAAGAAATAGGAGTGTTTTTTTGTTAAAAATTTATCAGAGGTGTCAATTTATACTCAAAATTGTATCTCAATGTGTAGACACTACTACCAAAAATCCTTCCATAAATTTTTCATCAGCAACATAAAACTTTCATACAATATCTTCTTTAAAAGACTTTTCCAGGCGCAAGTTAATAGAAATATTTTTTCTCGGTTTTGTCTCAGGAATTAGTCCATAAGAGATTTTGGTTTTTAGCGAAGGGTAAACCTGTCGACAAAAATCTGTACACCAAACTTCTACTTTCGAAGTACTTCCGCGAAAATCCACTATGGCTAGGAATTCCAGAGGATTCCAAAGAAATCCACGGAATTCTAGGGAATTACAAGGAATTCCAATGAAATCCAAAGAAATTCCAAGGAATTTCACGGAATTTCCAAGATATATGTATTTTTCTCAGACGAAAATGATACATATCTTTTAATATCTATTGTAACAAATACATTTTATAAGAACATTTGTAAAAGGCATAATATAAACGTAAAAAAATTGATTTTTATTTTCATGTTAGAATGGAAATAATTACACAGCCCCACAAAAAAAAAAATTCTGACCTAGCAACGAGACGAGTATATCCTTATGTATTTTTGATCGCTGATTCCGAATCCGGGGTCAAAAAAAGTCGTACACCCCCAAAAAAAAATTTTAGAGCCAAAAAACACTCCCTGAATCATCTTGTTTAATATTTTCGGGAAAAATTGAATGTATTACGATAAAAATAAAGGTAAATTACAGCGTTCACCCTATCGGTATGAAACGCACCCCCATAGAGGGTGAGAACCACCCTCATCTGCCACCAAACCAATTGATAACGACAATGACTGAAAAACATTTAAAAATGTTTAAGTTTCGTTAGGTTTGTAATAAACTGACGTAGTATTCACGCAATACCCCAAAACTACCCCTATAACGTTATGAAATGGAAAAACGATATCAAGGAAGATGGGACGAACACATGATAGCAGACTACTGTTGGTCTCTGAAAAGAGACACGAAAGAACAACACAAACGACAGTCAGTAAGAAGATCGTTTGAAAATAAAGTTAAAAGATACCATAAAAAAAAAGATTAAAAAAAGAAGAATTAAAAGCTACTAACGTAAGAGTACTTCTCACCCCCTTCAGAGATGCGTTTTATACCCAAATGGTGTTAAGATTGGTGACAAATGACTGCTAATATCCTAGCCATAAGGATCTCTGCAAATAAGAACATCCATATAATGAAATCGTTATCAAATTTTATGTTTTTTCCTTTCTTTTTTCTGTAATTGAAGTTAAGGGTTGTTTTTCATAACGCTATAGGGGTAGTTTTGGGGTATTACGTGAATTCTACGTCAGTTTATTGCAAACCTAACGAAACTTAAACATTTTTAGATGTTTTTCAGTCATTGTCGTTATCAATTGGTTTGATGGCAGATGAGGGTGGTTCTCACCCTCTATGGGGGTGCGTTTCATACCGATAGAGTGAACGCTGCAATTCACCTTTATTTTTATCATAATACATTCAATTTTTCCCGAAAATATTAAACAAAACGATTCAGGGGGTGTTTTTTGGCTCTAAAATTTTTTTTTGGGAGTGTACGACTTTTTTTGACCCAGGATTCGGAATCAGCGATCAAAAATACATAAGGATATACTCGTCTCATTGCTAGGTCAGAAAAAAAATTTTTTTTGTGGGGCTGTGTTATTATTCTTACAACAAAAGATGGGAGAAAAAAGTTTATACCTAAGCAGATTTATAAAATTTCAATAAACAGATTCTAAAAATAAAGCAGCAAAATAAAATCAATCTTTCTTATTAGTAAAACTGGATCTGTGGATGCAAAGAAGGCCTTCAAAATCATATTCAAATTTGAATAATATCTTTTTCGGCGATCTTGGTTCTAATAAAGTTCGAATGTCATAAAATATATCTAGTAATGAAAATGTTTCCTCTGGTAATACACATGTTCTATCAAGTTATGAAGAAGGAGATAGTGATAAATGTAGCATTCCTGAGAAATTTTTTGAAAAATTTGTAAATGAAGGGTTGCAAGACATAATGAATGATTATCTTGAAAATGAATTATCTGTCATGGCCGAAAACGAATTAGTTTTAGGTGGCTGCAACGTTTTTAGGTTTTACAACACCCTGTATATTAAAATTATTGATCAAAAGCAGCCTGTTGTCTATAAGAAATAAGTAGCATTTTGTTACAGAATTATAAACTTTTAATTAAATTTATCTTTTGCATTGCACTACATGTTTTTACATCTGCAATGAGAGTTGAATTTAAGTTTCCCCTCTAGTAAATTAGGCATATGTTTCTGCAAGGACAGTAATTTTGCTTATACATAAAGAAAGGTCGTAAAAGAAAACAGTAAACATAATTCAATAATAAAAGAGACCGACACTATTGAAGCTTATTGACACAATTAGGGAGACTGTAAACAGAACTGGGTGAAAGTGAGTTCGAAAACTGAAAAGAACCATCACTATATCCCTTAATTATTACATAGAGGTCGGACATAGTTTACCGATTCATCCGTATCTACCCCCTGGTGATCGGCCTCATTGTCGCCTGCTCATAATGCACCTAATCTTGTTAAAATGTTTGTAAACATAATTTACCACCCTGGAGTCGGAAGGGTTAAAAATTCTAAATGGTATAATTTTACTGTATCAATAACTGTGCTAATGTTAGGCAATATGGTAGTACATTTTGCAATTAAATGTTATTGGTTCTAAGGAAAATTATATTTATATGGAAGATTCATTAAAATATTTGTCCCAAATATTAGAGCAATAGACGCTTCGAAATTCTCAAATAGACACTGCTCTACTTTCATAAAATTTATGGCTATTATTGCTACTAACTATAAAATATTATAATAGCTTTGGGATAAACCATCTTCAGTTTTGTAAATTGTATTACTATATTATTATTCTCAGGTATTCTGATGTAATTAAATTTTCAAAAATTATTCCTATTATGAAATCTATCAGATAATTTTCGTCCTATATCTATAATTCCATCCTCTGCAAAAATTATAGAAATTGTTTAAAAAAAATATGTTGACAAATATTTTGACACTAAGGTCTCTGTTTGGCTTGCAAAAAATCGTTCCCAACTGATGAAGTTTATTAAAAACAGTTGGGAACGATTTTTTGCAAACCACATAGTGGGTCAATAATAAGAAATCGGGGCCAAAACCCAACTTTCTGATACCACTCCTAGTACTTGTTTACCACTTAGAGAATATTTTTGCCTATTTTAAAGTATACAGTAACAACCTCAAGTCAGCAAAACACCAGAACGCGACGTATTGAGCTTTATTTATGCTCTATTTGCATCACTAACTTGATGTTGAAACTTTAGACTGTAATATTTCAGTAATAAATTTTGTAATGATACATTTCTAGTTGTGTTTTCGATAAGTAGTGCACTGACAAATTATCAACAAACTATTAGAGAAACTAGACGTTCTTAATTTGCATCGCGTATCTTTGAATGTAGTCTCAGTTAAACGAGCGCAATATGTGAAATAAGATTCATTCGGAAAGAAATTTTTGGTTTTTGACGTGAGGTAGTTGGTGACCGAAGTGTTGAAATTCAACACGTGCAAAGTCGAGTTTCTCAAGTTATTAATAACAAAAACTTTGTACTGAGTTGATTGGATGCAAAGTATCTAATTGATTTACTGTGAAATTAATTGCAGATGGATCAAGAGGAGGAGAATAAAAGATGTTTAAGTAAATACACTAAATGGCTAAAGAAAGAAGTTCTTTTTTATTATCACCACCATCAGTACAGCCCGCAGTTTGCGAGGTGTCGCTACCATAAACATCAAAACTAAAATCCAAAAAATCATCCCATATCGTCTATTAATTTTTTAAACCAATCATTATGGGTACGTACTGTATTTTCAGTACTTCCTTTTTTAATTTTTAAGCATATAATTTTTTTTACCCCTTAAGACTCGTCTCACTTGTAACTTCAGATTTTAAAAGTAGTTTTTCGAACATTCTAACAAAATTCAACGTATCTTATAATTTAAATATAAAAATCATTCTGCTGGCTAATTTTGCTCATCACCGAGTTTTTCATTATCTTTGCCCTTTAGAACAAATTTGAAAGCTTTATCTCAAAAACTGTGGCTGCTATCGCGATACTATGGACATACGGAGAGATTTTTTTTCACAAAGTTATGTTTTTTCTTTGTAACTCGTCGAGATTCGTCCAGAAATGCAATAAATTTTTTTTAAATTTTTTTCCCGAAATTGTAGCTTTTTTTTTCTTTCATTCATTATCTCTCTTCTGGTGGTACCACATTCACCAAATTTAATGTATCACCTAAAATGTTGTTGACTATCTTAACTGCCAAATTTGGGAAGTCTCCCATTAGTATTTTTTGAGTTATCGCGGATACACACATACACAGACACACATCCACACACACACATCCACACACACGCACCGACAGACATCATTCGGAAAATAGACAGAATGGATTCAGAAGGGTTCAAAACGTAAATATCAATCAAAATCTCGAGGTCGAGAAAAATCACGATTACCATACTTCCTTATATTAGGTATAAGAAAGTAAAAAATAATAAAATAATTATTGGTATTACAGACGCATTCTTTCAAACCTAACATGATAATAATAATAAATACCTATAGATTTTTATATTTTATACTGACATTCTTATCTGAATGTGCTAGTATAAAAGTTTTAGGCATATAATGAGTCAAAAACAACACTTCCAATACATTTTATCATATAAACTATTTAAAAAACTACTCAGTCTAGGAGCAAGAACTGCATTGAATTTAATAACAGTGTCCTCAGTATTAGAAGCAAAAAATATTGAGAAAAACTAAAACCCCTAGTCAGATATATCTACTTTTATTCTTCTGAATTCTATAAAAACCTATAAGTATTTATTATTTTTATCATGTTCAAATAATATCTGATAGTTTTTTTATTTTTGTGGGGATTTCGGTCAGGTATAACAAATTTTATTATTTTTTTCTAACGTTTCGGTTTATTACACCATCATCAGAGAACTACAATTAATACAATATTTTAAAAACATAGTTATGGTTATTTTACATTACAATTTACTTACACTATTAATTATTAGGTATTTGTTTTAAAAATTTTTTTTATGTGTTATTAGATTGTCTGTTTTAACGCAACTGAGATATTTTAACATGGTTTGTAGGCTTATCTGTAGGTTTATCTCAGTTGCGTTAAAACAGACAATCTAATAATATGTAAAAAAAATTTTTAAAACAAATACCTAATATTTAATAGTGTAAGTAAATTGTAATGTAAAATAACCATAACTAGGTTTTTAAAATATTTTATTAATTGTAGTTCACTGATGATGGTGTAATAAACCGAAACGTTAGAAAAAAATAATAAAATTAGTTATACCTGACCGAAATCCCCCACAAAAAAAAACTATCAGATATTATTTGATTTTAACGGTCAAAGAAAGATATATATATATATATATATATATATATATATATATATATATATATATATATATATATATATATATATATATATATATATATGTACATATTATCATGTTCGGCTTGAAAAAATGCTTTTGTAATACCCAGTAATTATTTTATTATTTTTTTTAGAAATGCATAAATACGAAGCAATAATATGTCAGATGTTTTAAAATATATGAAAATAATTGTCTCATAGGTTATGTTAGATGTCATAACCGTCATTATAATTACCGAAGTTACAATAATTAATCTAAATATCGTTCAATTTAAAATGTCAAAATAAATATGACAAATTTCATATTTTCATTTTTTGAATTTTAACTGAAAGGAATCCTTTCTTGAGTGTGAAAATTTTCCTTTTTGGTGAGTAAAAATTTTTTTTATCTCAATATTTTTTTGCTTCTAATACCAAGAACACTATTATTTAATTCACCGCAGTTCTTGCTCCTAGACCGAGTAGTTGTTTTAATAGTTTCTATTGTAAAATGTATTGGACGTGTTGTTTTTTATATAGTCATATTATTTGCCTAAAACTTTTATACTAGCACATTCAGCAGAGAATGAGTATAAAATATAAAAAACTATAGGTATTTATTATTATTATAATGTTAGGTTTGAAAGAATGCTTTTGTAATATTCAATAATTATTTTATTATTTATTTTTCTAGAAATGTAAAAAATATATAGTTCAGACTGTATGAAGAACAGAAGAATATATATATATATATATATATATATATATATATATATATATATATATATATATATATATATATATATATATATATATAAACAGGAAATATAAATAAAATATATATATATATGAGAGATAATAAGAACCACTAATTAATTATTTAGAAATTCACTAATAGAATAAAAAGCCCTTTCAATAAAAAATTATTGTTTGTAAATTGTAACTTGGAATTTCTTTCAAGTTTGCTGGTAACTTGTTATATTACGTATATAGAGCTACAAGAAGGACCATGCTTATGTTGTGGTTCTGTGTTTCGAGCGAGAAAATGTCCCCATGTTTAGTGCTGTAGCAGTCAGTGACTGTCCCCCACATGTACAAAATCGTGTTTGTTTTTGAAAGCATATAGTGCACACTTGAATAAAAATATTGACGGGACAGTTAAAATATTGTTAGCTTTAAAAGCGCCTTTGGAACTTTTTAATGGCTATATGTTAAATATTAATCTAATTATTCTCTTTTGATCTACAAAGACTCTATCAATTACCAAATCCCCATGAAATAATATTCAAAATATGGCTATATGACAAACAATAGTATATATTCAGCGACCTTCAGTATTTAAGTAAGATATCGTCTGTAGCCAAGCAAAGAATGCGGAGTTTAACTTGGAACAGACATGGTCAATATGAGTTTTCCATTCCAGCTTGCAGTCTAGGTGGGTCCCTTCTTTGTTACTTTGTGATAATTTAATATCGTTGTCCGATTCAAAACTTGGCGGCAGTGGCTTTTTAATGTGGAAATTTAGATAAACTGTTTTTTTATTGTTTAACACTCCGATGCACAACGGTGGTCTGTCAGTCCTAGCGAAATGCGTAATTGGATCTAATATCCTCGAAAAATTTTTCTAAAGTTAACATATGTCATTCTGTTCACATTAAAAAATATATAAAAGTTATATATTGTTTTGTCCTAATAGACCACAGTCGTCTTCTATTGTAAATTTTCTTGTTAGTGCTGCGGGTGGTTCCCTCTGGCAATAAACGGCTTAACTAAGTATTAAACAGAGAGTAACAATACAGCTGCTTGTTTTGTCGGTTAGTAATATCTTACTATTCATATATAATGGTTTGTAGCGCTTGTTCTTATAGACCACCGTCGTGTCCTCTCGTACAATTTCTAGTTTTTGGAGAAAAAGTAAGTGTTTTTTGCATTTAAATGTATGTAATAATATATATATATATAATTATAAAAATCAGTCGTTTTAGTTTAAAATGGATCCATATGAAAAAGAAATTCAGTATATTCAAAAACTTCATGATGAAGTCTCCAGCGATGAAGAAATTTACGACTCCGACGGATCCATTGTAGATGAAGATGCCCAAGATTGTAGTGACCATGAAAGTGACACTGAACAAGAAGGAGATGAGGAGTTCGTAGATGAAAGGCAGTTTGAAGAAAGTGACAGACGATTATATTATTTCGGAAAGGATGGAACTAAATGGACTAAGTTTGCACCACCTAAAAACGTCAGAACAAAGAGAGAAAAAGAAAACGTATCTCATGTACCTACAACAAAGCAAAAAAGGTAAATGGTCCTTTAGAGTCTTCGATCCTATTACTGTAAAATGTTATTGAGCTTGTTGTAAAATACACAAATATCTATATAACGGAAATAGCTGAAAAATATAAACACCAAAGTGATGCAAAAAGTACGTCCGTTTCTGAAATGAGAGCATTTATTGGACTTTTATCAGGTTTGGATCGTGGGTCAAGGAAAAATTTAAAAGAATTCTGGGCTCAGGATAGATTAGTTTCTGAACTATTCGTTGCAACTATGTCTCAGAGACGATTTAGGTTTCTTCTTCGAGTTATTCGCTTTGATAATAAAAGAGACAGAAGCGAAAGGTCGAAAACTGATAAGCTGGCTCCCGTCAAGGAAATTTTTGAAATGTTTGTCCAATACTGCAAGCTCTGTTATACCGTTGGTGAGTATATCAGTCTAGATGAAATGTTATTCGCTTCTCGTGGAAGGTACGCTTTCCGCATGTACATTCCAAACAAGCCCAAAAAATATGGTATCAAAGTGTTTGCAACTGTTGATGCCAGAACCTTTTATACAAACCGTATGGAAATGTATGCAGGAATGCAGTATGATGGGCCCTATAAGATAGATAACTCCACTGCAACAGTTACTTTGAGGATGTGTCAACATTTGTCTGGAACAGGAAGAAATATTGCCATGGACTGATGGTTTGTAAGCTGTGGACTTGTGAACCAACTGCATAGCGAACACAGATTTACAGTTGTGGGTACTATCAAAAATAACAAAAGAAAGTTACCCACAATTATAACAAATGTAAAAACCGACCTGTACATTCTAGTGTCTTTGCTTTTGGGGAGAAAATGATGGCAGTGTCCTATGTTTCGAGAAAATCTAAAAACGTTTTATCGGTATCCTCATTCCACCGTATTGATACAATAGATGAAAATACTAACAAGCCAGAAGTAAATCAATTTTACAACACGACAAAATGTGGTGTAGACATTGTAGATAAAATGGCATCCTTATATGACGTTTCAAGTGATACGAAACGGTGAGCATTAGTAGTTTTCTATGGAGTTTTGAACGTCGCCAGCATAAATGCTTTTATAATAACGAGACACAATAATCCGGATGCTGACTTTTGTAAAGAGCGAAGACTATTTATTAGAGAATTGGGAAAGGAATAAAACAACATATTTCTTCTAGGGCAAATATATCAAGATTACACAGACACATTAGAGAAGCAACAGTTAAGTACTCGGAGAAGAATTAGAAAATCAGTCTGACCCACCACCAATCAAGAGAGGTCACTGCAAATATTGCGAAAATGGAAAAACACGTTATTTTTGCAAAATTTGCAAATGCTGGCTTTGTATGGAGCATATTAACGCCTGTTGCAACGAATGCTTACAAAAGCGCAGGGAATAAAAGACTGTGCACTTTAAATAAGTCTGTTGCCTGTTTTGAAATAAATCGGTCTAAAAGTTTGCATTTTTTTGTTTTTTCATTTGTATTATAATTCTGATAAAAATTGACAATATATTATAGGTTTAATGTTAAACAAAGCAAATTAAAAAAAACACCTAAAAAAAATTATCGTAAGCAAAGGAAAAATTTATATAATAGGGTGCCATTTTTTGGTCCTCATGGACCACCCTCATATATTTGTGTAACTACAGTGCAGGTCGTGCACCGGAGTGTTAATATTAATCTGTTGCAGTGACACCATGCATCAAGTTCATCACACAGTTATTGTTGTATCTTCAGCAAATATGGTTACTTTGCCGCTCGAGATGTATCACAGTAAATCATTAACATAAAGCATGAGTAAAAGAGTTCCCAACACAAAACCCTGAGGAACTCCATGATTTGTTCATTAGAATTGACGTTACCGTATTTGACGTTACAAAATGCATACAGAATTTCATTGGATAATATTGTTATCATTTAAATATTTGTCCGTGTATAGTACGCTTCCTCCAGATGGATATTTGTTAATTTCTTTTTTAAGTTTTCTACGTGGAAGACTTCATACATTTATGGATAATTTATTATATATTTCAATTACAGAAAATGGCACATTTTTTTGTAATATATGAATATTTTGGGAAGTTCGTGCTTAAAAGATCACTTTTATTTCTTGTACTATACAAACAGATAAGTTCTGTCACATTCTTCAAACAATGAGCTATTTTCTACAATAAATTTGAACTGCCTCGGTATATAGACTCACTAGGGAAGTATGTTTCTTTCAATAAAAATTTGTTTGCAGCTTTCTATTTGCCTCATATTTAATATATTTCTAATACACCTTTTTTGTAGATGAATATTCTTTCAGCATCACAAAAGTTGCCCAAAAAAATAGCCAGTGTATTTTTACTTTTATTCATAGAATCTGTTACTTTCTACAAAGCTTGATATATTGTCCTAATTGTTGTTTTATTCTTTCCAAAGTCATTTTGAATATCAGATATTAAGTGGTATCTTTCTAGAAAGGTGATAAGCTTATTGTAGATTATATTTTCGAATATTTTACTAATATTTGACAGCAAGGCAATAGGACGACAGTTACTTATAATGTGTTTTTCACCTTTCTTTTAAGCGATTTTCAGTCAGTCTGGAAATGTGCCAAAACTTAGCATTAGATTAACTATGTGTGAAAGCGGGAGTGATATATCATCAGCTATTAGCATTACTTTTAACAGTTTAACGGGTAGGTATCTCATCGGCCGCTATTGAATTCGTAGTTTTTAGATTTTGGATTACGTTATATACATATGTACTTCATTTGGATGTACATATAGGCTCCAAGAATATATTTATTAGAGTTTAGTTTGGAACCATTGAGTCATAAAAAAGGTTATTTAACATTATTCAGGATATTTTTGTTATTCTCGCCTATGTTTATGTTTTTTAGAATGGAGTTTTTATTTTTTATCTCTATATTGATATAAGTTTGGACCAGATTCCAGAGAGCTTCTCCTTTGTTTTTGGACGTTGCAATATATGAAATATCAGCCTGATTTTTCGCCTCGTGTATTACTTTTTTAGTAGTAATATTGTTTGCATCTGTTGGCAGATAATTTAGCATTTATTTCTTGTTTATACATATTTCTCTTATTATTACACGAGGTTTTTATGTCCTGTGTAATCCTGCTTTTTGTGTTATAAGTTATTTTTTGTTGTTTTTAGTGGAAATAATAAATTTAGGACGATTTTTTATTTATTAGCAAATTTAGAGTATGCTGCATTTGAATATTCAAGGTAATAAATATTATCCCAATATAATCTTTGTAGTTCACGCTTGAACGGCTTTAACTTAGTTTCCGAATATTTTTTTTTTTTAGGCTAATTTATTTTCAAGTTTCACAGGTTACCTCTACTTTTAATTTCTGCCCCTCGTGATCGGGCAGGGCTGTTCCAACTTTACCCATGTGAGTATTTTCGAAATTTATAAATATGTTAACTATTATTGGCATAGAATTTTTTTGTTATTCTAGTTACTTCAAATATAGATTTAAATCTTATGTACGTAATGGCATAATAAACAATTGTATATTTAAAAATATCTGATAGTTTTTTTTAGATATTTCGGTCATGTATAACTAATTTTATTATTTTTTTTCTAACATTTCGGTTTATTACACCATCATCAGAGAAACTATTAATTGTTAGGTACTTATTTTAAATTTTGTTACATGTTTGGTGTTATTGGATTGTCTGTTTTAACGAAACTCGCAGTTGCGTTAAAACAGACAATCCAATAACACCAAACATGTAACAAAATTTAAAACAAATACCTAATAATTAATAGTTTCTATGATGATGGTGTAATAAACCGAAACGTTAGAAAAAAATAACTAAACTAGTTATACCTATTGGTAATAAGTACAAAAATTCATTCGATACATTAAGTTCAATATCGTTAGAGCTCCCACTTTGTGCCTCTTTACAGTTTGCAGAAATATCACGTTCATAAACAAAGTATTACTAAGAATTGTTTCTTTTAAACAAACATTATACATATATAATAATTAGTCTACCAAAGACTGTAATAAAAAGAGGACATAAAAATTATCAGTTACCGCTATTCTAGTGTTTCATTTAAAATCCTCCTGCAGGCTCCAAAATCCCAATAATACCTGACCGAAATCCCCAAAAAAAATATCAGATATTATTTGATATTAACGATCAAGAAAAGAAAAAATATGTATTGTATATTTACATCTTCAACATTTTACAAATTTATATTAAAACCTCCAAACACAACCAATTTTTATTTTTTTATTTTATTTCGTGGCAGGTCTAATATTTCAGTCAATACATTAAAAAGTAAAAGTTACCTTTAGGAGGTTTGTAAATGCATATTATTATAACAATTTTTCTTGCTTTATATATAATAGACAAAAACTCTATGTTATCTTCTAAACTTTTCTGTTTCAGTTCTTCTATTTCTTTAAAATCTACGCCCATTCGTTTGAAGATACAGGACGGATGCTAATTCGTAATCATCTAACTGTATGGTTATCTCTTCTTAGACTGTATACCAGTACTCAGCTACATTTACTACAAGAGGTTTATTTTCCATACATTTATATAAAGCTCAACTGCTGCTATCTCATTTTTCACACATTCTACATATTGATGGAATATTACAAATGTATTAAATATATTTGATGCTGTGACTTTAGTGTTTGTATTATTATTTTTAATTTTTCCCTTTCACTATTTTTGCTAGCTGGTACAACCTTTATTATTTCGCGAGTATTGTGGGATGTTTAAAGATATATCTGCTGAATAAAATTCGAGTAAAAACCCTTTATTTCAACTACTCACTAAAAGTAGTACGCCGATGTGTAAAAGTGCGATTCGTTTTCAGAAAAAAAGTGTAATTCTAGAAATATAAGAGATATCAAAAAACAGCTAAAACTATTTCTTCCAATTCCATAGATCGTTCCAATATGACAGATAAAATCGACAATTGTTTTTTACATTTTCGGAAACAATGAAGTATTGATAAATTGCAAGGAGTTCATTGTGCACCCTGTATAGAATGTCTTATATCGCGGTTTGACATCATGTGTAAGCCAGTATTTCTGATGAAATTTGCAAGGAAATCTTCACCATCGCTTCTTGATACATACTATCGTTTTGAATATACATGTTCTTCTTCAAAATTACACAAGAAAATTACATTATTGGTTTTACTTGGCCAGCAGTTTAGTTAAATATCAAATGCCTCTATAAAAATATTATTTCTAACCATACATAAAAGCAAATAATAATGTAACAGATTTTTAAACCAAATCAGATATTTCTGTTTATATTTTCCAAACAATTTAAAATACGATAAGTTACAATGTAGTTTTTATATTTTTAAAACGTGTTGCTGACTCTGGGATCAATAGGATCAATACCTACATTTTTGTTGAACATGGTAGGGGTATGTTTAAATTTATGGTAGGTTTGTCTTACTATATTTCCTTTTTATGAAACTTTTAAACATGTATTTTTGTTTGCATCTTTGACCACCGTCATATCAAGGAGAGCTGTTCAATGAAATTGTACCACAAAAATAAATTAAAACATTTATTATGAACGTGATATAAACAGTATGATCTGATTGTTGTCATAAGATTTAAAAAAAAATACTCTTTTGTTTCTTACAAAAATAAATACAAACACTGTCAGGTATTACAACGTCAAATGCTTATTTTTAGCATCTTGATATAAATCTGCACATAAAATGTCAAATTAAAAAAAGGCAGTTAACACATTCTTAAATGGTGAGGTAGCAGCTTCCTCTCCAATTAAAATTTTCGGAAACGAATATCGAATATCTGACGAATTGGTTCACAAATTGATTTGAATAGTTGTGGCCAATTTTCAAATATCAGAAATAACTTACTGCGGAAGCGCCTAATTGGGAGTGAATTTTAGGACCTTAAGTCATAGACCATATCAGTTGAAATATTCACTTCCCTCTTAAAGAGCAGAACTTAACACATTTTCGATACTTGACAGAAACTTAAAAACCACTTTTTATGCGTTAAAATTTCTCACACAAGTGCTTTTGGGTTCTTTTAACATGATTTTAGATAATACTTGCCACTTCAGTGGGACCCCATATGTGTCAACTTGGTGATAATTTAGAAAAAAACCTCTCAGATAAAATGGCTGTTTCAATATAGATAAATATTACTTATCTTTTGAGTGAAAGAAATCTTACGTAATTCAATGAGAAAATATGGTGTTTAATAAAAAAAATATAGGAGGGGCGTATTATACACATAAGAATGTATTATGTCTATACATACAGAGTGATAAAATAAATATAAGTAAGTTAGAATTAACCTATTACATTAGTAATTAATTTAACGTTACATTTAAGTGTAAACAATAAGAAAATTTAGAAACATTTTATTAAAGGCAAATTTCCGGTCAAAATTAAAATTAATTAATTGATGATACAGAGATACACGAAACTTAATTAACATTTACCAAAATAAGCAATTGTTTCTATTTATTCAAAAATCTTGAAGAGTGTTTTTACAGAAATCTGTAACTGCAAAATACAAAATTTTCAGATTTTTTGTTTGAAGGACAATTGTTTTAATTAGCAGGAAGTTTTTTTTTTTTTGCTTGTGGGTGATATGTATGAATAATCAATTTTTCAAGTATCCTAAACAATAGAGCTGAATATTAAATGATATCCTAAATTTTAAACATTTATTTATTTATTTATTTATTTATTACTATTTATTAGGCTAATCAACAGATACAATACCCAATTACAAAATAGGAAATACCAAAAAAGAACATCATATAATTATTGTACAGGATTACTCATTATAAATTACCCACCCCTTATCATTGTTAATATTGCCTATAGAAAAAAAAGTATTAAATAAAAGTTGTGTGGTTATGACTGCATTTTGTTAAAATGCTATCAAAAGTACAGTAGCGTGCAGATTTCAGGGGGACACAAAAAAAATAATATATTTTTTTAAATGTATATTATTAAATTTTTGGAATTGTATTATTTTTTTGAAACATTGTATAATTTTTTAGAAAATTCTAAATGTAGTATAAATAATGCAGTCAATCAATTGGTAAAACAAATAAAGAAATCAGGATGAAAAAATGTTAGCGTTTAGTGTGGAATTTTCAGAAACAAAATTATTGGGCCTGTATACTATACTTTAACTGGAGTTACCTATCTGGAAATAATTATCCCAGAAGCAGAAAATATTCTTTTTCAGTATTTTCCGGAAGCCGAACTTGATGATTTGGATGCAGGATGGGGCAACTCCGCATAGTGTCCTACTCGTTCGAGATCATTTGAGTAATGTATTCCCAATATGGATGGGGAATAATGGACCTATTAATGGCCACCTAACAGTCCGGATTTGACACCTATGGATTAATTTTTTTGAGGATTCCTAAAAGATATTGTCAATAATAATAGTATTCAAGTCATTAAAGACAGGAATCGACTTGAAATAAACAATATGAATGTAAATAATGAAGCCATTTCCGGTGCAATTATAAATATAAGAAGACGTTATCAATTATGCATTGGCAATAATGGCGGACACATCGAACATCTTTTATGTTATGAGTTATCGAGTAGTGGTGAGAGATATGTGAAACTTCTCATATGGTCCAAATGCTACTATCCAACCGACATCATAGATGTCTGAATAGTGGTGAGAGGTATGTGAAACTTCTCATATGGTGCAAATGCTACTATCCTACTCAATTTACCTTAGTCAGTATATGAGTAGCAGGTTGGCCACTATCATTTGTCTGTTCCATAACCTATGGCATACTGAGGAGAATTAATAAGTTCGAAACCAGTCTATGTTTGGTTAGGAATTGACAAATGATATTGGTTACCGATCTATCATGATTTGAAGATATAATAATAATAATAATAATAATAATAATATTAACATGTCTTTATTTATTATTGAACACGATAATAAATGGGCGAAGTTCGGTAGAGGATCTATAATAGATACTCTCTGCTCTTACACTTAACCCTAGATTTGCCCGCTGAGTAGTTGTTTCGTTCAAATCGTATTTAATAACAGTAGTTTAGTTCACCTGGGCTAGAGGTCGCCGCTCTCGGTACTTTCTTCGCAAGTCGCTATCCGCACAGAGACATCTATGATGTCAGTCGGATAGTAGCATTTAGACCATATGAGAAGTTTCACATTCCTCTTAGTGCACCGTAAAACGGGGAAAAAGTAGCTTCCTTCTTGAAAAAAAATTTTTTAAGGTACAACCACTTGGGACCTTCACAGCATGATAGCCTAGGTTCTTGGCCATCTGTAATGGCCAATTACAACATTTTTTTGGAGGTCAAACTTTTTTTTATTACGAAAAATGTCATAAATTTGTCAAAATTAATTTTTCTTACTTTTTTCACACATCCCTCATGATATCTCCGGAACTAATCGAGATAATTATATGTATTTTTTTTTAATTGATAAAGGAAATGTGGGCGAAGGTCACTGCTTTAATTTCGTTTTTATGGAAAATTTAATTTTTTGGTAAAACTAGGTGAAACTGGAACGTTTACCTTCCCTGCTGCATTTTTTTCGGTAAGCGAAAAACTTTTTTATTTTAAGGAATTTTGTCATACCATATGTGTATGAAATAAAGCTTACACTTCAAGGAAGTTTTTAAAAAAAAAGTCAGTTCTCTACGACTTATAGTTTTCGAGATTTTGTTTTTTTAAAGTTACGAGTTTTTCGATCCTAGATGCGCCTCACTGCGGCGCCACTCAAGTGTGTAGAGTGTAGACTATTGAATACAAGTAATCTTATATTATACATATATTGTCATTTAGAAACAAACTTTTCTTTGTGTAATGTGAATGCGAATGAGTATTATTTTTATTGAGTTTTTACATATTATTTAATGCTTAACAATGGAATGTTTATTTTATGTTATCAGAATTAAAATCAGGTAATACAATTCTGGTAAAATCTGTTGATACTGATGTCCTGATTTTGCTTTTACATTATTACTGTGAAACACCAGATATGTCCCAAAGGTATATATTTATACAATTAGAACATAGTAAGAATATACCTACATTTTTTGTCAATTAACAATATTGTGGCAAATTTAGGAGAGGAAATTTGCAAGTATTAACGATTCATTGCCTAACTGGTTGTGACACAACTAATGCCATGTATAAAATAGGGAAGAAAACGGCATTCTATGTTTTATATAAAAATTTAAATCATTTAAAAGATTTAGAAAACCTTCCTTTTCTGTCAGAGGATAAAGCGATGGAATTAGGGGTAAAATATACGCTTTATTTATATAAGAATAAAAACAAAAATATAAAATTCCTGAATGAGATGGGACTTAACAACAAGTACAAATCGGCCAGCTTCTCAGCTGCCTCCTACTGACCATGCTTTTAGATAACATTTAAAAAGGTAATAATTATTTTTCTAGATCGCCCATACCTATTAAAAAAAGAAACAAAACACCTACATGTAATTATTTTCTTTTTAGGTATAATAATATAATAATAACACCACATGAAATTACAACCCTCTTTATCCCTGAAGGTCTGGAATGACTAGGGCTACAGATTTAGAGACAATGGACACACACCCAATGTCCGAGTATACTACGATTAATCTCTCTCACAGAAAAATCCCAGTTCCTCGACCGGGAATCGAACCCGGGACCCCGAAGTTTTGAGGCAAGTACATTACCTCTAGACCACGGAGCCAGGTGTCTGTATCAATTAAAAATTTAGTACAATAGCCATATACAATACATGCAGATGGAAGATCCAACTCGATACGGTTGGACATTTGAAGAAAATGTTTGGAAAGCAACTTTTTCTAGTAAAAAAATCTGTGCCCGATATTGTAAGGCAAAGTTTGTCAATAAGATGTTCCGACAGGGTCTGTAACAACAGATGTACCTGTTTTGCTCAAGGTTTGAAATGCTGCTGCAGTGAGTGCAAATATGCAAACTGCTGCAACCAAGGAACTGTCTAGATATTTTTAGATTCCGACGTTGACGATTTTTAAAATATTTTTATAACAAGTTTTAAATTTATGTTTTAAAATAAATAATTATTTCGTATTTTTTTTAATTCAATTTTAGGTTTTAATGTATAAATATAATGGATTTTAAATAACGTGCAATGTAAATAATGATAAGTAAAACCTAAGTGCTTATGAAAATAAAATTTATATTAAAGATACGTCAAAAATAATACTTAATAGTATGCACCCACAACACGCATAGCACACTGATTAAAGCACAGTAGAACCGGGGGGAGATATCCTGCCCGCAGAAACTTAATTTCAAATAACAATAACTTGAAACGTACAAGTCGTAGAGTTTTGCGTTTTTTTTTTTAAACTTCCTTGATGTGTTAGTTTTATTCCGTATGCATATACTGTGGCAAAATTCCTTAAAACAAAAAAAGTTTTTCGCTTACTGAAAAAAGTACTGCAAGAAAAATAAATGTTAAAGTATTACCTAATTTTATAAAAAACTAGGTTTTCCATAAAGACTAAATTAATTCAGTCGCCTCCGCTTACGTTTCCTTTATCGACTAAAAAAAAAAAAACTTGATTATCTCAATTGGTTCCGGAGATATCGTGAGGGATGTGTGAAAAAGTACGAAAAATTAATTTTGACAGATTTATGACATTTTTCATAATAAAAAAGTTGGACCTCCCAAAAAATGTTGTAATTTGCCATTTTAGATGGCCAAGGGCCTAATCTATTATTCTGTGAAGGTCCCATGTGGTTGTACCTTAAAAAAATTTTTTGAAACGTTTTTGTCGGTTTTTCAGTGTACTATCTCACCACTACTCAATTTACCTTAGTCAGTATATGACTAGCAGATTGGCCACTATCATTTTTCTGTTCCATAACCTATGGCATACTGAGGAGAACTAATAAATTCGAAACCAGTCTATGTCTGGTTAGGAATTGACAAATGATATTGGCTACCGATCTATCATGATTTGAAGGTATAATCCAATGCAGGTCGGGGTATTTGCCCGCTGAGTAGTTGTTTCGTTCAAATCATATTTAATAACAGTAGACTAGTCTATCTGGGCTAGAGGACGCCGCTCTCGGTACTTGCTTCACAAGTCGCTATCCGCCACAGAGACATCTATGATGTCGGTCGGATAGTAGCATTTGGACCATATGAGAAGTTTCACATACCTCTCACCACTACTCGATTCTACAGGGTCAACTAAAATTTTCTTAAATGAAATGCCATGTATATCAGAACATTTTTTAAAACTCTTTGTAGCCTCCTTTCACTCCTGTATTATTATTGACTTTCTCCCAACCAGTTAGATGTAATCTATAAATTTCTCTTTCGCTAAAGTCCCATGTGAAAGATAGGAAAATTTATTAATATGAAAAATTTTTCAGAATCAAAAGTTATATCCAAGTGTAAATTTGAAAGAAGATTCACCTTCTTTGATAAAACTGATTTGATTTTAAGATGCAGATTTCTTGAAGAATATGAAATATTTAAATGTGAAAAATATCTTAGAATTAAATTTCATATATTGCAAAGTTACAGCAAAATTCTCTATCGTTGACAAAACCGTTATTTCTATTTTTTCCTAAACACTATTTTGCATAATTTTTAAACAGAGATAGACCTTTTGATTCCGAATGATTTTTCAGTAACAATTTTACCCAATCTGCTATTGAAAGCCCATTTATCAAAAACAATTCAGAAAGTAATTACGCTTAATTATTATTATAAAATTGCTGTGTTCCTATAGTCATAAAATTGTTATATTCACTTTTATACTGTTATTGTTTATCACCAATAATCTAACCACAATATATTACTGCCGGTCAATGACAAATATCATTGATATAAATACAAAACTCAATAAATATACTATGCCAGATAGAAAATGCAACACTTAGTAATGGTAATTCTATTGTTTTTACTCTTGGCGTTCTCCAAGGATTCATTCTAGATCCACTATTTTTCATCTCATATGCCAATGACTTTTACACAACTCTCTTTGAAACCCTCAACTCCTCATGTCTTATGCTGGCGACACAAATGTATTAAAAATTCAAAAATGTTAATAAACTCTGAAGACGATGTAGAATTGGTATATAAATAAAACCACGAAGGGGTGAACACGGTCATGCATCAGCTGTGTTGAATCGTGCGCACCGATTTGCGACTGTGGATCCCTCTCCGCTGCTAATGGTCAAACGTACATTGCATATACCAATGACCATGTTAGCACCTTCGTGGTTTTATGAGTAAAGCAAAATAACCGAGAGTGCATGCACAAAAATAAGCTCAGAGTCAATAATATTGTGCGTATGGTGTTTAGATCCCCCAGATCTAACGTAGTAATAGAAGATGGAGTCATTGTTAATAACGATCTAGTTAATTTTTCTCCATCCATGAAATTGTTAGGTAATCAGATTTACGTCAGTCTTGAGTCGCCTGTTCATGTCGATAATTTATCGAATAAGTTTTCGTCTGCATGTTTTGCATTAATCTTTTTCTACATAATGTAGGAAATAGATTCTCTGAACCCTATATCTTCCTATTTTCCACTCGCATCTGAGATACTGTATCATGCACTGAGGTCGTTGTAAAGACTTTAGTCGAATCTTTATTTTATAAAAATATGGAGTTCATATTATTTGTAATTTGAAGTATACTGAAAGCTGTAATCAAGCTTTCCAAAACCTCAAGATACTCACTGCAACAGGTGTTTACCGTTTTGAGGTGTTATATTTTGTACATTGAAATATATCTTAGTTTGGAATTACTAGATTGAAATCACCAGGCATAAGAACTTACTTGCTCAGGATAAACATTCCAGAGCACGTTCAAAAAGGTGCAATTTATAATGGCTGTAAATTGTATAATAATCTGCCTGTAGATATAAAAGAAACAAGAATAATGATCTCCTTTAAAAATAGATTAAAAAGTTATGTATTATTTATTAACCCTTACACGCTTGATGTAGTTTATATACTACATGCTAAAAGATCTAGAGCACTACTCGAACTCAGCAAACCATTATTAAAGATAACTAACATGCCTTCTCACAGGTCATTGCCACCATCTCAGAGACACTATCTCAAAAAATGGGCTAAGGTGAAAACGACATATATTCGCTTCTGTATAGATGAAGTGGAAACCGCAGAATATATACCTTGCTTATGCAAAATCCTAATTTGCCAAAGGCTACGGTACTTGGAACAGGTAATACACTTGTCTAAGTGGGATCTATAGCCCCCAGGAAAGTTATAGGCTTCTTTAAAAGCCTAGAAATTTATGGGTATACAAAGATATAAAAGTTATCACAAATGCTCTTTTTAATTCGCAATGAAGGGAGGCCTCTAGAGCCTTAATGATATTAATCTGAAAATTTTGCTACAGTCCTAATGAGGTAGGATCTATTCAATGAAAATATTTTCAAAATGGTGATATTTCCGGTTATATAAAAAGAATCACCCTGTATATTACAGTGTTATAATTTCAAAGTCACGCAGTATATACCAAGATTATTGATCTTTTGGAAATGTATGATAAAAAAATTTGATGTTCGCTTATTATTTGAGGAAATTATTGATTTTATTTAACACATTTTATGTTAGGTACCTAGAGAAACAGAAAGATCAAAATAGTTCGTGGATTTTTGTTATATTCAAAGATGTTATTACGGTTTGAAAATAACACTTCAAAAAAATCAGTAAATATGTATCTCATATTTGTTTTCATTGAATGTTTCATAAACTGATTAGTTAAATGGATCAACATATAATAATTATTTTTTTCTAGTTTAGTGCAGAAAGTTTAACTTTTTCCACTGATTTTGAGTGGAAGAGTAACTTTTAGTGGAAAAAATGACAGGTGACCTGTCACTTTTTCCACTAATGTGAAAAATAAGAACAGCGATTAATTAAATAACAATAAAAAAAATAATTTTTTTATTTAAAACATATACAGCGATAATAAAGACTATCTAATTATTATAGTATTATTACTGTATTTTTGAAGTCGAATCGTTTCAAAAAAAAGAATAAAAGAATTATTATTTGAAACGTTTGCATTCGTATGTCTCATGTTTAAAAACAAAGCTGCTGTTGTAATATTATACAAATTCTCACCAATCGAATCACTAGTAGTGTAGTTGTTTGATTCTCTGACTGTTAGCAATCTAAATTGGATAGAAATCTGAAAAAAATGGCAAATCGAAAAAGAACATATCGAAAAAAAAGTTGTCAATATATTTAAAATATGTAGATCACCCAGACATACTCTCCAAAAAATGATGTTAAAGATCAACAAGAGAAATGGAAATAACTAACACTTGCCATGAATTGTTGTGGCGATGGATCCGTTAGAAGCTCTCTCGAGTGGAAAAAAGTAAGTACATTTCTTAAATAAAGTAATTTATTGTACAAAATTATTTTTCAGGTATTTACTGAATGGAAAGGTGCAACAAGAAAAAAGGCCCGAGAAGAAAAACCTTTAGGTGAACAAGAAAGACACTTTTGACACTGACAGGTGTAGCGACAATCGTTGGCATTCCAAAAGTACCTGAATTGGGGCCATTAGGGGAGGTACGTATGCATATAATGATAATAATAAAAGGGTACAAAGGACCGGCAACCTCCGCGTTGGTGCACCCTGGACAGGCAGAGGCAACTCTGCCTGACAAATGCCGGCCGGGGGTACCAGGGCTAACCACCCTGGTACTCTTACTGCTATGGGTTCCATATAACCTAAGAAGGGCCCCTCACAATCGACCTCAGTCGGATGGAGGTCAAGGACAGATGGGAGGGGCCTTACGGGACGGTCCTAACGATGATGAAAATGCAATTGTACATGGACGCTTTAACTGCACGAGGGAATTTCGGGATGACTTGCTGACCTGCCGCGAGAGTGGCGAACCTGAGCGAAGGGGATACATGGCGCGATTGCATGCACTTTGGTGCGAAATGCCTCCAGAGCATCGCGCCTTCTCTCAACAACACCTGAGAGATCAAGTATCCTTTCTGCTCAGGACAGGTTATGTAAGGGCACCCCGTCAGCCGGAAAAACTGCCAGTCGCAGCCCCACCGCGGCAATCAGCTGATGGGGAACATCCTTTAGAGTTCACCGACGTAGACTTAAGGACGAGAGTTAGCCTTAACACCAGGGCTAACCTAATGCCACAAGACCTGGCTAGAATGGACGTGGTCATCCGAGAGGAAATTCCGGAAGATGCAGACATCTGGCAAATCAACTGTGCCGTGTACAACGCCGCGAAGCGACTCGTCCCCCCGTGAGAGGTCAACCAATCACGGGGTCGAGAAAGCCAAGCGGCGTGTACAGAAAATCGAGGGCTCGAGGGCAAGATATAGTCGGCCAGACAACACGCTTCTCGGATCCAGAGCGTGGTGGAATATAAGACGCCTGGTAGAGTTTTTACTCCCAGAATTAGAGATGGCGCAAACGGCGATTTTTTAATCACAGTGATCACTACGGCGATTGTTCAGCAATCACTGTTCTTTTTAGCAGTGATTATATCACTCTTTAGGCCATTCAGCGACTAATGAACAAGTGGGAGCGTGGAGAGCGGTCGTTTGTTCAAAGTTCAAAACGATTTAGAATTTGGTGCTTTCACGATTGGCGTGTCGCAGTCACACGTAACCACACCACACACAGTTTGTCTCTCCGTTCGTCCGTTCTCAATTAACTGTTTTTCTTAGGTCAGTTTTCGTTTTCACTCACAGTTGATAGTCACACATGCATTATATATTATTTAGTAGTAATACGTAATACGTACATGAATTGCGAACGCAAGGGAATGCGTCTAGTGTAGTTTAAGCTTTGACATTTATGTAAAGATATCAAAATATATTTATAGACTAGGTTATTATAAAACAAATTAAAAAAATCTACGTTTAGGCAAAAGAAAACAATATACTATTCAAAATATAAACAAAACCAGGTATAAAACACATTTTAAAACAAAAATAAAATTCCTCAAAAACACATTTTAAAACAAAAATAAAATTTCTCAAAAACACATTTCAAAACAAAAATAAAATTCCTCAAAAACAGCAAATCAAATTAACCGCCTAGAAAATGACGTCACGACTATTATGATCCGTTCTAGTAATCTATTCGTGTGATAGCTATTTGGCGACTTGACTGCGATATGCGCCGAGCGACAACGTAGAGAGCAGACGGTACGACGCGACGGCAGCAGAATTGCCGAGTGCGGCCGAACTGGCGAAAAAGAAAGGAGTGATTTAATCACCAGTTCTTTTTTCATCAATCACTGTTAGTGATTGCTCAGTTAAAAGAACCGGTGATAAGTAGCAGCGATGGTGATCGCCGTCACATCTCTACCCAGAATCCGGCGCATAGCAGCCGGATTAAGACGTCAACACCATACTCTAAATCTGACAGTGATGCTTACCATCAAGCAGCACTGTCTAGATAGGATCCGAGCGCACATGGCGATAAAGAAAACATTGAAGAGGCGGGTGAGGAGTATGGAACAAAACAATTTCTTCTGTACGAATCCTTTTCGCCTCTTTCAAGAGCCACAACGTGTTGTAGATAATCCGCCGACTGTAGAAGATGTCGAAACCTTCTGGAAGGGAATCTACGAAACGACGCGTCCATTCAATAGCGACACTCCATCAATTGCACACTTCGAGGCTCTGTGTCACAGACACCTTGAAGAGCCAGAAGAAGTGTGCCCGGCAATCAGTACGGAGGAAGTCTAACAAGCACTTGTTGGTACCAATAACTTCGCTGCCCCGGGCCCAGACGGCATAAACAACTGGTGGTGGAAGAAATTTCTTTCCAGTCACCGCCGTCTGGCGCGACTTTTCAACTCATGGTTGAACGAGGGGCAGCAGATTCTGGACTAGTTCGTCGAGGGACGTACTGTGCTTATCCCCAAAAAAGGGGGACCTTTCCGACCCGAGGAATTATAGGCCGATCACTTGCCTCAACTCCTGCTACAAGATATTTACACGTATCTTGTATGCTAGGACACTGAGGTCTGTTGATCCGGTCTTCCATCACTTGGCACCATGAACAGCGTGGTGCCAAGAAGGGCAATGCGGCTTGCAAGGACAGCCTGCTGATAGACCGCTGTATTACACAGGATTCTGTGCAATACAAGCTGAATCTATAGATGGCATGGATTGATTACCGCAAGGCATTCGACACAACATCGCACGGGCTATTGTTGCACTTGCTCGAATGTCTTGCGGTACCAGCACCACTAGTGAGATGCATAGAACAGAGGCTACCGCTCTGGAAGACTCGCTTTACCACAACATTAGGTGCACAGCAGGTCACGACAGAGTAAGTGACATTTAGGAGAGTGAGTCCCTGAGTCCTCTCCTCTTCTGCATCTAACTGCTACCGTTGTCTGTTGAGCTCCGCCAGACCCACGGATATCAATGTGGACGACCCAGCGACCGGAGGCATAAGGTCACCCATCTATTTTATATAGATGACCTTAAACTTTATGCCTGCGGATAGCGCGAATTACAAAACGCTTTTAGGGTGGTCGAAGAATACATGCGGGCAATTAGTAAGGATTTCGGGTTGGACAAGTGTGCAGTCGTCCATCTCAAGAGAGTACGATGCGGGGAATTCTCTGAAGATGCGCAGCTCGCAGACGGAAGCATCCTAAGACATCTGGATGCAGGAGAGACCTATACATATCTGGGTGTGCAAGAAAGGCACATCCAGGATGTAAAACAAATAAAGGATTCTCTGCACGGCAAGTAGAGATACCGTCTCCGAAAGATTTGGTCCTCCGAACTTTCGGGGAAGGACAAGGTGTCTGCGAATAACATGTTTCCCGTTCCGGTTCTGCTCTACCCCTTTGGAGTAGGGAAGTGAACAGTAGACGAGCTGCGCCAATTAGACAGAGGTACGCACAAGATGATGAATATTCACAGAAGTATTCATCCTAGATCGTCCGTTCCTCGTGTGTACCTCCCACGTCAACAAGAGGGCCGAGGACTTGCACCTGCAGTATACGCATGGCAGAGGAGTACTGATTATGGTATATAACATTCCCAGGAGCTCAGATCCCCTCTTGCAGTTTGCAAAATATCACGAAACAGTAGAAGTGGGAGCAGGATTGTTCAAGGCAGCAAAAAGAGCAGTAGATGAACTCAGTCTCGCATTCGACACCAGGCCAGGTGGCCGGCGGGGTGCTGATGTAGAGTCAGTCACTAAACTTCAGCCAAATCGCCTGAAAATCCACATTAGAGCTGCCAAACAGGAAAATCTATTTCGGTAGCACGTCGATAAACCCCAGTATGGTGTGTTCTATAAGAATATAGAAACACTTTGTTCATCGACCAGGCTGACATTTGCATTTCCAGGGCCAGCTGGGCTTAAGTCGGAGACCGAGGGAATCATTATGGTTTGCCAAGATGGTGTTTCAACACCTTAGTCTACCGTAGCTGCATGTGGCGTGTAGAGGTTCCTAACATCAACTGCAGGACCTGCCATCAGGCGCCAGAATCGCTCATGCACATACTATCTGCATGCCCTGTATACTCGATTTCAGCCTACATCCACCGATATAACGCTGGGTTATGAATGCTATACTACCATGTAAAGCACTCGATTGGGTTGAACCAGTCGCCAGTGCTGCCTTACATCACCGGAGATATTGAGTCCGTTATCGAGAACAAGAAATGCCGGATTTACTGGAACTACTCGTTCCCAACTGTCCGACTAATCCAACCAACAAGCCGTTCATAGTCCTCCTCGACTATCAACTCAAGGTGATGTATGTCATCGCGTTCTCGGCACCTGCGGAGAAAAACATCACCTTGAATGAGGAGGAGAAACGGACCAAATATCGAGATCTCCAGTACGAGCTCCAAGTGCTATACCTAGGCTATTCGGTAAAAATAGTCGTCCTAATAATCGGTGTACTCAGAGGGATAAAGCCTAGGCTGCTCTCGGAACTGAAGACCATACCGCCCTGCCAAAAATCAGCCGAGTGGCTGGCACGCCAAATGCAGAAGGCGGTCATTCTGAGTTCTCTCCGGCTGTTTAGGGCACACGATTTCGGTATCTGCAGTCACTAACCCTGCGGGATGTGGGGAGTGACTGCAATTAATGCGCCGGCATGACTCCCGTGAGGCGTCGGAGGCGACATGATTACTGTCCGGCATCGAATATTCCGAAAAAAAAAAACAAAAATAAATATTTATTTATAACTTTTGTGATCAACACTAGATGTGATATGTAATTATATGATAAATTACAAATATATGTATTAATTTCTATCCGTTTTAAGATTTTATGTTTTACAACAAAATTAATCTTCAATTTCAGGTGGAAAATGCGTTTCCTACAAATAATAGGAAAACTAATATGGTAAAAGAACCTGACAATAATTTAATCGATCAGAATTTGTTTGCAATTTCTGTTGATAATATTATTTCACAGGAAAAAGAAAACATTCCGGAATAACTAATTCACAATAAGTCTTCTGCAAATTATAACATCCTTAGCCTTGATAATTACTCTGAAAATAATGACTTTAGTAATAATTCGAATTGTGTTGTTCTTCAAGACCTATTGGTAGTGGATAATAATGACGGAAATTTTACAATTCAAACTGTAAATGAGCACAATGCTAACACTACTATAATCAACAGAGAAGTTAAAAAGTAAGTTTATAAATTGATGCATTATTTTATTGAAAATAAGTAATTATGTATTATTAGTTTCATATGGACATTAACATTGCACCCTAAAAATGGACTACCAAATATTATGGAAAGTTTAACAAACAATAATTTTGAAAACAACGAAAGCTTAGAACTTTATTCAGAAGTTGAACCAAATATTAATAATATGCGACAACAAAAACAATGACCAGAAATAAAAAGAACGAAAAAGAGAAGGAAGATGTGAAACAGTCTAGAAAATGCAAAGGAAGAAATGAAAATGGAATAAATATAGTTTAAAAAAACTAAAAAACACGCTTTTTAAAGCACATCAAACTAAAAAGTGAAAAATAATTATTAATATAAACTGAAAATAATAATGAACGAAAAATACTAGTATTATTGTGAAAAAAGCGTGGGGTGCTTTGTGCAATATTTTTCGTATATCGAGCACCCCACGCTTTTTTCACAATAATACTAGTATTTTTCGTTCATTATTATTTTCAGTTTATATTAATAATTATTTTTCACTTTTTAGTTTGATGTGCTTTAAAAGCGTGTTTTTTAGTTTTTTTAAACTATATTTATTTTTAACTTTTTAGTTTGATGTGCTATGAAAGCGTGTTTTTTAGTTGTTTTAAACTATATTTATATTGCTTATTGATGCTGATATTATAACATATTACGATCCAACAGATATTTCTGAAAAAAAAAAAAAATTTTTATTTCAGCCGTGAGGTTCGAACTCACGCCGGATGAGTCTGTCGTTTCGCGTCGAGTGCCTTAACCCACTCGACCACCGGGCTAATTAACAATTATAGAATCTACTGACATATTAAGCCTTTGCTTTCACGCAGGGATACGTGAGGAAAGGATTGGCGATCCTGAACAGGATAATGATATAAACTTATCAAATTATTGTATTGTTACCGGTTCTTAATAAGTGTACAAAGTTTCAATTAAATCTGTCCGTTTAAAGTGGGTTAAAATCGAGTCCAAAGAGTCGGTTACAAACAAACATACAAACAAGCAAACATACAAGTGAAGCTAAAAATAAAAGCGTGTTAAAAACAAATTAGTGTTGGCACTTATTAAGTTTTTTTCTTGTACTTATACTGTACCATGTCTTATGTTAATTTGAAATAAATAAATGTAACAGAAAAGTGTTATCCTTTCCTTTATTTTGACTACTTTATACTATTTAAATTTAAAACTAATATAAGTGTTTTTGCCATATTCAAAATTTCAAATTACTAATAGCTTATGTTAAATAAATTAGAAATAAATAATGAAAATGCAGTTAAGGGGCCTAGTCGGGAAAAAGCCTCGGATAGCTGTGTCACTCTCTAAAAAAGTTTTTATACATGCGCCGCTAATAAATTTTGCTCTTGACTATACCTTCACTGGACGTTTTATTCACCAACTTCATTGAGGTGCGATTCCCGATAGAGGTAACACTTCCTTGCTCCATTTGTAGTGACAAAGATACTTATTTAGAAAATTCATTTTAACCAAATAGTACGGAATAAAAGTTTGAAACTTGCTGAGCATAATTATGAAGATTCATTCTAGAAGACATGTATGAATTTTACCTCGAATTTTACCGATTGATATCAATTTCAGGAGCTAATCATGTTCAAATTTCACTTATATTTACAGTATAAATTTTCCCTACATAAAGTGAAAATTAATTAAAATAGATATACATGTACCCTCTAGTACACTTTCAACTATTGATCCTCCAAATTTGGTGTAATTTGACCAAACCGTGTGGAAGAAATAAATTTTGAAAAATTACCTTACAAACACTGGTTTGATTAGCCCTCTTAAGTTGTAGATATATATATGTATTATGAAAAATCCACATACTTTGCCTAGAACTACCTTGTATAGAATTGGTCAAGACGAAGATTGTAAATTGTAAACGTTATTCATGAAACAAACCTTTACATACTGTTTTATCGAAACAAGGTTTTGGCAGTTAATTTAGTACGATTCTGGGACGACAATATATTTCACGCGCCATTTTTCAAATTATGTGAAAGCTAAATAATATTTCTGACGAAATTTTTCTGACAATAGAGAAGGTACAGCCACTGCTAGAGATTCCTCAATGTTGGAATTAAATACAATAGAACCTTATAAGTCGTTCATTTTGCGTCACAAAATTTTTTTTAAATAATTTCTACAAAAGTGCTGTTTGTAACAAACTTGGTTACCATGACAGAAATAACTAATTCTGTCACAGCAACTAAGTAACATACAGTCTGAAAGTGGTTACACAAGCAATGATGATGTCTTCCTCTTGGCGTCGCTGTTTGGCCTTTGTAGCGAAAATAGGCCGATGTTAGAAAAGTATTTAAAAAATGAGTTATCTCTATCTTACCAACCTAACTTTCCTTGAGAGTTGTGATAGTGTAACAGTTGAGGACAAATTTAAATAAAAACTATGGCTTGACTATCTTAAAATGCGGTAGTACAGTATACTGGGTGACCACAAGACATAGTACACCCCCAAAATTTTCCATGTTTTTAAAGATATAAATCTGAAATTTGGAAATTGTGACATTAAAATACATGTGTAGATGATATTCTCTAGATTTTTATCCTTCCGGTTTTACTGGAAGTGACATAAACTTTTTTTAAATATAACCAAATTTTTTTTTGCAACTTCGATGGTCCTAAAATTTGCTTATGTAACCACTTCTTCAAATTTATAATGGCCGATTTATGGCCGATTTTCTCTTTTAATGTAGATGGCCATAAAGTAAACTATAGAAGAATTGCGAAACACGGTAAAATAAATTCTGTACTCAAGACCTCTGCCACTTCTTGTATTTTAGTATGATATTTAATAAATATTCTATAAAAGTCAAATAAAACGTAATCTACCACAAAGATTTATTTGCTGTCAATGGATCAATCAAAAGGAAGGAGAAAATCCTTAATACTAATCACAAATCTTCTTCACTGATGAAGCAAACTTATCTGAGGAAGGTATACTGAACTTTTACAACAACCACTTATAGGCCGAAGAAATCTCACGCAATAATTAACACCCACTCATCATCAATATCAATTTTCAGTTAATGTGTGGTCGAAATTATTGACGATTTTTTTATTGGACTCTTCTTCGTTTTCGGCTTAATGGTGAGACGTATCGCCATTTTATTGGGAATGATCTACTTTTACTGCTGAAAAATGTGCAAGAGCAAGTTAGAAGCCAAATGTGGTACATGCACGACGGAACTCTGACACATTTTAGTCTAACTGCCCAACTTTCGGATTGTATGTACCCTTATTTTGGAGAGGTAGAGCAGGACTACAACCTTGCCCTTGACGATCGCCAGAAATGAATTCCGTTGATTATTTATTGTGAAGATGCCTTAAGATATTGGTCTACAACAACCCGATTAAAAATATTGAGGACCTGAGGAAGCACATACTTGCAGTATGTAAAATAATACGGAATACTCCAATGATTTTTGAACGTGTGCGACAATCAATGAAAAGGAGAATGAACACATGTATCATGGCTGGGATAGTCATTTTCAACAATTATTTTGATTTTATTAAGGATACTTTGTATACAGGGTGGTCTTATAATTTTTGGCAGTTTCAATTAAACACAAAAAAGATATGCCGTCTAATTGTCGTTAAAGTTATATCATATTCGAGATATTTACAATTTAAATATTCGATGTAACCTCTTAATCATATTTTAAGTATAATTTGACTCACATCATATCTCGCATTTCTTCATTAGAAAAGAAATTATGTCGTGGTGTTTCCAAGCACTGTGTCACAAAACTTTAAATAAAAGCTACTGATAGTTGTGGCTAGTTTTTGACAAAAAACTCATTATCTTCGTTTTAAACCGTCAAATGATATTCAAATTAATATGATTGAGAGGTTACGTTAAATAATTGTTAAGTATCTCGAAAATGGGTAACTTTAGCAACATGCAAATGGTATGCACCTTTTTTCTCTAAAAATAATAAAGCGATACAAGTTTTTAATTGAAACTGCCAAAAGTTTTAGGGTAAAAATATTGTGGCTTGATAAAGACATCAAGGGCAGCGCTCGTGGCACCCTGTAGGCATTAGCCTAAAACGGATTTATTATTTTCCTTCCGAAAAAATCCTTCGTATAAAAATTTTCAGATCGATATCATCAAAACCGCTTAAATTACTGTATAAAATTAAAACTTAAACTAGCGCCCTATTTGTCTTTCAATATTAACTTCTGAACTAATGTAAATAAGGCTAATATTTTGATGTATGGTTTCCACTGTTGCTCTGTGTCCCATTATTTAAAGACCATCCTGTATAAATACATCCCCTTCAAAAGAAAAAAATATAAATGAGTTTTTCGAAACTAATATTTTTTACCAATCCGATACACAACTCCCAAATAGGACCTAGGCAAAATAGATTTTTTCTAGGCACCCTACTTTTTGTAAAGCCTGTAAATGTAAGAGATGATTAAATAGGGATGTTCTATGAAAACATAAAATACCAATAAAAGAAAAAATATTTTACTGTTTAATATGATCCCTAATTGCCAGTATTAGAAATTCCCATGTACTCCGTTCGGGCTACTGAACTACCCTTTTGTTGTAATAAAATGTGCAATGAAAAAGGATGAAAAGGGATAAAAACTGCAAAAAAGCAGTATTCGAAGTTTTAAAACCATCTTACAGTTACAATAGCATAAAAACTGTTATTTGTGAATTTTTATGAAACCCTTTTAAAAAGTTATATTGAAGGGTTCGATAATCCTTCTTAAATGACAGTGCTTACTTTACCTGTAAAAATATATAAAAAATATTTTCAGATATTTGTTATTACTAATAGCCAAAGAAATATGCTATAAAATTTTAATGTAAATAACTTGCATTTATCGACCTGTGTCGAAAAAAATGTTAATAGTAAATTTTTTAAAAGAATCACATAATTAATTAATTCATCATATATTATTCCTACTGACTTCAGTGGCATACCCAAAAGGGGGATAGATCCTCCAAGGGTCAATGTCACTGATAATTTTTTTAAGAGATTCCACAAAAAAAAAATTAGAACTCTTAGAACGTTTTAGGGTCATGAAATTTATATTATTTACTATTACTAATTAAATCTCTATTTTTTAAATTTTGTCATTTGCTTTTTCCTTTTAAAATTTTATAAAATAAGCTCGAGACTTTTTCTTTTAAATTAAAAAAACCATATGGATCTGTCTCTTCTACATAAAATATGTACAGCTTTCAAAAAAATACGATTACTTATGGGCTACCCTCTACAGCGAGAATTGATTCAATTCGAACATCCGGTAGGGGAAAGCAAATAATGTACGTGTAGAATTATTCTTATGTGTGGTATTGATGACGATGGTTGTAAATACAGGAGCGCACACAATTCATATACCTTATTATTTGCTTTCCTTTTAACGCCTGTTCGACTTTGAAATGGCACTCACTGTATTGTAAGGATAGAATTCATTTTGACAATTTTATATAAATAAATAATCAAAATTTAAATTATTAGTAATAGATAGACATGTTTCAAATCAAATCAAATAAAACTTTATTTAACAGTAAAAAATTACAAAATATCCACCCAGACACCCAAGTTCAGAGCCAGCCAAACGTTCACGCGCCTATGGGCGGCGTGGCAGTTGAGGGGTTGTGTGAGGTGAGGCCAGGGACGAAAAACTAATTTACTACGAAATATCAACTCTTTTTTTATATAGGAAAATATTTAAAATTATAATATAAAAAAATAACTATGTATAAAATATATGAAACATCTTAACATAAATGGTTTTAAAAAATTAGTATATATAGGGTGTCTGGAAAAAGGAGGCCAATCCAGTAACCATGGATTTCTTGGGCAAAAATAATAGGACTTTCACGATGTCATTTTTCATTTTAGACCTCTATGTTCGATATACAGGGTGTCAAAGTTTGAGGTGTAAAATAATTTTTTAAAAGTATTTCGTAAGATATTTATTTAAAATTTTGGTACAGTGCTTCAATTTAAAGAGTCACATCGTTTGAAGAAAAAAAAAAACTAATTGTCAAATATTCAAAATAGAGGGGTACACACTGAACCGCAGTTTTTTAGTACCTGCGCCAATGACTCCAAACCTATATTTTTAAATTAACGATCCATTTTGGATTATTTGATGTCTCTTAACAAATTTTGAGAAAATGCTTCGTTTTAGAGATAAGTTGAAAAATATTGGTGCCTACGTGACTTACGTTAATCTCATAAGTTTCAAATATTTCTAAATCAAGTCAGCCGCTTTCGTAAACAAATGGCAATACCTGGATACGATAGAATGGTTTGTTTACTGTCAAATTAAATCCTTATTTTTACAAGTTAAAAGTTTTTTATATGCTAGAAGTGTTCTTGTAAGTAAGAATTGTACCCATTTCAGAAATGACATATATATGATTTTAATCATGGGTAAGATTTAAATATTTCGGTAACTGTAAACATTTATTTCTATTTATCGATTAGAAAAATGCGACTCCAATGCTAGTTTAGCTGCTAGACGTTATGCCGAAAAATTTCCAAACGATTTCATCCCAAAAGAAAATATTTTTCAAGTATTAACTATTAAGTTAACCATCTAAGGGAGATTAAAAATTTAAGGGAAAGACGGAGGGATAATTGCGGCCGACTCCGTCCGATTCAACCTGAACAGAAAGAGGAAATATTAAGAATTGTTGAGAAAACATCGAAAATTACTACCAGGGTGTTGGCTAAGCAGGTCGAGAACAGGGAAAACTTAGGTATACACTATTTTACGGAAAAAGTACAGGCTCTTTTGCATCAGAAACATTTTGTTTACTGATGAAGCTGCATTTACGAGAAACGGTACGACAAATATTCATATCACACACATGGGCCATAGAAAATCCTAAAACCATAATAGAGACGCATCAAATAAACTTTAAAGTCAATGTGTGGGCAGGTATCGCAGATGATTTTTTTTTGGTCCTGTCTATTTACCAGGAAACTTAACTGGTCATTCATGTTTACAATTTCTTCAAAACACACTGCCCGATTTACTAAATAAATTGCCTTTACATGTAACACAAAATATTTGGTTTCAACTAGACGGTGCTCCTCCTCATTTTGCTAGAAATGTTAAGAACTATTTGAATCTAATCTTTCCTGATCGCTGGTTTCGTCGGGGTTGAGATGCTCCTGTTTAGAGGCCACCCCGTTCCCCAGACCTTACTCCCTTGAACTATTCAGTTTGGGAATTTATGAAAGATTTTGTGTATATGGTTCCAATTTTGAGCAAGAATCATTAAAGGGAAAGAATCCTTAAAGCTGGAGGGCAGTTCAGGTTGAAGCCAAATATTTTGATTTTCATTAATAAAGAGAGCTCGTATGTGTTTACAAAAACATGGAGGTCATATCGAACAATTTCTTTAGACTGGCTATTTTTTACCTCTATTGTTTTTTTTTTGTTACTAACGAATTATGAATAATTTTAAGAAAATAAGGTGTATTAAATTTGTTATCTTGCATAATGTTTCTAATTTATAAATAATTGTAGATTGTTGAATCCATTGCTACTACCAATTTTTTGTCTGGGCGCCGTTGACTTTAGAGATAATTATTATTGGCTTGTCCTTTATTATTGATATTTTTATACTATTGCAAAATTTGAATAAATTGTTTAGTTTTAGGATTTTAAATTTATGAGATTACCATAAGAGGAGGCACTAATATTTTTCAACTTGTTTCTAAAACGAAGCATTTTCTCGAAATTTGTTAAAATACATAAAATAATCCAAAATGAATGGTTATCTTAAAAAAAGATAGTTTGGGAGTCATTGGCGTAGGTACTAAAAAAACTGAGAGGGTCAATGTGTACTGGAACCTCTCTTTGTTGAATATTTGATAATTAATTTTTGTGGTTTTCTTTTTCAAAATATGTGACTCTTTAAGATAAAGCACTGTACCAAATTTTAAATAAATATCTTAGGAAATACTGGAGTTATTTAAAACAAATATTTTTAAACCTCAAACTTTGACACCCTGTATATCGAACATGAGGGTTTGAAATGAAAATGGCATTGTGAAAATCCTATTATTTTTGCTCAAGGAATCCATGGTTACCAGATTGGCCTCCTTTTTCCGGACACCCTGTATAATAGAGAGTAAAAAGTATAGATAAATATTTTATATTATATTTATTTAAATACAAGTGTATAAATAAAATTTTTAAAATGATTAGGTAATGCTAAATACGGGAAAATCGCAAATAAAAAACCCGCCTCAAGCAATTCAGTTGACCTGGAGCGGCATGTTTATGTCCGATAATCTTTAGTTTTAAATGATTTAATTTCTAGTGAATGTTAAATTTTGAATAGATTCGAGAAGAAATTTATAACAGATCAAAGGCCGAAATAAATCAAACAAAAATACATAAAAAAGAAAAGAAGAACAAATTTTAATATTGAATTTTGATATAGGACTAGTGCCTAGATGGGTTGCCGAAAGATTGGCAACGCCTGGTATGGTAATTTGAGTTTTATCCTAAATGGTACTTTATGCTCTCTAATTTGTGTAATATTGGCTGTTAACGGGCTACCAGAAAGTTTGAATTCATAGAATTGTTGAGAAATATTTCTGATGTAGTCCATTATGGGTATAATGTCGGGACAAAGTTCGTGTAATTTAGTATAAAATGGGATGCAGACGCTAGAAAAGGCATATTAATTCCTGCAATCGTCCGGGATTGATCTCCAGTATAACTTAAGTTATAATTAAATGTCAGATGAATATTTGATGAATATTTCCTACACCTCAATATAGGGTTAAATGACGCTTTAGACAAGAGAGAGCTTTATGCGTTTTGCCTTTTTTGCGTTTGAGGTCCTATTGGTAACGCAAAATTCAGCTTCAACTTGCTGTGAAAGTTTAATTACACAGTCGCGTTGTGGTATTCTGCGGTTTTCGTTTCGCTCATTTATGAATGGCTATAAACGTCAATTTTAAAAACAACAAAACTAACCTTAAAATAAAATGTGTATTGAGGTCCGTTCATTTACTTGCACTACGAAATTCATCTCACTTCAACATTCCTTATTTGTTTGTCGTAATATCTGTATCTGCCATTTTCATATTTTTAATTTATGTGACAGATGACAGAAAGAAGTCGACTGACAAGTGATAAAAATCGCCGAGCTATGAATTCGACTTTAACACAAACACGACAACGCGAAAATTTGAAAATTTTCAACTTTATGACGACAATATAATTTAAAATTTTTCGTTACCAATAGGATCTCGAAACGCAAAAAAGCTCTAGGTTAAAGTATGCCTTAGTCCTAAATTGAAAGACATAATTAACAAAGTATCTGTGTCTGTCCGATACTAGTTTCTTTACAGATAGAGTTTGTCGTCATCTGTGTAATCGTAAATTGAAAGACAATCATTATTTTATACTGGAAGTTATGTTTGGTGATATTAATCCAGCGGGTCGCGTCTCATTGACAATAACAGAAGTTGTCAAGTATAAGTTGACCTCACTCGGCATAATTTTTCCTGACTGTCACTTTGACTGTTACAGACCTCAAGTATAGTTTGTTCTTTTGTCAACAGAAATTAATTTTGCTAATCTGCATTAACAGCGACTACATTCCTACTTTATTAATTCGTTACCTTCACCCCAAAATTATCTCCTCCTATTACGTCAACATTAGTTAGTTGAATGAATTTATATACCTAAGTGTTTTTTGGTCTCTATTGTTTATTTTCCAATTGGAATGATTGTGTCAGTTACTATGTCGTTGAATAAACCATGTTCAGTTAAAATGTATGATCCTTAATTTCTTAATGGTCCCTGGAGTAATTAGGTCTCCACTGTAGTTGTACCGAGTACAGAAAAAGTATTGTCTATTTTAACCCTCGTTATATAACAGTATAACATAAAGCTACGCCACTGACTTTTGCGAATGAGCGGAGAACATTTAAATCAATAATTTATCTTCAATCCCCTGGACCCTACCCATATCCAACCTATTAATTGTCATGAGGCACTACTATGTGCATGTTGGCTTGTTCCAGGCGCGGGTAATCGAAAAACGAAATAATTTTTTTATTTCGGTTTTCCTAAAGATTTCTCTTAAAAACAAAACTTCTGTTTTATTTTGACTTCTTAGTCCGTTACATTATTATTCTTACTATTCGTTATTAATTGTTGATTATTAATTTATTTATTATCAGTTGCTGATTCATTAATTGAGTACTAGTGAACAATAAGCATTAAAAGTGATTGGAAAAATTTGGAATAAACAAGTGACTTGCTAAATTCTCTTTTCACATTGTAATATTTTTTCTACTTTAGGAAGTACATGATAAAATGTTAAGTTTGGAATGTATTTTAGAAATATAGATAAGAATATTAATCTTATTTTAAATTAGTTACTTCAGTAGCAATAAAGTTTGTTGGCTTATTTTGTGCCAATTAAATTGAAGCCTTTAACAATACATTTCCAGGGATTAACCCTTTGAAATGATTATTTTGTTTATATTAGATTTAACAAGATTAGGTTGGATTCCAAGAATTCTAAACTGATTCAGTTTTTAAAAGACGCCGTTTAGAAGAAAATGGTTGATAAGGTGATAAATATTTATTTTAAAATTATCGTAGACATTTATTTTTCTGTATACATATTCTGTATTTCCGTTGTGGTGCTAAATAATTACACTTGTCAACAAATTTAAACTTTTTTTCTGTTAAATGAAGAACTGATTCTTATATTATGTTTTGTGCTGACCTTAATCTGTAAACAAATTTTTTCTCTCGGGTATGGTTTTTCAGTAATTCAAATTTTTTTTTTGGTAGCAATAAAAGTTCTTTTATTCCATTATTCAATATGTTACATGAGTTTCATATTGTCCTAAAATGTATTTTTTATAGATTTTCTGATCTAGTTCGCTTGAGGAACATTCCTCTTGAGAGTCCAGCAGTAGACCGCTGTCATTCACGGACTCCAATTGCCTTGGGTAACTTTTCCGTGATAGATATATTTTGGTGAAAGCGTTCGTCTCTGATAGTTTCAAGATTCTCGTAAAAAAAGTCCAAATATGAATCTATGAAATGTATTTTAAGAGACATATTACATCCAAGCGTTGCATAAATCTTTAGGAGTTCACTAACAAGTTTTCTATAATTCTGCGCCCTATGGTTTCCAAGGAAATTATTTACCTTTTTTTGGAACGATAACCATTTAGACCCCTCAGCGTCATTCTTCATTCTCTTCACGTTCAGGATCATTCACCAGTTCCATTATTTGTGGACCAATAAATATGGCCTTCTTAATCCTCGCATTATTTTTTTTAGGAAACTTGTCTATGAAGAAAACAAAATCTTTGCCATTACGATCCATCGCTTTGACAAAATATTTCGTCAAACTTAACTTAATATGTAAAGGTGGAAGATAAACTTTCTCTCTTGATACAAGAGACTCACTTTTAACGTTCTTCTCTTCCGGAATGAGTGCATTTGTCTTTGGCCACTGCTTTCGGATGTAGTAATTTTTCCTGTCTCTGCTGCCACATTCACATAGGAAGCGACAAAATTTTGTGTATCCAAGTAAAATAGGTCTTACTTTGAGATCTCCACAAATATACTAGGAATATTTATCATACTGTATATCTACACATTAACTGTAGTTTAATATTTTCGTACTATTCCTTCATGTGGCTGCATAAGCAAGGGGTTCGATTGATACTTATTTCCGTTGTAACTGCTTTCAAGCTCAGCTTTGAAGAATCTGCCGCCATTATTGATCGTAGTACTCAGTGGCGGCTGGTGAAATTTAGGCCATGTCATATCTCAGTATTGGAGCATGGGACCCAAGCGATACTTAAAGGCGTAACTATCAGGACTAAATGAAGAAGTTTTGCAGAATAAAAATTGCGCTTGAAATTTGCGAAAAAAAGTTGGAAAAATTAGTGCCCCCCAGGTTATTTTTTAAACGATTTGTAAAATATTTGTGAAACATTTTTTTTCAGAATCAGGTGGAAAATATAAGTTCACATTTCAAATTTCATCGAAAAATATTGGTTTTCTATAAAGTTACACCGTTTTGAAGTTTGCAAAGTGAAAAATGAATCTAAAATAAAATTTCAAAACGGTGTAACTTTATAGAAAACCAATATTTTTCGATGAAATTTGAAATGTGAACTTATATTTTCCACCTGATTCTGAAAAAAAAATGTTTCGCAAATATTTTATAAATCGTTTAAAAAAATAACCTGGGGGCACTAATTTTTCCAACTTTTTTTTCGCAAATTTCAAGCGCAATTTTTTTTCTGCAAAACTTCTTCATTTAGTCCTGATAGTTACGCCTTTAAGTATCGCTTGGGTCCCATGCTCCAATACTGAGATATGACATAGCCTAAATTTCACCAGCCGCCACTGGTAGTACTGTCTCAAGGTCTTCAATAAAGAGTTCACATCATTGCAGTAGTCTAGATCATCGTACTTAGAGAATAGGTGTTCAAATTCATGCTGCCTGAAAGTCAGAATCTTATTGAGCCCAGCGTAGCACTATTTGGAAATTAAAGAGGGCCCGTTACAAAAAAATGGAGGCTGATAGAGAAATTCTGACTTCATATTCATAATCAGATGCTCCAAAAACATAAAAAACAAAATCACTGTCGACCAGTGTCATTTATGCATTTATTTTATGTTGTATTTAGTTCAACAAGTTTTTGTTTATTTTTTAATTTTTTACTTTTTACCCATTATGGACAGGAAAATCCCAATTTAACTAGTCCTTAAGATGCTAATAAGTATAGCGAAACGTCGCGACGGTTAAATTAAAAAAGCAGTTTTTCTATTTTAATTGACCTATTCCCAGTAACTTGTAATATAATAGCAGGTCACCAAAGATTCAATTTTTTTTTCATAGCGATATTTGAAATATGATGTCTGATGTTATCAACATTTTTTAAAATGACAACCCATATTTTCTTGTTCATTTTTCTGATGTAGTTTTAGTCCTCTTTTCAGCGGTATAGGTTAGACAGGAAAAATCATCAGACAATAATTAAAGTGAATTACTTCCTCACCCCTCAAAGTAAGGAAGTTATGTATTCGTGAAAAAAGTTTTGAAAATTTTTATAGCATTTCTGGACAAATCTAGAAGAATTATGATGATACACAAAATTTGAGAGAGAAAAAATGTTCTGTCTGTGTCTGTGTGGTTCGCGATAGCAGCTGCAGTTTTTGAGATAAAGCTTTCAAATTTGGTACACACATTCCAGTGGTCAAGGAAGAGATTGAGTTCGTTGATCGGTCTCAATGTAAAAAAAATATTAGTGACATTCCACCAATGTGACTTTGAATCGTCAAAATGTGACTTTTTTGAAACGTAAAAAAATGTGACTTTTTTTGAAACGTAAAAAAATTACTTTTATTACAAACTCCATGATACGTCGAGTTTTACTACGGTGAGGAAGTTCTGATCCCCAAGTAATTGGTACCGGTTTTTTATTTATGTTTAAAATAACGTCCACAAGTAACTAACAATATGCATATTGTTTTGAAAACTATAGCATTTAATGAAAAATGAATAGAAAAATAAAAAAACGAATTTAAACGATTAAAGCACCTGTTTAATTGTTTCCGTTCACTATCTAGCAATGACCAGGCTTATCTGCAAAACCTGAAAGAATGGCGAGTTTAAACTTAAAACACCTCAAATTTCGTTGAGTTATATTTTTTCCTATTAGTTGATTGATTTCAAGTAAACATAGATCTGTAATATCTGAAAATTTAATTATCAGGTATAATATTATATAAATATAATGCCACAATTCAGTATTTAAAAATCCAAAGAAGAAACAGTAAAAACCTAAAGTACAAAAATTAAGAAATACGAAACTGTATTGCTAAAGCTGGTGCCTAATAAGAGAACAATTTTTGGGTTAGATGCCATTATTAACAACTTTAATTTGGCTTTTTCCTATCTGGTTTAGAAGTAGGAGACAGTCAATATCAAAGCAATATGAGACACCCTGTATATTAAATTAGTAAAGAATGCTATAGAAATTTACATAATTCGAGCTGAACTTCAAACACGCTTCATGTGTTAAAATTTTTTTAAAACTGTTTTAGTTGACCGTTAATGTTTATTGTTACCTGTATCTTGTGAGGCAATAATAGTAAAAACATTTCTATATCCATTCAGTATTTTTATAAAGCAATTTTAAAATAAAATCAGGTAGTTATTGGGGCTATATATAACATTATAAAAATTTAAGAGGCACACGACGTTGCAGAACATCAAAAAATCCGCCGACCTTTTATGGTCGGTAGCAAAACTAGTCGGTCTTTTTGGCAGCTGTAAATGAATAAATAGATCTGAGAAACGCCCTAATGACAGTAAAATATGAATAAGCTTGGACTAAATTGGTACAGGATTGGCCCAATTTATTACCGAGAAATGTTTTAGTTTAACTGTTTGGTTAACTGTTTTATTGCTGACTACTGCTAATATACATAGTTTTTAAGTGCTAATAAGAGGAGACATGAATAATAACAGCACGGTTTATTCAAATTAAAAAAAAATACATTTTCTTTATAAAAGAATCGGTTTCTCAAAACATTATTATTATTATTATTATATCATTAATTGATAAGGTTGAAACAAAAGTTAAATTAACCGAAATTGTCAGATAAATTATATTATGCAGCGGAAAAATAATTATAATATCCCAAAAATAAGTTTTAATTTTGAGTGTAGCAGAAAAAATATATAACTGAAGCATAGTTAAATAAAAAATTGAATAGTTAATTAAAAATAATTTAATCTTTGTAAAAAATGTGAAAAATAGAGTTAAATACAGTTTTTTCAAAAACTTTATTTTAAAAATTGTTACATTTTAATACTGGGTGTCCCATCCAAAAGTATCACATTTCATGGCTTAATAACACGAAAACTAAAAAAAGATATCAGGTGGCGGTTTAGACAGAATTATTCAAGATTTGTTTAAGTTTTTTTTGGCAGTGTTGCCAAATATTCAAATTTATTAGGATATTTTTTTGCAAAAATGCCTCTTTTTGGGAATAACGTAAGAGAAGTTATCCTTTCTAGTTTACTAGTGAAATAATACATAATATTCAATTAAAGCATAGGGTCTGGAAACAATATAAAAAGCATAAAGATGAAAATGCATTGACTGAATCTAAAAATTTGAGAAAGTTAATCAAAGAAAGATTGATATATCATATAAAAATTATTGCAGCAATACCGAAAGCAATATTAACAGTAATCCAAAAAAATTTTGGCAATTTAAAAATACGTTCACCATACCTGATTGAAATACTTAAGATGTACTGGGCTATGAGAATATTGTTAATAAATTTGCTACACACTTTCAGGATTAGTATACACAACTTGACTAAAATTATGAAAATGAAATAACTGATTTAACTTCTGATAACTTTCATATAAGCGGATTTTCGGAAATTGATGTGTATGCACGTTTAAAATAATTAAAACAGAAATTTACCAATGGATTAGACAATACTCCTGTCTTTTTTATTAGAAACTGGGCCTGTGTAATTGCATATCCTCTAACAATTGTCTTTAATTTATCTATTAAAACTGCTGTTTTTCCAGAAACTTGGAAAACCTCCAGAGTTGTCCCTATCTTCAAAAAGGGAAATCGTGCCATAATACAAAATTATAGGCGGCCTATTACTATAATTAATAACTTCTGTAAAGTTTATAAAATTCTGGTGTATGGATTTATTTTCATTTATGTACATGAGACGTCGCATTACATTTTATTAGCATAGATTATGAAAGGGATATCAACTGTTACCAATCTGTTTTGTATCACGCAGTATTTAGCGAATTCTTTAGATGCCGGGCTTCAGACAGATGTCATTTATAAAAATTTCTCAAAAGCATTCGACAGACTGGATCACAGTATCTTATTAATAAAATTGCAGAGTTATGGATTCTCGCAAAATATGTTAATCTTTATTAAGTACATTGGACTTATCTGACAGAAAAGGAATTTGTGCAATGCTGTGGAGTCCAGTCTGTTGAAATACATACCACTTCTGGATTTCCTTAGGGCTCGAATTTAGGACCCTTACTTTTTAATATCTTTATAAATGACATTATATCTATCTATATTTAAATTGTAAATACTTGTGTAATTGTTCATCATATCAATCAAAACAATATGGTAGAAAACAACTTAAAAAATTTAGAAAAACAATATTGACTTTGTATAGAAAAGCGGTCATTTGGAACCATTTTTATAATTTTAGTATTTTTCGTTAACTTTGGTTCCACTCTAAATATTATACTGGCATTGTTTAGTAATGTAATTTTGTTTATAAAATATGAGTCTCCTAAGTTAACATATTATAATAAATGAGTGTTTTTTTTTCTGAAATTGTGTCTACTAAAAGAAAGAAACTTTGCATTTATTTTGATTTTAAAAAGAAAAATGAAAAATTTCAATGATCGTTATATGTATGTTTCTAGGTCTACTATGATTGAATAATTGAATATAAAAATTAATATCTCGTAAAGTTTTTAAGATCAGTACTATATATCATTGAATAGTTCTCTTGGAGGCCTTTCAGATTGTGTAAAAATATATGGGGTGTTTTTAGATTAGTTCTTATCCCTAGAATGCGACATTTGATCGTTTTCCTGATATGATTTTTGGAAAATACATGTAATTGTCTATAACTTTTATTTTAGGACATTTTTACGTAACTCTAAAAATAACGAAGTTAAATGGGGTTCTAATGTTTGTGTGATCACCCTGTTCTGAGTAAGATTTTTCGGGAAAAACTTTCGATAACGACAGGACATCAAACAGATTTTAGTTTGCTATACAAATTTGCTGCGAAAAGATCATCCTGTATTTACAGGGTGATTTTTGCAATTTTGTAAGCTATCTGCTTTTAAACTTTCGAAATGCAATTGCTTGCGACCACAAAGAAGGTATAATGTTTATACTAGACGAAGCAGAATTGACCCATGCTCTAGCAGAGTTCCTGTTACTCCTGCACGCCCTGTAAATCTTCGAGAAATCAAAGAATGCTAAAAACCTTTATTTATATTAGTGGGTAATTGACCTCGGCGCCAGTGACTTGACTTTTATAATAACAAAAATAACGAAATGTTTCGCTGACGATTCTGAACCTTATTTTTAATCTCAAAACTTTTCAACTGTTAAGGAATGCATAGATAAACACGGTGCGTATTAAGTGTTTATTTTTGTTATTTATATCCATATATTGTTTATAATGTCTTGGTAGCTTACACTGTATATTCACGTACATATTTCTTTTGTGGATAACATCAAATCTAGTAAACACACTAAAGTTAAAGTATGAAAAGGAACGAAATCAGGTACGGATGGGCGAACTTTGACAGTTTTCCCCAAATCAAAATTTTGTATATTTGTTAAATTTGAATTAATTAGTAATTACTAAAGTACCTACATAGTATAAAAATATTTGTAAAAGTGATACATTAACATTACAATTATTTTCCGGAAAGAGTCCAGTCATGTGGCCTAAATCCTTTGTCAACCAACAAGAACAATAGAAAACAACAAATAAACATAATTATTTAAAAATTGAAAATATCAGCTTGACTGTTGATTCTGAATAATAATAAGACATTTTATATTGATTTGTTTATTATCACATTTTATTAATATTGTATTTCTACAAACATTTACATATATAATTAATTTATATTTAATGGAATAGAATCTAAAAAAGTTCAGGTGTTCAGGAACATATTTTCATTATTTGACCTCATTTGTGTATTTTCATTATTTGACCTCATTTGTGGCAATGATACTTTTGTTTTAAAACTAGAAAATCGTCAAACAAAAATTGTCATATGACCCGTTTTTGCCAAAATTGATTACCTATGTTGTCCAAAATTCGTCGAAAATGACATTATTTTTAAAATTAGGGTAAACCTCATTAAGAAAAGTTATAACTTTTAAATCGAAGTGTAAATGTATAGCACAAAATTGTTCGCTTTTTTTTTTTGAAAATTAAATCAACGTCGGTAACAGTCTAATTTAATAAAATAGTATAAAATCTGATTGCGCAAGAATATTTTTACCACTGTAAATAATTGTAATTGTATACCTATTTCCTTTAAGATATTCAAGATATGTACATACATATGTGCGTTTGAACTAGCCTGAGGGGGAAAAGAAGGGGCAAATTATAAGCTGGAATATAATCCCATATTTTCAGAAACTAGAAAAGGAGGATCCCAAAACTGCACGGATTGCAAGTGCACGATTAAGAATTCTAAAAAAATCAGTCAGTTTCCAATTCCTTTATTGAGAAAACTTACGGGAAAAAGGTGACCTACAACTATAAAAACCGATAGGATCTTTCTTACTTTCAATCCAAATGAAAAAAAATGGAGCATGGTTTAAAAAAGCCCCTAAAAATAAATTATCTTGCAAAGGGGACAAAAATCTCAATAGAAAAAGTTGGTTTAGAAAAGTGAGGATTTCAAATAAGCCATTGAAGATAAAATAAAAACTAAAATATACGAGGTATGCATAAAAATGTGTTTTTTTTAATGAAATATATTTTTATATATTTGAACCAGTCAAGTTTTGTCGATTTCAAAAATGTATATTACTTGTATGTTTTATCCAATAACAAAAAAAAAAATTGTTTATGAGATAATGCGAATATTAGTAAAATTAGAATCATTTCAATATTTTTAAATATTAATTTATCGTAAATATTTTATATAAGAAATAATTTAAATAAAAGAATTTACTTAAGTTTAACAAAGCCAGACAGGATTTACCAAATTAAAAACAAAATTTACAAACTGGCCATATTAAATTAGACAAACATAAATTAATAAAATACCTACGTAATAAAAAGTGTTACATTATTTTTTTAATGTGGCGCCCATCTTGTTATAGATTATATATTTTTATTATGTCACACATTTTAAAGTACTAGGCCGGGGATCCTCTCGACATGTAATGTTTTTCTCTGAAGATTTTGGTACATGTAATTTCCCTTTCAATACAGATAACGGCTCAGCATCATCACCCTCATTCGAGAGAGGTACAAACATTCCAACGGTACCTTCAGTATCCCATTTTTTTTATCCCCTGAGAGGTCGTTTTCCTCAAATCTTATATACTTTCATTATGTCACGCATTTTAAAGTACTAGGCCGGGGATCCTCTCGACATGTAATGTTTTTCTCTGAAGATTATCAGTCACGCTTACCTAATGAGGTACATATTTGGTTTTTTGTCAACACAATCATTATCGTCAAATATTGTAAACAAGAATAAATAAAAAAGCGTAACATATAGAATTTCAAATCAAATATTTCAGTGTTAGTACGGAAACAATTTTCTATATGTACATATGTATAAAAATTTGAACATTCATGGATATTTACCAAAGAAACTTTGAAAAAAAAGCATATTAAAAATTAGTTCTGTGAAAAACATTATTACTATTATTTATTTCTATATCAGTTAAGCAGTCAATGAAAAAATACGTTTCTATACTAAAATTTCAAATAAAGAACCAATTTGGTGTTCATTTATAATTTTATTGTATTTTTCTATCAGGTTGTTATAAATTCTGCTCAAATTTTCGGTGTCCGTTTTTTTACTAACAGTATTACTATGTCTGTTGATAAGTATCATTTCGTGTATTAATCGTTTTTTGCAGTTTTGTTTGCTGTCCAAAATTTTAGTATTATCGAATTGAAAATCATTATTTAACTCGAAATGATGTGTTGCAAGAGCGGTTTTTTCTTTTTTGTTAATATATCTTACATTACAGGAGCATTTATGTTCATTAATTCGAGTTTTTAACAGTTGTTTTGTTTGTCCAATATATACTGCCCCACACCTGCAAAAAATTTTATATACTAAATATGATTTATACTCAAACAATAATTTGTCCTTTATTGTCGAGTATAAGTTTCCCACTTTCTTTATGTGATAAAAAACTATATTAGAATATTCATTTGTCAACAATCGTTTCATCTGTGGTGAAAGTCCTTCAACATAAGGTAGTTTGAAATATTTTTTATTATTATTATTAGTAGCTAGTGATTGATTTGTTATGACAGTATTTTTGTTACTAAGTGTGGTGTTATTAATAATTAAAAATAAATAATCACAAAAACTTTAAATATCAACTAAATCAACATTTATACTTATGAGAGACTGATTTTGAAAGGAGAAAATAGGTATTTTGGGCCTAGGCAATATCAGTAAACTAATACAAAGAAAGAGAAAATTCCCCTGGAAAAGTTATAAAAAATGTAATGTGTCCCATTTTTTATTTTATCAATGTAATAAACATGGCCGCATTATAAAAAAATACCTTGAATTTATTATTAAATGTTTAAAATGACGCCCCTCCTCATTTCTGCATAAATTAATTCTTCTAACGAATTCCCTCTAACAATTATCCCACTGTTGTGGAGTTATTCATTTATAGTTCTTCTGGCTCGTGCTTCTAGTTCTTCCCGAATGGCTGACTGTACAATGTAGACTCTATCTTTGATAAAACCCAAATATGGAAATCCATTGGTGTTACGTCAGGTGATCTGGGAGGCCACCGGACCGGTCTATTTGTACCAATCCATTGATTCTCGAAATTTGCATCTAAATTGTTGGTGATCATTCGGGCATTATGAAGTGGGGCTCCATCCTACTAAAAAAACTGTCTATCGTTGGCCTCTCTTGGCAATTAGTTTAAAAAACTATTGTTAATATTAGTAAAAAAATTTCAAATATCTCTCGCTAGTCAACTGACCATCAAAAATGATTGGAGGCAGCAACACATTGCCAAACATACCCAACCAAACATTAAAATCAAATCTGTCTCGCTGGTTTCCTTCTCTAAAGAGGTGTTGATTTTGTTGTGCCCGTATCTAGTATTTTGTCGGTTGAATAATCCCAGATTTGATTCATCAGAAAATAATATTTGCCTCACAAAATCATTATATCTTCTAATGTTAGTTACCTATAGCCCAGTCACAAAATATCACTCTTCTTTCAAATTCGTTTTCATATAAATGTTGATTTATTTGATATTTAAAGTTTTGTAATTGTGTTTCTTTAAAATTCTTCTTGCAGATTTGTGGCCAATATTTAACTCATCACCAATTTTCCACAGGGATACAGTTTCATCAATTTCAACAAAGGCTAATACATTTACATCAGTCTCGTTTATAATAATTACCCCCTCATATTCATCATTTACTAGGTCACTTTTTCTAAATTGAGGTTTTAGTCATATGAAATATTTTGCGGTGGGTGTCTTCTGTTTGGATATCATTGTCTGTAGTTTATTGCAGCAACTCTGGAATTTGTCCGGAATTCGCTATAAATTAACCAATGTGTTGGCTTTTTCATTTTGTGTGTACATTTTTAATGGATATTGTAACAGTAAACGTAAAGTCCTATAGGAAAGGAGAAAATTTTTTTCAAATAACTTCATTATAATGAAAAGTATTCGCTTCATATTGCAGTCAAATATCAAAAATGAACCATATTATGATATCCAATGCCTACTTGGAAACTTTTCATTATACAAAGAGTTTTAATTATTAATTTTGAATTTCATAAATAATTGAAATAATTCCACCATATTTGAGGGCAATGTCAAAAATTTTTATTTATTATATGGAAAATGTCATGTACAATCAGAATATGTTATAATATACAGGGTGTCCTATTTAAAAATTTAAAATTGATGACACTTCCGGTGAAACCGGAAGTGGTATTAATAATACATGTTCGTCAAATGCTCATTTACTTCTCATACGTGAGTTTTAAATTTGATTCCAATTTTCGAAAAATGGCGGGCTGATGCACGATCTCGTTGACACCCGGTATACATCAAGTTATTATTTTAACTAAAAAAAAGATACTTTAAACGTACTGATTTACGGCTGAAGGCTCTAAATTAGCCGTCCAAAAAATAGGACGTTGACGGGTAACGGTTTAACATTCAGTGAGTTTTGCCGACAAAAATATGTTACTTATGGCATATAAAAAATTTGTTTAGATATATACATAATTTCAGTAAAACTACCACATTATTTTCATTTAAAAAATTATAAACACTTTTTATTACTTGTCTAATTTTCAATTTATTTCGGCCTGTCAAGCAACCCAGATGAAAATAAAGTGAAAATTAGACAAGTAATAAAAAGTGTTTATAATTTTTTAAATCAAAATGGATTTTCACAAAGTAACTTCATCCTCAATCAACTTTTTTTTCACATTATTTTCCTTTAATGTTTAGTTGCAGTAATACATTAAGAAATGTTAAAGCATGTAAGCGTGTGTCGGCAGACTGCATAAAATATATTTGACCTAATTTTGTTTAAAAGTAGGTAAATCATATACCATAAAAATATTTTCGATTTCGTTTACAAAACAGTTCTCCAATAAGGGATATAAAATTTTACGAAATGTAATAAAATATAGAGAAAGTAAAAATTGCCGACAAATTTATATTGTAGTGGAGCGATTATAGGCCAAATGAAAGTGGCCCAAGATAAAGAAATATTTCTAAATGCGGAGACAGACTTCACAACATGATTTGGAAAAAATAAAAGCATATGACAATGCCGATTACGTAGTATTTCCGCACGTTCTGTTGTCTCGATGTTAATTCAACTATACACCTTAATATTTCTACTAATACTACCTATTTGTATTAGTATGATGTAGGCAATGCAACAAAAATATACAAGGTAGCTTCCATCTTACGGGTCGTAAAAAGAAACGATATTTTTCGGTCATTTAAAAACTGAATTAAAACTAAAAGTTTAGGTTATATGAAAATATATTTAATATATTTTAATTTGCGTTAAAATTGTAGATGGCATTCATTATTAAACTGTAAAAAATATAAAACATGGTACCTCTGTTATCCAATCCAGCATCCAGTACAACGCTTTACATTGCGATGTTAAACAGAACTCACGCCAGCGCACACCCCTGTCGTACGTTTTTTTTTTCAAATATGCTTGATGTTTCGTTTTAAATATATATTAACAGAGCATACCACCTTTAACATTGTCATTTTTGTTGAGTTATATTAGTGAAAAACAAACAACTGAACAAATTTATGAAAATTTAATAAATATAACTCTAATACATATCGATTGTTCAATATTACGTAAAAATTCTTTTAATGTCGTTTTCTCGAAAGAATCTATTTTGAGTTAAGCTAGTAGGTACTTCGTTGGTGCTGCGCTACACACGCAGCTTAATAAAAAAATTCTCAATTTTTTGAAATTGTTGTTTGTGTTGGAATAAATTTAATTTAAACAGTATTTTCAATTTTTTGTGTTGTGTTGCACGATCTTTTTAAATTAAATCAAACGTCCCACCAATATTATTAAATATAATTAAATACTATAGTAACTGTGGACATGGTACTTCCTCTAATGTTAATTTAAAATTTAAAAAATCGATTTCATAATCTTGTAAGATAATCTATCAGCTCTAAATTGACTTTTGAATCGTTCATACCGCACTAGTATTAAAAGAGTTTTCACTAAAACAAAATAAATGGTGTTTAGAACAAATACATTCTTTCAACAAAATTATAATAAAACAATTCTATATTTTGGATTACATCTCTAAAATTCATTTGCCGATTTTTTGTGTATGATGTCTTAAAATATTTAGAAATATTTATTCCATTAGATCTTTTAAGATTTTCGTTACATTTAAAAAAAAGGTTCCAGCAGAGCACAAAGAAGTCTTACGTTCAATAAATAACACCTTCTACAATTTTGACACAACTTAAAACATGTTTATATGTTCGCATTATATAATCGTTTAGTAATTTTTCAGTTTTAAATAAATTGAAAACGGATAAAAATTAAGAAAGATAAAGCATTAAATAATATCAGGTTTTTTTGAATCAGCCGGTATGTGTCCGAGTTATTTTTTAAACATATATGTACCAGGTGATCCAAATAAGTCTCCCGCCCCCATTTTCTCGGTTATTTGGAAAGATACGAAAAAAACGAAAAATGCTTTTTGTAGGGTTTTTAAAAAGGAATCCAGACACATTAACACAAAAACAATTGAACATCAAATAAAGAAGATGGAGGTCTAAGTTACTTTTTTTTAAATGGAAGTACCCAAATATTTTTCTATACTTGTGTCTTATTCTGATTTCAAATATATATACTTTTTATATAGTATCTTCAGTAAATATTCCGATAATCGATTATTTCCCAAAAGAAAATACGTTGCTTAACAGATATCAAGAAATATTTTCTAGGTGGCCGTGATAACAAAACAACAATTAATATTTTGACAGTTTTGCTCATTTAATAATTCAACAGTTTGCCAACAACTGTTACTTTTCAACGTTGCTTTGTTGGCCCAAAATAACCAATATGAATAATCATTATACTTTAGGAGAAAAATACGATATGGTAAACTTATATTTTAAAAATAATAAAAACGCTTGTGCTGCCCAGCGAGAATATGGACAAATATATCCGAATAGGAAATTGCCTGACAGGAAAACTATTAAGTTGGCAGTAAATTTATTAAAACATACAGGAGCAATTCAAAATAAAAAGAAACGAGGAATAGTCAACGAAGATAGAGAATTCAATATTTTACTCTATTTTCAAGAGAATCCAAGAAATTCAATAAGAGACGCAATGAGGTATTTGAATTTTTCTTATGGAACCATACAGAGAACTTTAAAAAAAACATAAACTTAAGGATTACAGTATATTGCCTGTTCAAAAATTATTCCCTCAAGATAATGAAAAGCGGCAACAATTTTGTAGAAATATGATCAACAGGTTTGATATTGATAATAATATATTTAATAAAATATGTTGGACCGATGAGGCATCATTCAACACATCTGGTATCTTCAACAGAAGAAATTCACATTTTTGGTCTTCCGAAAATCCTCATATTTCTGAAGAGATTCAATTCCAAGGAAGGAAATCCATAAATGTTTGGTGTGGAATAATAAATAAAAAAATTATAGGACCTATTTTTCACGAAGGCTCCCTTAGAAGACAATTGTATTTAGATATGTTAAGAAATAATGTAAATAATTTATTAGAAGAAATGCAGTTGCAATTCGATGTTATTTGGCAGCAGGATGGGGCACCCCACATAATATTAATGATGTTACAAATTGATGTTACACAACATATCAAGAATGGATAGGAAAACGAGGAACTATTGCTTGGCCACCTCGTAGTCCGGACCTAACTCCATTAGACACGTTTCTTTGGGGCCATTTAAAAAATATTGTTTATAAAGAAAGAAGCAACAACTTTGAAGAAATAAAGGAAAAAATTAGAACAGAAATACGAAATTTGAATAATAATAACGCTGTTATGGCAAATGTAATGGGAAACTTAAGAAAACGATACGTTCTGTGTATAGAACTCAATGGAGGGCACATAGAGAATTTTTTGTGATATTTTATTATTAATTAAATAGCAACAAATTATTGTTAATTTACTACATTTCTGCAGCCGTTAAAGAATTTAAATATTTTCATTTACCACTCTTATTTTAATGGATAATATTATTTTTAATAAATTATCTACCACTTCAATAGTGTTCTTTAGTTATTTTCTATAGTTTTTTTAGCTGGCTGGGCAGCATAAGCGTTTTTTATTTATTTATTTATTTATTTTTTCAATATAATAATTTAACTAATAATTGAGCATAGTTTCATGAGGATAATAAAAAAAGAAATTAAATATAGGTAAATTAGGCAAAAAGTTAATAGTTATAATAGTCAAACTGTCAAACTAACACTTTTGTTTTACTATCACAGCCACCTAGATAGTATTTCTTGATATCTGTTAAGTAACGTATTTTATATTGAAAAAAATCGATTATCGGAATATTTACTGAATTATAAAAGGTATATGTATTTGAAATCAGAATAAGACGTCCTATTCAAATATGAAAAAATATTTGGGCACTTCCATTTAAAAAAAAGTAACTTAGGCCTCCATCTTTTTTTATTTAATGTTCAGTTGTTTTTCTGTTAATGTGTTCGGATTCCTTTTTAAAAACCCTACAAAAAAGCATTTTTCATTTTTTTCGTATCTTTCCAAATAACCGAGAAAATGGGGGTGGGAGGCTTATTTGGATCACCCGGTACATAAATATTCTTATCCTGATTTATAGTTCATGTAATAATTGTAGATTTTTGCCGTAAAGGCTATATAGGGTGATTATAATTCTAGTGCTTCGGTGGGAATTTCGCTTATTGTAAAATGTAGAGGGTCACTTTTGCGGAATTATATTATGGTGAATGAAATGCCACTGACAAAACTTCATTATCTGCATCCATTTTGATGTTATGACATGACCAAGAAACGAACATTTGTATAACTTGATTTTCTTTGAAAATAATTCAGTTTGAAATTCATGGAGACAACTAATGAGTAGAGTTGGCATATCGGTCCGCAAATCATAGGCGGTGCCAGGTAAAGAAATGCCCAAATACGTAAGCGAGATTTGTACTATTTTAGCACTGACTAACATTTAATTTTAGTCTACTGTTATGCCACGTGGTGTGTACAATGTAATTTATTCCTCTCCGCTACATTGTTGATAATTTTACTAATTGTATTTTATTCTTGATATTAATTTAAAGTATGTCAGACCTGCCCAAGTGTAAAAAACGGCCATACGCTGACAAAGTGATTAAATTTATGTGAATTCCCAATTCCAATTTAATCAGCTTTATTTCCTATTTTATATATATTTATAATTAAGGCTACTTTCTATTTTATTTATTTCATATATAAATATATAAAAACAAACAAACAATATAACAAGAGCGACAAAGTTGACAAAAATGGTATCCAGCCAGGACGACAATACCGTCCAGGTACGGCTGGGCTCTCCTGGATGCCGGTGTTGTGGCAGCTTATGTTATTTTTCAGCTTTTATCATTTTGCATGGAGGCATTTTCCTGCACAGAAGCAAACGATGCATTATAATTTGTAAACATAAAAAAAAATTAATAATTAAAGAAGTCAGTTTACGGAGAACATGTGGGTGATTGTATGTACACAGGAAAAAACTCCAAAAAACCTGCTCAAAATAATGATTTTTTTATTTTGAAAATAAAAATTGACTTTACGCGGTGGGGTTTGGAGTAGGGAAGGCGTGTCTATGCATTGTAAGGCGTGAATTCCCGGATTTATTCTACAATGGTGCTATAATGACTTATAAGGTGTGCGAGACAGACCTGATGTGATGGATAAACGTGATTGTACACGTCACGAAAATTCTGTGCAATATAAAACTAAAAAAAGGCGTGTCTTAGACAACACAGTTTATGTTCGATTTACTCCGAATGCTTATTGCCTGTGATGTTCCGCTGCACATACTCGATAAACAATCATTTCACGAGTTCTGCAATAAATCCAATCCCAAAGTGACGTTACCAAGTAGCACAACGTTGCATAACTATGTACCAACTGTAAGCGAAGACATTGTAAATAAAATCAAATGTGTACTAAAAAAATACTCTGCTGTGATTATGTGTTGACGGGACAACAGATTGTAAAAAAAATCTATTTTAAATGTTATAGTACGTGTACTGGACCCTCTTAAACCGACATTTCCACTGTTACTAGCTAGCAAAAGACTGAGTGTAATGACCAAACAATTACGCGGGTGGTGCTGGAGACGTTAGAAAAATTTGACCTTTCAAAAAGTCAAGTGTTAATGTTTGTGACCGATGGTGCCGTGACAATGCGTTCGGTAGGCCGTTCTCTTCAAGAACACGGTTGTAGGTTGGTACATGTTACGTGTAAAGTGCATGCTTTACACCTTGTGGCAGAAACTATTCGACAAGGTTTTCCAGCGGTAGTTGCGTTAATAGCAAGTATAAAAAAAGTATTTCTTAAATATCCTAAACGTGTTCGCTCATTTCATAACATACATGATGCTGCAAAATTTTTACAGATCTTTTCCGTTTGTGATAACTAAGCTAGTTAAGAGGGTAAGTTGTGCATACATTATTATAAATTGTAACAGTTTATTACTCTTCTTACTAGTTACTTTCTTTTATTACACTTATTATGATGCGTACGCCTATGTCCTGTGGCATTTTTTTTGCCAACTCTGCTAATGAGCAATCCGATTTGATAGTCAGTTTTCACGTATGGCGTTTCATATTTCTTGAATCATTAACAACTATTTTTTTTGTTTGCCACAGTGACGCTTATGGTGGTGCGCTATGTACACACGTAGCTGAATGAATAAATATTCTCCATTTTTAAACTTACTGTTTGAAAAAAAACAAAAGACACCACGTAAATTAGACAAGCCCCAAATTTAATATAGGAGCAACACAAACGGGGGCTACACTCTTGAAAAAATGCAGACACAACTAACCTGGTGTTGAAATAAATTTAATTTTAACAATTTTGAATAATTTTTGGTCATACACTGTCTCATTACGCGGACTCCTCAATTATTGACGTTCTCTGTCCGACGGGTAGGTCACTTTCCGTGCACAGCGAGCTGCTAACACTCCAAAGCCGGAGAAACTTGGCTTCCGATTGAGAATCAGTAGGTCAAAGGTCAACCTCAGCAAGCTAAGAGAGATGCTGGCTCTACAGAACAGCTCTCTCATCATCGAAAGGTGACGCCATCTGAAGAGTACAGGAGAACTGGGAGGACTGCACCTCATCATGGCTAGTCAAAAAACTCTCAAGTTTTTGGAGGACACAGTGTTACGTTGTAAAACTGGCTTAAGTCTTGTAATATGGGTCACATACCGTTCAGGCCTACAAAATACGATACGGATAGGTGTCGCGCATTCCTACAGAGAGTAATGGTTCAGGAGGCAATATGGCGATTGCTTAACTTTGTTCTACATTCTGGTAGAGTTTAAGTAAATTTTTGAAAATTTCCCTTGCATATAATGAATTTTACCAGTATAATCATTATTACTTGGAAGAAAATGTAAGTCATTTCACACTAGTTTCTGAAATCATGCATAGGATCAACGTTTCATAACTTACAATTGCTGTCAAACTAAAATGTCTACCATTCTAACCACTGGACGACGTTTTCGATGAGTCATCAAAGTCGACACAGGATCCTCTCTTGGAGGTAAATAGGTACCCTTAAATAATTAAATCGTTTCATCAGGTTAGTGATGTTTCGTATTTTTAACGCAAATATATGTTATTTCAGGGTTCTATCCAGATTCTACTCGGATTCTACCGGATTCTACCCGGATTCTCTTGGATTCGACCCAGATACAGAATTCTTTTGTATCCTTGGATTCTTCGAGAATACCTAGTTGTCCCTTGCGTTAGGCTTTACCAACCAGCTCTTGAAAAGCTTGTACGAATATAGTATTCTCACGTACGTGGGGGTGGACAATCACGATTAATTAGGAATTTTAGTTTTACCACGCTTTACCCTAGCTTTACCTGTTTTATTTTTATTTTATCATTTCAATCCAACCTAAATTTGTAATATATTTATTATATCTATAATTAATTACGAAATACGTTGTACATAAATCGTGCAAAATATTAAACACCAACATTTTTTATCTATTTGGCTTATATTAATAAAATGAAATTTATATTAATCCATCTGCCAATGCTACTCTGTATTATGCATCTATTAATGTTCGGTTTATAATAACAAAATTAAATTTATGTAAGTCTATCTACTATTGTTACTCAAAATTATTATATATTCAGATATTACGACGTTAATTAGAAAAACTATATTATTGGTATCAAAAGTGGCTTCTATGGTAGTCGTAAAATTATAACAACCTAATTTACAAAAAATTAGGTTACTAACGTTACTCTGACATGTATTCCTATTAATTATTTCATATATTTTACTGAAACAGTTTTTTTTTAATTGAAGAAAGGATATTTATAAACTATATACTAACAAAATGGTAAATATAATTCACAATTTTCTGAGAATGGAGACAATACAAAGAAAATGGAAAAATTCTAAATATTAAATATCTTAAAATTTAAAAAATGTAGATATACATATGTACTATTTTATCCTGTGATTATATCAACTCTTCGTGGCAATGCGCTTAAAGAAAACTTTCTTATGGTTTAAAAAAAGACAGAAGACTTATTTATATTAAAATGTTTTATTAGTAAAATAAAAAATATAAAGTTGAATAATTAAATAATAAAGCGCGCTATATTTGATTTTTTCAAATACCTACGTTTATCGTAGGCATAGCCAACTAAAAAATATAATCTGCAACATTCTAACAAATTATAAAGGTATAACATTATTTAGGATCCATGGATATCAAATTATTTATTTATTATTAATTTTTATTTGATTTGACATATAACGTGAACATTTACATACGTAATAAATTAACCGATCTATCTATTCAAAATATCTTTTTTTCTTTAGGTACCTTCACACACTTCTCTTCATATGATTTTTTTTTTTATAATTTCTCTTCCCTTGGTGACCTAGAAATAATAAATTAGAAGTTTACGTCTGGCAAACTGAGGGTCGAAAAGTATTGGATTGTGTCCCAACATTTACATTTAACGCCAGAATGCTGATTGTATAAATGTTGATTATCACCCGTTTGGACTTCAATACTTATAAATTCTTAAACCATTTCTATTTCCACATAATGTGCTACTTCCAAAGTTTCATTGTTTCTATAAATATGTTCCTCTCGGACTTTTGTTTTCTGAAATAGATTTAACGTGGTATAACATACTTAGTTTACAATTTATTATCAAGTCACTCTCAAAATATAAACTACAAACATGATAATTTCTATATTTTGAGGGGTCCATATTCACTATTTATCTTTGCCATAAGCTAACTTCCTCGGCAACATACGTGTCTTCTGTTTAAGACTTGGGAATTATTGCTAGACAGGATTATTTGAATAGGCATTCCAACGGAACACTTCTTACCTTGACCTTGACCCATTTTTAAAAAAAGAAAATAAATTATTCCAAATTACTTAAAATATATACACGCAAAAACAGAAACTGCCTTAAAAATGTAGATACAGATGTAAGTAACAAAAGACCTACCAAAACGTGTAAAAAATATATATGTATTTCTGGCTGTCAAACAGTAAAAAATATGATGACGTAAAAGTATTAAAAAACTAAAAAATTCAATCTTCTCAATAACAAGATTAAATAAATTAGGAATCGTTTGCAAATCACAAATATTTCAATCAATTCAGTGCCACAATAATTATTCATGTGTCAATGCGCTCTCTCTAGGTTGACAATGGGGTTTTATGATCGAAGGGTAAATTCAGTATAGATATTGAACCTGCAACGGAAAGAAAAATGTTCAATTTTTCTTTATAAATTTATGTATTTCTTAAAATGATGCCTAAAATTTAATATATTTTGAGTAATAGAGTAATTTCAACTAATAATTAAATTACATAATTGTAAAATGAAAAATGCAAGACTGCATCGCCATCTATAGGAGGGTTTATTGTTATTTTCACTTTCACCTTTTATGTTGCTTCTAATTCATTATACTCTCAATGGTAGCATGTAGCACTACGCACTCAAGGTCACTATTTTAGGAGTGTCTATTTTTGTGCTTTCTGTCTACATATTATGGTTGACGTGTGGAAATTGCTTCAGGAAATGGGTTCTTAATTATTATTATTCTAAACACCCATTTTTGGATGTCATTTTTGAAGAGCCATAATGCCCGTAAAAATCATTTCTGTACACTAGTTCCTTAGACCTATTTTGCTCAAAATTGAATTTCCCATTCATGGTTGTCGTACTTTTGGAACCCTTGGTATTATGTTTAACTTAAGTGAGGAAATCTCTTTACTTAAAATTTTTTCGCAAGCAGTTTACATTATTTCTTTTAAAACATTTATTTTACAAAATGTTGCTACACTTTTTAATCTAATCTAAATCTGTGTAAATATAATGTGCAAGGTGGATTCATATTATCTGTACTAATGCCGTATGCTATAACTGTAAGCCATATTTTGTGCTGCCGCCTATTGTTATTATATCAACAGTTTCATTTCAAGGAATATCCATATAAACCATGTATTTGTAACCACGGATTATAACTTTTCTATTCTGTAAATCCGTACCTCATAGTAAAAGTGTCTTAAGTGCAGTTTGACCTATTTTTATGTTCTGTGCAGTGGTTTCAAATTTCGTGCTCTATTACTTCATAGATTACGATAAATCCTAGATCGCGTAGATCGCGTAACTCACATAAAAACTAAAGTAGCCTTTTATAAAACGTATATGTATTAAGTTCATAGACAATATTCTTGCAAATCGGTTGAAAAATCTGTAAATCCCTTTGCTATAAAATTAGTATTTCGCGACTTAATACAGTTGCTCTGAAGTACGGAATTATAATCTTTGTGGTGAAACTGATTTGCGAATTTACATCACTAACCTATTGCATAGCAATAACTGAAAGAAATAAAAAAATCAATTTGGAGATCAAAGTAAACATGAAAATAACAATATATACGATATATACAATAATATGAAAAAATTACACGGAAAACAAACAAAAATAACAAATGCAGATCAAAATCATTAATTTAGGTAATTTTTTTGACAATAGGGGATATGCTTAGGTAAAGTTAAAATCTGATGACTGAGGATAAATTTGGGATCCGGTAAACCCCTGTCCAGCAGGCTTATTTTGCTCGCCAACGACCTTATCCATTTTCTTGGACTCTGGAACGTATATAGCAAATTTGAAAGCTTTATTCCAAAAAAATGTGGTTGCCATCATCAAACATACAGACACAATTTTGTTTGCTGAAATCTTGTTTTTTCGTCATAATTCTACGATATTCGTTTGGAAATACAAGAATATATACAAAATAATTTCTGAATCTATGCCTTCCTCACGTTAAAGTGAGGCAATTAATATTTTTTTAAACCATGTGACATACATGACGATGATTATGATTTGAATTTACTTGTTCGTATTTTGGATTCATACTGCGTCAATAGAATAGGCATGTCGTACCATGAATCCATCTTTATGCAATTTTATTCTTGCATGGTATAAGAAATACAATAAATATATATATATATATATATATATATATATATATATATATATATATATATATATATATATATATATATATATATATATATATATATATATATATATATATATATATATATATATATATATATATATATATATATATATATATATATATATATATTATCATGTTGTAATGAAGGACAAAATTGAGATGTCATAAATGTGGGAAAATTATTAACTGAATAGAATAAATTTATTATTAATCAATTAATTAATAATAATACAGAATTATTTATTACGAATGATATGTTAAACTTGTTTAGTAAAAGTTATAATGTTAAATAATTATGTTGGTATCCACTTGGATAAATGTAAGTAGAATAAAAATTTGGATAAATTGTATTAAATCTGATCAAGTGAAAAGAAGACAGATATGTAACAGAAGAAAAATGTATAACCTGAAAATAGAAGTGTTGATGAATTAAAATATTTGAAATTAAAACTTAAGCGTGCTTGACATACCTACGCGCTCTAATTTCAGAAGTATCTACAGCTGATTTTTTACTATGTGTTTTTCCCATGTATTGAATTAGAGATTTATTTTATTGTACACTAAATTATTATATATTTTTACTTTCTGTCGATTCGTCTGTGTGTGTGTGGATGTGTGTGTGTGTATGTGTGTGGCCACGATAACTCAAAAAATACTAATGGGAGACTTTCCAAATTTGGCAATTAAGATTTTCAACAACATTTTAGGTGAAACATTAAATTTGGTGAATCAGAAGGGACATGAAAGACGAAAAAAGGTATGTACAATTTCGGGAAAATTTTTATTGCATTTCTGGACGAATCTTTATACTAATTATAATGAAAAAAACATAACTTTATGGAAATATATCTGTTTCCATGTCTGTAGTATCGCGATAACAGTCACAGTTTTTGAGATAAAGCTTTCAAATTTGGTACACGTGTTCTAAAGGCCAAAGACAATGATGAATTCGGTGATGATCAAAGTTGGCCAGTTGAAAAGAGGTCCACGGGACCCAAACATTTTTGTATTTGTCTTTACAAAAAAATATATTCTTAATGAAAGATTATAAATCGTGTCTTCTATATCAAGCGAATAAAATATATTTTCCAGGTAGTTAAATAAAGCTTATGTAAACTGAAATATTTTACACATTTGGCCTCATAAAATGGGGGATAAATTTGGCCATTAACATTTGAAATGTCTAATTTAGTTATAAAAAATATCAATGTCAATAAGAAGAAATTATTAAAATATATGACATAAATTATTATTGACAGTATCGAGCGATGCTGAGAATTAATTATTTAAAAGTTGTAATGAAACATTTTAAGGTACGCTATTAAAATTTAATTGAAGGAAGTGAAGAATTAAATAGAATGATTTTTTTAGATCAGGATGATATCTACTGGTCTAAGAAAGTTATGTGCTGGATGTTTTATTATACGGGAGTTGTATCATTAGGTTATGTTTTTTAAGTCGGAACCGGCCCCATCCCAGCCCAGCCCCTCAATTGCCACATCGTTTAAAAATTTTAATGAAATATTTCAAGGTACACTATTACAATTTATTTGAGGTAAGTGAAGAATTAAATAGAATGATTTTTTTACATCAGGATGATGTATACCGGTATAAGAAAGTTATGTGCTGGCCACATCAGATATTTTTAAGAGCAGCAGAAATATCAATTCAAAACAATTTTATTAACAGTTAAAGAAAACAATGTATATGACCCTCGCTGAACACCCGGGGCGACGGCGATGGGGCAATTGTTAGGTCGGGCAGAAAGGGGCCAGTCTGGACTTAAACTAAAACATTAACAACAAATACAACACCTAAAAAAAAAACATTTTTAAATTGTGTAATAACTCCGAAAACGAGTAATCAAAGACGCATGCAAAAGCATGCGCCTTTAATATAAGACTTTAAAACAATGCAAAAAGAATATATGAAATTGTATAAATTTGTGTATAATAATTTTGAATTTTGACGATGCTTCGACGAGCCAAACTGTCACAGTAAAAAGCTCGCCTCTAAACAATACTGAATTGGGAAGCGGAAATGTCCAACTCCGCTTATTTTTGGTTTAATGATATTTCGTGTATATGATAATGTACCGCAATTTACTGATGGTTTGCTTATAATTTGGAATACATTCTGTGGGGAATTTTGATAACAAAAACGAACAAAAAGAAAATAAGAGAAAAGCGAGAACAAAATTTGGAATTTTGGCGCCCCTTTTATAATGTGGGAGTGTGGTCCAAAGATGTTCTCTGAAAATTGGTAACGTCTGGTACGGTAATATATGTTTTATTCGAAATGGCGCGTTATACTCTCTTATCTGTGTAATGTTGGCGGATAGAAAGTTTAATTCGTAAAATTTTTGTGAAGTATCTCTGATATAATCCACTATGGGTACAATATCTTTGCAAAGTTGTAATTCACTTATATATAGTTGAGTTACTTATGAGGCAAAGGAATTTGTTTTCCAGTACCTGAAATTTGTGTAACGTCGACACGCTCGCAGAACACCAGGCTGGTGCAGCATATACTAAGGCCCGGCCGGTCTCACTATTATCGTGTAAATTAATTATTTATTATCCCTGTTTAGTCTGCTATTCCCCGCCATCAGGGGGTATAGAGTCCTGAATAGAGAATAAACTTTTAGTATCGTCTCGTTAATGTGTTTTCCAAAATAAAGTCCTTTATCCAAAGTTGCGCCTAAATATTTTACGTCTTGATTCGTCTCAATTTGGCTGCCCTCCATCGAAATAGGTGTAATTATTTTATTACTTATTCTTTTTCTAGTGAAAACAATAGCCTCCGACTTGGCGACGTTCACCTTTACCTTCCACTTATCGTAGTAATCTGACGCCCTTACCATGTGCGCCTTTATTAGCTGCCCAGAGGCCTGAGCATGGTGACTGTGGCAGTATATGACGATATGATCGGCGTACATCGCAAGCTTGGTGTTCGAGAGCTGCAAAAAGTCAGACACGTATATGTTATATAATTTTGGCGCAAGAACCGACCCCTGCGGAACTCCGACTCTAATGTCCCTCTATGTTGATAGAGTTTTGTTCACTCTCACTCGCGGTGTTCGGCCGTGTAAGTAAGAGTGTATCAGTTGCGTTGAATGGCCCGGAAAGTCATACCGGTGCAGTTTATATATGATACCGGGCTGCCAGACGGTATCGAATGCTTTCTCAATATCTAAGAGGACCATGGTGCTCTTGTCAAGATTATACTGTCTGTTGATATCATTGGCGATCCTGACGGGCAGTGTTTGGTCGCTTCAGAACGATCTTTTCAACCAGTTTAGATACCGCCGATAGTAAAGATATCGGACGGTAACTAGAAGCCGTTTTCGGATTTTTGTTCGGCTTCAAGATAGGACACACCACCGCACTCTTCCACTGGCTAGGCCAATGTTTCAGACGCAAAATGCCATTGGTGATGTACGTAAGTTGGACAATACCTTTTCTCGGCAAATTCATAAGTAACTTATGATCGATACCGTCCGATCCTTGTGCTTTCTTGTTTGCAAGAGTCCTGAGCTTTCTCAGCTCCGCGGGCGTGGTCATGGTTGCTAAAATTTGCTGTCGCGTCATAGGAATTTGGACTCCATGACCGTATATTTGGGAAATTGTATTTTCGATGCGGTCGTGATCTTCGTTATTTGGGTAATTTTGATTGTGTATTGATTCAAATTGGTCAGCTAAATGATTAGCTTTTCGCCCGTCTTTTAAGTGCGTCGTCTGGCGGTTGTTTTCGTTATTTTTCAACAGGGCTGGAATGACCTGCCTCGTGTTTTCAAGACGCTTCGTCATTTTCCACAACGAACCGTCTTGCGGATTAAGCGAATGTAATTTTTCGCCCCATTTCCGATTCTTTTCGGTGTTTATGGAGTTACGAATTGACGTTTGAAGCCTGTTCATCTCCACCTTGGCAACCACATCTTTGTTTCTTTGCCATAGCCGTCTGAGCTTGTTTTTGTCGCGTATCATTTGTCTGACCGCGTCGTCAAGTTGTTTCTTGTATAGGTCAATCGTTTTAGTTTTAGCAGTTGGTAAATTCAAAACGTTTCGGAATATTCCGACGGAAAATGAGATAGATTATGTAGAAACTCGAATGAACTCAAAAAAATAAAACAAATATAATATAGCTTAGTGGACTAGGCTCTCTGAAGATACCATAGAGAAAACGTACTGAGTACTCTATCTCAAGACGGTGAGAAAACAAGTAAACTAAACGAAATGTTTTCTTAACTGGATTTGACAAAAATCATATATAGCGACAAATAAAATTAAACAGTAAGATAATTTCTAGCTGATAGTCGAAATTGGGCAAGTTAAGGGATAAAGAATGAAGTAGTACGTTCGACCTTATAATTTATTTCAAACTTACTTGCAACATAAAAACGTCGGCTTCTTTGGCGTTGGTAAAGTGATCAAAGAAGCCGATATTTTTTGTTACAAATAAGTTTGAAATAAACTGTATATAAATATTTAGTGGTACATATTTCGATGCCTATTTCTCTGAAACAGACACCTCTAGAACAGAAAGGTGTATAACATTTTTTGTAGAGAATTTACCCATCTTTAACTTTGATAACTACATGTTTTTCTGCTTGATACTAACCGCAGCATTACAAATATTTCAAAGAAAATATATGTTGTCGGACTTTTTTTCAAGGTGACGGCAAGAAGCTCATTATTTCGAAGGGTGCAAAATTAGTGTGTGATTTCTGAGACCCAATTAGATTGATTAAAATTAATTCTAGCTTGTTTGGAATTATTTCCGCTACTAATATCCACGCCGACTGGCCTAAGTGCTTTAAAAAGTAAAATAATATCCAAAATATTTAAAAAAAATAGATGTTTCCTGCAATTCAAATTAAAATTCTTGTCATTAATATACCATGCTGGTTATTAATTTTAAGAATATTTTAACAACAAAATAAGATCACATCTTAGGGATATCTAGAAAACCGTATTTCTTTGTTGCTGGCAATAGAAAATGGGACAACTCTTATCACAGATTGTTGCTAAAATTTAATTGTGTATTAGGATTATTAATATCAGCATGCTACATAATAACCGTTAAGACTGACATGCATTTCGAAAGTCACTTTTACGCTATTGTCTGGTCGGGGAAAGAAGACCCGCAAAAAAATTAGATTTCTGCATTGAATTCACAATTAAGCGGAAATGAAATAAATGAATTAGTGCATGGCAAATTTTTGTGATCGTTTGCATTCGCACCTACTCATTGGGAAAGATGTTATATTCCTAGTATGGCGACTTACCGACAATACTCTCCCGTGTCGTGTGAGCCTTCTTTCACCGACTAGACAGTACATGGGAAGAGCTGTCCCATTTTCTATTGACTGTAACTGTACCTTAAAAGACACAAATTTTATATCTGCTTTTTAAAAATCAGTTTAAAATGTCTCTTAACTATTATTACTTTTTTTAATAATGTTATTTTAATATTTAAAATCGAAACCCAAAATTACAATAATTTAACTTTTTTCTTACGCATATATGTATATGCTTACTTTTTTTCTATTAATTTTTTTTTTCTTAATTTGAGAGAAACTTTAAATTTGAATTTTATCATTTAATTTTAAAAGCCTGCACTCAGTCCCACCAAGTTTTAACGTTTTTAGAAATTATATTAACTTTTAGGATAACAAACTCACAATTACAATAATTATTATTGGTCCAGGCTCGAACATTTTAAAATATCATGAAGGACATGAAAAGAAACAAAAGACAACTGTGCTGTCTATGTATTTTATAAAACAGCACAAACAAATAAAAAACTATTAGAGTATGAAATTTCTTGATTTAGAAAAACAATTTGTTCCGAGAGAACTGAAAAAAATAAAGATTAAATGTCTAGAGCCTTCAGGTATATTTCATTTTTACGTTGCCACCATAAAATTAGATAATATACCTATATGTATAAAGAGGACTGAATCACTAAAAACTATCGTATGAACGTACATATGTACATATATGTACATATGTATTGATATATGTACATATATCAACATAATTACAGACACGTATATTTTTAAAACAGGCAATAAATTTTAAACAAAAAATTTTTTTATTACTATTTATAAAATATCTTATCAGTGTGTAATGTCATAATAATATACTTAAATTAAAATAGCTCGCCTCTTATCATACTCGATTTATTATTCCTTGATATAATTAACAGAAAATCAATTCAGTTTAAAACATATTTCCACCAGCCAAATTACAAGGTAATAACTACCCTCACAGTTAATTTCGTCAATTTCCTATCCCCCAACCGGGATTCACTTTCCACTCACAAAGCTAAATCTAGCTAGCTATATTGACAAACTGCTTTGCCGATTCACGGTCGCCGCGGGTTGAATCGTCGATGGAAGCGTGGAAAACTCATCCACCGGTCCAAAATCTAGTTACCGTGCTTGATACACCGCCTGTGTTTTGTTTCCAGGGCATACTTTGATGCTGAGGTGAGGTGTAATGGCTGCCGCTGCTCATGCAAATGGCTGCTTGAGCACCGCCTACGCGATTTACATCTTTTATATCATGATTGTGATCATGTTTATAAAGGAATTAAGCTGAAAGTCACCGTCTAACCGTCGGATGCCGAGATTGAAACGTATCTTGCGCTTAACGAAGTTTTGGTCTGTCAAAGGTTACGTAATTCCATTTTAGAGATTTCTAGATACCGACTTGTTATACAAGGCGGGCTAATTCGTATGTAAATTGAAGTTTTATTGACTTTTTAAGTGGGTATTTGATGTCGTTTCATGTTGTAGCTGATAACAGTCTCGCCAATAAAATTTGCTAATAGATATTTTTATCGTCCTATCTAACTCCAAGGAGACTTAAAGAAAGTAAATAGGTGCACACCACCTATAAAATCCCGCCTTTTATCAGCAAAATGGGCAGGTTCATAATAAATTATCTTTATAGGAAAACAATTAGTAAATTCTTGGTATTAAATTGAGTAGGTAATTTAAATTACAATAATTTAATAAATAGATAAAAATTATGGCATATGCGCCGGTATGAATTGTACAGCAACTGTATTTCTTTCTGAACTGCATAGCAACAGAAGTTGTCTCTGTAATAAATCAAAATTTATAAACTTATCTTTTGCACCTTCTTTAAGTATTAAGCCATTAATTCGTATTATAAGTAATTACAAAATCCATTACATATTGATTTTGATAATTTTCATGCTAACGAATTAAACTAACAGAACCAAATATGTATATGTCAATGATAGAATAATAAAAAATGAGAATAAATTTATTTGTCACCATAATAAATATTTGTCATCAAACGAAATCCTCTGATTATGAAATTCAATCACAGAAATTATTTTTTATCTCACATTAACATAAGCGTCTCCAAACATGTCTATCCAAATTTATAACAGTTTGTATCCAAAATAAACGGATAATCATCGTAACTTATGTCCAATGAATCTGTTTTACGTTCGGAATAATAACTATGTTCTCAAAATAATAGATCTATCACCAAATAAAATGTTTCAGAACCTTATTACGATGTATGTTTTATTCTTTTTTACCCGCTTGAGGCAAAAAATGTGCCTATTGATCAAAAAAGGAAAAGAGGGTGCCCCACAAAATCAAAACCAGCTCTTATTATTCAGTGAGTTCTTTAGCATAACTAAATTTTTTGTTCAATTATTATTTTTAGGTTTACCGTTAGTTTACTATTAGTTATGTCCATACATAACGTATGTAGTTTTCATAATATTATTTTTAATACAAGAGTCTCCAAGAAATTTGTATATTTATTTAACTTCCAATTAGGACAGACATACCTGTTTATCACAATTATAGATCATCATCTGATTGCAATACATTTATAGACAATCGTTTTGAAATAGTTTGGTGTTAACAATTTGGTAACAGATCTGTCATTCTGAAAATAAATCTAATTATTTGGTGACTAATTACGTTTTCGGGTGATTTGCCATAAATTTATATATAATCGGTTTAAAATAGTTTGGTGTTAACAAGTTGGTGACAGATCTATCATTCTGAGAACAAATCTAATTATTTGATAATTAAAATCACATTAAATTGGTGCCCGATAAAATGACACCCATAAAAAATATTATATCGTGGGTAATAAGTACGACAATAAAATATTTTACTCACGACTGGGAGTAGAAATCGGTTTATATTGTGTCAAAATTGCGATATTAAACATCTCATCTTAGAGTAAAAAAATGCAAAAAACTTCCCAGGCAGTTTCTTTTTTTATACCCACTGATGAAACGAATATTATTTATATTATTTATTAACATTTATAGTATATGTGTATGTTACATTCTCGCAACTATTGAAATTAATATTCAAAGGAATTTCACTAAATGAAAAATTCCGTTACTTAGATTTACAGTTTTTTTTAAGTGGTTGCACCTCATAAAACTTGCTCTCTTTGTTTTACTTTGCACCGAATTTTCAATATATGCCTTAGCAACTGCCGCCGATTTCCGCCCTCCCTGACGCTTTAATAGTCGTAAGATCTCCTCCTGCATCCATTAATAGAGTTGCTGAAGACCTACATAAACTTTGACCAATATATAGTAGGTAGGTTGGATTTGGTAAGTCTAGGTAGGTACTTGCTGTATAGTACATTTCTTATAAAACAAATATGTAAGTCGGCAATGACTGGTGTGAGGAAGACGAAGTGCGGCATAGTTACGATACAGATCGTGTAAATTTAAGTTTCCTTCATTTTTTGTGATGGGATATTGTAGTCTTTATATTAGGTATTGTTATTATTAATTGTATCTTCAGTCGCATTAACTTTTAGTTTCGTAAATTCCCCAGTATGCGCCTGCAATTCCCAGGATCAACGTAATTTATAAAATAAAAAAAAAATTAAAATATAATCATAAGAAAGTATATAAATACTTCAATATAATTTTACCTTCATCAGTCTTTTGCTCGAGATAAAATAGTATAAAGTTCCCGTGTAAACATTTTTGTTTTCTTTGCTTAGAATATCTCTTCAAAGATGCCACCAGCTTTGCTGTACTTATATCTATGTTGTGATTTACTATCACACAGGACTATAATATACAGGCTGTCCCAACCAAAAGTAGGCACCCTGAATAACTTTGGAGATAAAATTATTTTGAAAAATTGGTGAAACACGTCGACCTTGTTTCCAAGGGGACATACTTTAATCTAATACTTGTATACTTATCATCATCCCTCTACCCTACACGGCTCCCCCTCTAAATTCAAATGGCAAGGGGGGGTCGAGTGATACATCTTTTGAAAGGTCTTTCAATTTCCTACATAACTGTGTATTTTTTTTAAACTTTTTATCGATTTGTTCTTAAGGAAAATAATTTTATTTTTGATGATTACAAACAATCGAAATCGTTTAAAAAATCTAAAATACACGGCACTGGGTATTGGAATTTATAAGAAAACTACATTTTTTAGTTCTCTCAAATCAACACGAGTTCTTTCGACAAGAAACACTTTCCTTGCCCGTTTAGTTTTAGAATAATAAAAGACTCATAAGTATTTGATAGTCCTTGAACATTAATTTGTTCACAACCAATTTTAAATCGAGATACATTTTACCAGAGTGAGTTCTCAAAATGGTTTATAACATTCAGGAGAGAATAGAAACTGTCGGCATTTATTTTAAAAACGATAATTGTGCTAGAGCTACGTGCATATTCAATAGAAATCACCCAGATAGAAGGGTTGGTTCTCAGTATGTTTTACAATTATTGACTAAATTTATGGAAACAGGTTCTGTAGGAAACAAAAAGCATGAACCTCAGCGACCGATTAGAAATGAAGCAGTCGAGATGGCAGTTCTGGGTCATTTGCAGATGGATAATACTCAATCGATCAGGAAAGTAGCTGAGGCTTTCGGTGTATCACGAAGCAGTGTTCATCGAATTGTAAAGGCCCACAAATTTCATCCATATAAATTTAAATTGGTACACGAATTAAACGAAGATGATCCCGATCGTCGGCTTGAATTCTGTGAGATTTTTAGTGAACAAATAAACGGCAATGCCAATCTACTGTACAATACGTGTTTTTCTTATGAATCGACATTTCAGTTAAATGGGGAGGTAAACAGGCACAATTGTAGGTATTGGAGTGAAACCAATCCACATTTGTTCATAGAAACTCATACCCAAAGGCCTCAGAAGTTAAATGTTTGGGCTGGCATCTTAGGGGATCACATTGTCGGGCTTTTTTTATTCCTGACAATTTAAATGGTAAAAGGTACCTCGATCTGTTAGAAAATAACATCGACCCAATGATTACCCAAATCCTCGAAGAAGACGATAATCTTTTAGAGGACGAAGTCTTTTTTCAACAGGATGGGGCACCCCCACATTTTGCTATAACAGTCCGTCAATTTTTGGATAATCGGTTTCCTGAGCGATGGATTGGAAGAAAAGGTCTGTGGAATGGCACGCTAGGTCACCCGATTTGACTCCCTTGGGTTTCTTTCTGTGGGGACATTTGAAATCGAAGGTATTTGCAACAAAACCCGCATCTCTGGAAGCGTTACGTGAAAGAATTGTTCGAGAATGCCGTTTATTGACTCCAGATGTGTTCAGAAATGTTCATACAGAATTTCAAAACAGATTATACTACTGTATGGAAGTCGGTGGGGGTCATTTTGAACAATACATATGCTAATTTAAACTGCTTCTTTTATTTTTATTTCCCGAACCTAAAATAATGAAACAATTATTTCTCAGGAACGAATCGATAAAAGTTTTAAAAAATACACAGTTATGTAGAGAACTGAAAGACCTTTCAAAAGATGTATCACTCGACCCCCTTTGCCATTTGAATTTTTTGAGGGGGGTGGCCGTGTAGGGTAGAGAGATGATGATAGGTATACAAGTATTACATTAAAATATGTCCTCCTTGGAAACAAGGTCGACGAGATCACCAATTTTTCAAAAAAATTTTATCTCCATTGTTATTCAGGGTGCCTACTTTTGATTGGGACACCCTGTATATTATTTGACCCATATAGCGTGGAATATTTGTATTCTTTTCATTTTTTTTTAAACTAGGGCAGTAACACATTATCCGTGTACGTTTGTGCCTTTTTTTTCATTGCACCATTTTCTGAATCGACACTATGTTTTATCACATAATTCTTTTGATTTTGCGGGTAATAAATTTAAAATTGACGCACTGGCAGCCTCAACGATTACTTACGGTTCTTCTTGATTTGTCATATTATCGAAACACAACTTTTGACTCAACCAATTTGTTTGTAAACAAGGTCAGAGGTTACTAAAAATTATAATATAGTTCCGATTTATTGCGATTTTGTATTTATGAAATTATGTGTTTCTACTCTCGGTCCTGAAAAAAATAATATACCTCGGAAGAGAATGAATTTTTAGCTCTTGGGTTTCAAATTACACCTGTGATAAAACAAGGCTTTTCTCTCCCTTGATATATAAAATAATGTAGTAATAATTGAGGAATTTATTAATTTTACAGAGTTTTTTGTTTTGATACCAGCTAATTTTTGTTTCAATAATTCAAGGTGTATCATAGTCACGCCCCACCTACAAAATATGGGTTTAAAAGGGTAAAATAAGTCACAATGAAATAATAGTAAATTTTTGATTTCGCCTGGTTATTGACTTACTGTCAAAAATGCTGTACAGTATGGGTCTTTGAGGGTAAAATTAAAATTAGTTAATAATTTAGACCATTTGTATTTTATTTAAGATAAACAATTAAATAATTAAAGAGTAATTTTAAATGTATTAAAAAATAATATATTCAAATAATTCACCTACTTGAATATACAAGTTAGCACGTCGTAAATGAGATTCTCCAAATCTCTGCAGTATTTACTGATCTATTAATGTTATAGCTTCTTGAATTCTGGGAAGTATACCAATCTGGTTTTCAATTAGTACCTGATACACTTTTTCTTTGATGAATCCTTAAAGGAAGAAGTCGACTGGTGTTATTTCATTTGACAGAGAGGGCCAACGAAATGGTCCTCTCTTCCAATCCATCGTAGTAGAAAATATTGGTATAAAAATTGACGTACTTGAATTCCAAAATGCGCCGGCTCTCCGTCATATTGGCACCAAATATCCTGCTTAGTGGGGGTAAATTTCAGTTAAAAGTTTCCGATGTGTTGCAGCAGTACGACGATAGGAAAAATGTGTGGTCCGATTACTAATTTGACAAGTATTATGTACCAGAGGTTTTCTGATCATCGTCTTTGAAAACCACTTTCGCGATATTGATGATGATTCTCGTCACACGAAGAATACATATTGTGTAAATTAATAATACTTTCTTCAATAAAGCTTGATTCATCTCTCCAAAGATTATTGCTTATAAAGTGTGAATTATGATCCATGTTTTCCAACAACCATCTATAAAAATCTAACCGAAGCTCTGTATTACTATCATATGGACTTTCCGTGGACTAAATAACTGTAGACTATTTCTCCTTAAAATTCTACTCACCAAGTTGTGAGATGAATCTGATGGTGCTGCAGTTTGACGAGTGCTCATAGAAGAATCATCTTCGATGCTTAGAAGAACTTCTTCTTGAATAATATAAATCTCTGGGCATCTCATACTTGTTTTCTGTGGATTTATATCTCCAGATTCAAGAAGCCTCTGTTCTATGAATAAAATAACTGTATGATCTGGATGACGACCGCGACGGTGGAGAAATCGTTCTGCGTAATGAACCGCAGCGGCTCTAGAACTATCATTACAATCCCCCAGTAAGTTTAACATATCAACATATTCACGATTGGAATAATATTGATTAGATTAAAGTTAAATTCGTTGACGTTGACAGTTAAATATTGTTTCAGCATTCAAGCCCACTAGATAAAAGAATTATAATTATTTTGACAATAACTCGAAGAAAGGCGAAATCGAAAATATTTTATTCGTTCATTTCGAATTACTTGATCCTTGTAAACCCATATTTTGTGGATGGGGACTGACTTATGATACACCCTATATATTCTTATCAACAGCAAACAAGTCTACTTTGTGGTTGTGTAATCTAGATGACTCCAGTGTTATTTTTATTTATATTTTTGATTAAATGTTTGGTTGAAGTGTAATTGTTAATTCCGAAGAAGATCAATCAATAAATCAGATCGAAACTATAATAAATATATTTTTAATTCAACTTATTACCTACTACATTTATTTTATCATAGAATATGAACACAGAAAGAAAACAACTGTTTTAGGATATACGACAGTAAGATTTATCTATTAGAAAAAATATTAAATATATTGTGTCCATTTCTTCAGTAACGTTTAATAATACACAATAATATACTTCTTCCCCCTCCTCTTCCTCTTCTTTCTCTTCCTCGTCGTCATATTCATCTTAGTCTTTGCATTTGTCGTTATCTTCGATTTCTTCTTCTTTTTGAAAGTTACATCAGACAAGCAGGGTTTTTAATTAATCTCTGAAAGCTTTATGACAGCGTATACATTAAAAATGTACCTATGTGGGCTTATATAGGTATTTCCTGTATGGAATAACTAAACGAAAATTGGTGCGCTTATATGAGATACATATATGTAAGTAGAACAACATTAGCTTATGCTGCTACAAATTCTACAGATTACCCCTTATTTATGATTGCAATTATAAATACATTTTACGTTTTTTAATGAGCAAAATCTTTATTTTGTACAAAATACTTTTTTTATAAAGAATATATCCTTTTTAAAAATCGGATATTTTGTTTGCTTCGTATTTATGCATTTCTAGAAAAAAATAATAAAATACTTATTGGGTATTACATAAGCATCCTTTCAAATCTAACCTGATAACAATAATAAACATCTACAGGTTTTTTTATATTTTATACGGTTATTCTTATCTGAATGCGCTAGTATAAAAGTTTTGGATAAATAATAAATCAAATACAACACTTCAAATACATTTTATCGTAGAAACTATTAAAACAACTATTCAATCTTGAAGCAAAATTGGATTAAATAACAGTATTCTTAGTATTAGAAGCAAAAAGCAAACGAAGACGAAATAAAACAAAACAAAATAATTTATAACGTAGGTAGGTTCTGTTTGTCTTATCACAACAAAAATAATTTATTTTTCAACGTAGGTAGGTTAATCCCATATGAGTAATTATTCATGATAAAGCAAACAGAAAAATTCTCATAAAATTCCTTTTATTAATAAAAAGGAATTTTATGAGAATTTTTCTGTTTGCTTTATCATGAATTTATTTTTCATTCATTTCAAATTGGATATGATGTGAAACTATTGCCGAGATCGACTTTATTTTTTTAATTTATTGAAATTAATTTTAAACCTTTTTTCTCAGTAACGGTTAATCTTACGAGAAATTGTCAAGAGTTATTTTCGGTATATTTCTATTTCAATATAAACAGTTTTTATTTGAAACATTTTCTGATTTGACGCCAGAAAATGTTTGCCCCTCTGAGACGTGCCCTCCTTGACTGATGTTCTATAAGGTTCCTACTTGAACATCACAGATATTATATATTATGCAAAATTTCAGATTTCCACGTTGAGACGTGTTTGAGAAAATGCGGTCACAACGAAAGACCTGCGACACACACACGGCATGTCAACTCAGCTAAATTCTCCATGTTCGAGTTTCAAAACGTTCGGTTTCATCATAATCTGGAATTTGGTTTTTCTCACGACGCCAATATTTTCTCTATCAGTATAGATAGATGAGAAAGTGATCTGCCATTGTCCAATAGCGAAAAAAAAACACATACTTAACAGAAAGTGATCGTCTACAAGTTTACTTAAAAAAATAAATAAATAAAAGCAAATTTTGAAAGCAGTCGCATGAAAGAAGAGTTATTTAATGGAGATCTTGCTCATATTTTTAACATAGCTGTGAAACATGCATTGATGATAATGATAAAATGGAGAGGATAAAATATTTCTTTTATGCAGCGAGAAGACACAATGAGCTGCAACATGACAGGTATATACAGGTGCTTTACAGATGGAGATATTCAAAAGCGAATGATAGAAACAGAAGCTGAGACCAGACGACTACGTAATTTCGACGATGAACAGGCGTCATGAAGTTAAAGCATCTGTTTCTGGACTAGTAGATTCCAGTAAGAGCCTCTCCAACTCTTCTTTATCTGATGAATTTCAAATATTTACTTGTTTTACACTGGTATGGTAAGAAGATACTTTGAAAGGGCTAGATGGTAAAACCTTTAGCCACGAAAACCCACTTGAGTCAGTTGTCACACATGCTGAACAGTTATCTTTGATTTATTAGCCAATAATGAACAAGAAAGAGCAGCCTCATTTCAAGCAAAAGATCCCACAGAGTAGAAGTGGTTCTAACTCAAAAATTCAACTCAAGTATCACAAAGGATGAAAAATAGAAGATATTTTACTCTTGGTTGATCTACATAGGAAGCAGTTTCCTGTTGCTTCGAAATCTAACGTTATGAAGATAACTTTAGGAAAATAAAACTTCTCACCACTGAAGAATACAATATTTTCCAATGTTGAATTTAAGTTCTTCTAGTTTATTAATTAAATTAATAAAAACGCAGTTTATTTTAAATTTTATTACTTACCCCCTAGAAGAGGTAAACCTTAGCGCCCCCTAAATACTGTTCAATTTCAGTTAGATTATTGAGAGATGATTTATATAGTCTAGAACAAGGGCAACCCTGTGTAGAACTAAAATTCATCTTGAAAAAAAATGGACCACCCTAACCCTTCGGGTCCTGGCATACACATTTGTGTACATCTCTTTTTACATCATTTTTCGTTATTTTAAAAAACCAGTATCCATTAATAGCTCCCTTGTACGCATTTGTGTTTATTTTGAAGTGGTCTGGTGTTGTCATCTATAAAATAGTAGTCGAAATAGTGTCAGACATTTATTTATAATAAGTGAGTGTGATCAGCTGTTCACCATGTCTAAAGCTAAGATATAATTCTGGCAAATTTGAGCTTTCAAAACTTGAAATTTTGCATGCATTTTAGAAATAAGGTTATGTAGTTTACATTTTACATTCGATTAGAACCGAAGCACCCAATATAATGTTTCTGTCTGTATGCCAATATCATGTACACATATGTTACCAAGCGGTCCCAATGCATGAATTTCAATTATTTAGTCTGTACACAAATGTGATCTTCGGGCTCGGAAAGCAACCAATTTTGACAGTTTTTTTTATTTTTCAAACAGATAACGCAAATATAGACCTATGGGAGCGAAAACGCCCAGTTACCGACAAGGAGATTGAAGATGCTGTGGAAAAAAGTCTGCTTGAGATAGAAGAAGGAAATTTGTCAGATTTTGGAGATGTGGAAGATGAAGACGATTTTGAGGGAATGGACGATCAAAATTATTTATCGCCATTATTAAAAATATGGAAATGGAATCTGAAGAATACGGAGACAATTATGATCAAGAAAGCCAGGTGTCTGATGGCGAGGACGAGACAATTGAAGAAAAAACTGTTGAGATGATTGAAGAAGAGACTGTTCAAAAAGGTAAAGAAACAAAAAAGAAAAAACCAAAAGAGGAAGAGAAGTGGAGAATAAAAAATTTTGCTCCAAAAAGAAAAGCTTGGCTTTCAAATAATTCCAAAGATATATTAGAAGACATAAATTCACCATACGAATATATTCCAGAATATTTTTATGAAGTTGTAGCAGATGAAACAAATCTATATTCTGTGAGAAATACTACAAAAAATATCAATACCAGCAAAAATGAGATAAAAGACTTATTTGCGATGTATATAATTATGGGCATTTTAAAATTTCCTAGACTTCGACAATATTGGCAGACCCTTACATTCATTTCAACCATTTTCGAAACCATGACCAGAAACAGATTTACGAATCTGAGGAATAATTTACATTTAGTAAACAATAAGCCAGACAATAATAATCGAATTTGGAAGGTTAGGCCAATCGTCGATTTATTTACTAATAGAAGTCGGATGTTGGAACTGAAACAAAATACCTGCATAGATGAACAGATGATACCGTTCAAAGGTAAGATCAACATTAAGCAGTATATCAAAAATAAACCATCCCCATGGGGAATTAAATGCTACCTTCTATATGGGGCAAGTGGTATGGTGTATGATTTGATAGCATATCAGGGCAAAACTATCTCCTTGGATCCAGAAACCTCAGAAGTATTTGGAATTACTGGGGCAATAACTCTTACATTGGCCAATCGCATTCCCGCAGATCGAATTTTCAATTTGTATGCTGACATTTTTTTCACGTCAATCCCTATAATCAAGTTACTAACTGAGAAGAAAATCTGGTTTGCAGGAACGATCCGAGAAAATAGAATTCAGTCATGCCCATTTACATTGAAAAACAAAGATCCACATGGATCTATAAAAAAATTATCAATCTACATGAAGATATCGTCATAACAGAATGAAAAGACAACAACGTTGTCCATATGGCACCCAAATTTGTGGGAGCGGGAGAAATTAATGAGGTAAAAAATATATATTTTATTCAAAACCCGTCTTTATTTCTTATGTTTTAAGTGAAACGTTGGGGTAAATCAGAAAAACAAAGCATGGGGGGTGTAGATAAAACCGACTTTCTTATTCAACTTTATCGCATTTTTATTAAATCTAAAAAATGGACCTTGAGTAATCTTCAATGCGTCCTCAGGAAGATATACGATACGATAGGGTTGGTCATTGGCTTATTATGGATAAAAATCCACAAAGATGTGAAAAGGAGAACTTACCGCTAGATCGAGAATTAAGTGTTCCAAATGCAACGTTAATCTGTGCTTAACATCCGCATCCAATTGTTTTATTAATTTATAAAATTGCAAAAATGAACTACTTTTGACCACTCAAATGTAAAAAATTAAAAAAAAAATGTTTGTTTCGTTTGAAAAGTCAGGTCCGAAAGGGCTAATGCCAGCCCGAAGCCGAAGCGCGGTACGGCCCGCTCAGCAGACCGTGCAGGGCCGGGTTTATTTAATTTCCTACCGGGTGGGGTCGAGCTTATTTAATGCCCTAACTTGGTTTAGCAGGATCAGAGATAGAGGTGGGTGGTCAGGCCGAGCCCGAGCACGACAGCCCAGTTACTGTGCTGAATTGAGCTTATTTAATGTGTCACTCTTGCGGTTGTAAACTAACACATTTTTACATTTACGACATGCCACGTGTCCTGAAACCAGAGATTCCCCATAGAAAATTTTTTAAAAAATTCTTTCAAATCATACTCTTACCATCTTTGTTTTAACTCAATTTTCTCATTTTCAAAAATTATTTGAGATATGTACAAACAAATACTAATAATAAAAGATACTAATAGAAATTGGCGTTAGCATCCACGTTTACAATTGCTGAAAGTGATGACAGAGGATTCAGGGGAATACCCGAAATCGACAAAGTCCATAAGTACAACAGGAAGGCACAGACTGGCACAGATCGCTAGTGAGGGCATTTGAAATCCAATTTGCAGGGTCAAATTTTACTTGACAATCTACATAATAATCAGTCGGTTGGGTCGGATCAGTCCATTTGTTAACTTGCAGGGCTGAGTCGAGCCTTCAATAATATACATAAAGCGTGGGCCGGGTCGTGCTAGCCCAACTTCTGAATTTGTCGGGTCGGGATGAGCCGGGATGAGCGGTCCATAACCCTTTAACCATCCTTCTTCCGTTTATTTTCATATTGCATCAAATTAAACCTTGAGTAAGTTAAAGAAAAAAGTTAAACAGTACCCGATGAATATTACAAATACTTCCAATCAATTTCGTTAGTACTTCTGTTATCTTCTGTGGGCCTATCTGCAGAAGATTATTTCTTAGATATATTTCTAATTCAGAGGATATATCAAGACTAGTGGTCCTTTTCTTCGAGTAAATTTATTTTGGTGGAATCATCTACTACTAATATATTAATTCGATACTTAGGAGAAATGTGTATTTACTTGTCGTTTTTGTTACACTTCTTCTGTACCTTCTGAAAAAAATTGTATGTCAGATTATTTTCTTTAGAGATTATTATAATAATAAATCGTCATCTAACTGTGAAATCTAAAAGCAATTTTTTTTGAATTGTTAAAAAAATGCTTTTAAATAGTTTTCAATCATATTTACAAATACGAGAGTTGATTCCATTCAAACAGGCGTTAAAGGAAAGCAAATGATGTCCGTGTAGATTTCCTATGTGGAGTATTAATGAAGGTTCTCACTAAGATGGAGTGGGCATAATCCATACACGTCATTATTTGTTTTCCATTTAACGTCTGTTCGACTTCGACTTGAAACAGTGCTCTCTATATATGTTTGGCTGAATGCTAATAGTTTTGTAAGTAATTAAAATATGTTGACCATTTCCATGGTGAAAGTCTGATTCAAAAAGTAGCGAATGAGTATAGTAAATTCAAAGATGTTTTTTAATTACAAAAAATACACGTTTCCTTAAAATCGAGGTGGTCATGGAATTTAAACCGTTCTCTACATGCCGCCAATAAATGGAAAATTATCATATATTTACCCTCGATTTACCTAACGGTTTTAGTTATATTTCATATTATCGATAAAATGTCTAGCAGTGAATTACTCAAATATCTCAAATAAGTTTTTTATTTTCCATAAATTTGTCTAGTAGCGAATTACTGGAAAACTAATTTTCAGTTTTTACTGTTTTATTAAAGTACAATTTTAATTTATAACGCGATAGTATATTATTATGTAAATACACAGTATAAAAGTGACAAAGTGTTATACGGTTCTAGGTATTGCTTTTTTCTAGTTAAGAAGAGAGTGAAGAGATAATCTTCATCAAATAATAATATTCTCAAACATGTATTTCCATTTTTCTACAACAGCTTTTATTATGAAGGCACTAAATTAATTTCGTCTAATTTTTTGTAGGAAGCCGGTAAATTAAAACAATATAAATTTTTTTTTAAACGTTCCCAAACAACACATCATGGTTTAATTCTGGTATATTATGTATTTTACGTACATATATTTTCGGTTTTGGTAAATATTTGGTATATGCTATAAATAAATAAATTTGTACATAATTTTTAATAAATTTTTTCACCCAAAAGAGATATTTTAAATTTTTTGCTGGTTCCAAAATTAATAAATATCCCATTTTGTGTATAAAGCGATGGTGGAATAATATGTAGAATTAATTTTAAATGTTTTGTACTTAAAAGTTAATAAAAGCATCTAGAATACATTTAAAATTCTTATAAAACTATTTAAAGATCATCTCTTAAAAATCAATGTTAAGACGCTCAGTGTAAATAATGAAAATGAATAAATGAAGTTTTAGCTAATTCAAAACAATATTTTCATAGACAACAATCAAACAAAAAGGCCCATACCAACAAGGTTTCGTTATAACAATGATAATGATAATACAACCTGTTGCAATAAACAATAAAAAGTACCTACCTAATTGGAAATGTTAAATTTCTAGAAAAGATGTCTGTAACTGTCCCCAAGATTACTTTTGTAGGGATGTAATGAAAATAGGGTCTATAAAAATAGCTAAATCACCTTAGAAATTAATATTATTCTGTTTCCAGAGAACATACGCCAGAAGTTTTTGAAATTTTCCTCGATTTATTCAGTAAATTTCTGGAGTAACAGCATAGCATACGATTAGATTGAAAGACATTAGGGCATTGGTAGGTTAGATGTTAGGGACTTGAGTTGTTCTTTAAGGAATATTAAAGACATTAAAAAAAATTAAACATACTGGCTGTGTGTCCCTACACCGTTTGTCCCAAATTCGATGCTCGCACCCTTGCGATCTCGGAAACCGTAAGAGCTACAAGGTCGGTTATGTGGAATAAGTTTTAGCAAATTTTATGCTGATTCCAAATCCGTTAAGAAATTACGACTAACTGTAATAGTCTTTGGGATTTTTCAAAAGAAAAAAACGAAAATTTTATGATTTATCTTTTTGGCTGTAGCCAAGTATACCTTGGTCAGGCAGGTTTTAGACTTTTACATTATTAGGACACTTTTTAGAGACTAATATTTTGATGTAGAAACGAATGTTCGATATTCTTTTGTTTTCGAAATATCCCAGGTAACTTTTGTTTTTCTTATGGCAGCCATATTGGGTTTTTCATTTTTCAGATTGCGCTTAAAAAAATAGCTTTCAAATGATGTATCACATCCCGAGAAAAATTGTTTTTCAAGGGACTAATTTAAGAAAAGTTTCCATCGCTTAACAAAAGAAAATAGTAGACCATGAAAAATCAAAAAGATATTTTGATATCATGGATATACCTAATACCAACCATTAAAAAAAATAACAGTAATAATTAAGGTTACCAGTTTGATATGTATAAATAATTTTAATTTCTGTTAAAATACTGAACATAATCGATATGGAAAAATTTTGTAATAACAGCAAATTAACATAATAGAAGAAATGATAGTAAAGAACTAAGAAGATTTAATAAAATTGTTCAATATTACCTCAATTTAGGTGAATACATTTTTGACATCTATGCCTAACTGAGCTGATTACTCTTCTGAGAGTATTGGCATTTATTGTGCCAAATCGTCCCTAACTCTGTCTTCCAAAATATCTATAGTTTCCGGGCTTTCAAAATCACACACTTCCATTTTCACCACAAATAAAAATCAGGAGGGGTTGTATCAGGCGAGCGAGGAGACCACAATACTGGTCCTCTATTTGAAATTATGCGGTTACCGAAATTTTCCTGCAATATCCGTCTAACATTATTAGTATTATGTGCAAGACAGCCATCTTGTTGGAACCACAATTCGTTTATTTCTTGTTCTGTAAAAAAGCTGTCTTATCTCAAATGAAACTTGATTTTCTAGAAGTTCCAGATAGGCTGCTCCCATTAAATTGTCGTGAAAAATGAATGGACCAATTAAATGGCGATGTAACAATAATAATTAAGTGTAACAGTAATAATATATAGGCAGATCATAGAAGTAGAATAAGAAGAAAAAAGGTAATACCTATCATGTCGCACCAAACATTGAATCTAAACCTAATTTGGAATCTTCTTTGCGTAGTTACATGCGGATTTTCTGTGGCCCAATGGTGATAATTCTGCTTATTAAAGACTCAACAATTTGTAAAACAACTTTTATCGGTCCATATAACTCTCGATTGAAAATCAGGTTGTTCTTCGCATTTATGATGAAACCAACGACAAAATTCAAGTCTTCTACCAAAATCATCAGTGTTCAAAACTTGGACAATCGTAGGTTTGTACGGATGATATTTCCTTTGTTTTAATGTCTTGTGTACAGTTGTCTTAGGAATATTTGTTTCGCGTGCAATTTGTCGCACTGATATACGGGGATTATTGTTAACAGCTTTGAGAATATTATTTGTGCGGTCAACATTGTCAATATCATACCGGTTTCTTTTATTATCAAAACTCCCATAATTTAACAAATTGCTTAAAATTCTTCCAAAAACTGTTCTATGTGGTTGCATTATCTCCGTAAATGTTTCTAGATAGGAAGCCGATGCGTTTTGCGAATTTCTATTTACTTTTAAATAACATTCTAACATATCAAATTTTTCTTCATTCGAGAATTTGTGCGCCATTTTGCAATAATTACACTCTTGAACAGTAATAATAAGTATTCTATTCAATTTACTATTTAGTGAACAACTGTGAACGAACAGTAATGCTTATTATTTGTTTTAAACCACAGCCTACTTAATTTTACTGAAAGTTATGTGTGAATTTGGTCATTTTTAGAAAAGCATTTTTTCAAATTTCACTAATTACTAACTACTTTGCATGCAAGAATGCTCTTGATGAAGACGATTTCTTTGTTCAAATTTTGAACACTTTATTGACAATTTTTTGACAAATAAAACCATAATGACCGTCTAAAAATTGATGTTTTTAGAAACTGACGTAGTTTTCCACGAAACACCAAAACACCATATGCTGCACTCATCGGAAGATGACTAAAATTGTTTTAAGAATCTCCAGATGATGCTAACTTGGATGGCGAAACGAGTGTCGAGTGCAGTATATGGTTTGTCTTTTTCTGTTTTCGGACTTACTACCACATGAATAATTCTTCGTTATGTTATCTAAAAAATATAGTTTGTTACCCAGAATGTTACTGGAAAAATAAATCTTAGCGCTTGTGACTTTACGTCCAAAAATTAGTCAGAGAGTGTTTTTTGACAACTAATATGAGATACAAAAATAATATAATTCCCTATCGTTTCGAAAAACGAATCTGTTTCCTTTTTCAAAGTCCTTTTTTTAGAATGTCAAACGTGAAACTTGGCATATTTTAAAAAAAAGATAAATACCTTTAACAACAGAAACAGATTCGCTTGCCGAAATGGTAGGGAATTATATTATTATTTTTGTGTCTCATATTAGTTGTCAAAAAAACACCCTCTGACTAATTTTTTGACGTAAAGTCACAAACGCAGAGGTTTATTTTTCCAATAGCATACTGGGTAACTAACTATATTTTTTTAGATAACAAAGAATTATTCTTGTGGTAGTAAGTCCCACAAAAAGAAAGAGAACATTTTAGAGAATGCCACAGATAACGTTCAAACAGTATATAGTGTTAAAATAGTTTTAATCATCTCCAGGTGATGCCAACTTGGTTGGCAAAACGCGCGTTGGGTGCAGTATATGGTGTTTTGGTGTTTCGTGGAAAACTACGTCAGTGTTATCTTCACATCAAAAGAGTCAACCCACTTCAGGGCAAGGATACCTAAGAACTTCGTGGCCAATTACTATTCTTTAGTTATTACATTTAATTTTTTTGCAATAAAAATTGTGCTCGCTCGTGGTAAAATGTTGCATGTACCTCGGGAGTAAAGTGTATTTTAGTTCCTAACATGAATGCTGGGACTAATGCCCAGTTGCACCGTTCTACTGCTAAGCCAGGAATAGCTAAGGTGCCTTAAATAAATAAGGTAGGTTTAAATCTTCATATATTGCACCGATCGAAAAACGAACAGCCTTAAGGGGCCTAGTCGGGAAAAAGCTTCGGATAGCTGTGTCACTCTCTAAAAAGTTTCTATACTTGCGCCGCTGAATAATTTTGCTCTTGACTATACCTTCACTGGACGTTTTATTCACCGACTTCATTGAGGTGCGATTCCCGATAGAGGTAACACTTCCTTGCTCCATTTGTAGTGACAAAGATACTTATTTAGAAAATTAATTTTAACCAAATAGTACGGAATAAAAGTTTGAAACTTGCTTAGCATAATTATGAAGATTCATTCTAGACAACATGTATGAATTTTACCTCGAATTTTACTGATTGATATCATAATTCAGGAGCTAATCACGTCCAAATTTCACTTATATTTACAGTATAAATTTTCCCTACATAAAGTGAAAATTAATTAAAATAGATATACATGTACCCTCTAGTACACTTTCAACTACTGATCCTCCAAATTTGGTGTAATTTGACCAAACCGTATGGAAGAAATAAATTTTGAAAAATTGCCTTACAAACACTGGTTCGATTAGCCCTCTTAAGTATGTGGTGATTCACTGTGTCAACGTCACATTTTAAGCAATATTTGGAATATTTTGTTCTAGAACTACAGAGTTACCATACTGGAGGGTTGCCTTTGTTAGTTGTCATAAAATAAATAATATAACTGTCTAGTTATAATAATAATAATGATGAATCATAATCGATGTGTTGAAAAGTTAATTGTGGGTTTGGCCAAAATATTGGCAATACATATGTAATGTTTGTATCTTTGGTTTTTGGTATTTTACATTTATTTTCTGAACTTTTAATGAATCAGGTTGCACAAAAATAAATTGGCAAGTTAATCATTTTCAAAATTAATTAACAATGTCAATAAATTTTGTGATTTACTTGCTGATTTGCGTTTGCCAATTGGCAAACTAGATATTATTTTAAGTAGATTGTATACATTCCCATATAGTCAGCAACGGGAATACTTTGACTTCTGAAAAAAAGGTAATTTCTTGAAATGTAAATGTTTTTATTGAGGATAAATGTACCTTACAAATCATTTGGGAACTCCAGCTGTGGTTCTATTTCTTCTAAAATATGTAAAACTGTTGGCTTGGTCAGACGAAATCTCTAAAAAAAATTGTAATTCATCCAAGTCACCGAAGTAGTTTGATCTTCCATAAATTCTTCTGGGAAAACCATAATCCACGATATCTAAAATTTCCATATCATTTTGGAAAAAAACGTCATCATCCCCAATGTCAATTTCAAAGAAATCCATCATACAAAAAATATAAAAAACTGTTCAATGCAATTTTTGTGGTTAAAATGGTAAGGGTATAAGTACATATGACTGGATCATTACTTAATGTTGAGGGCCTGTTAAGCTTAGAAATTTGTAGGCTTAAACCAAGGGAACTTAATTCCTCCTTAAACTTCACTTAGAATGTGGTGCAAACGAAATAGCAATGTTAGGGATTAGTTTTCTTAAGTTATCCTTACGTGGAACGCACCGTTCCAAAAAGGGCATAAAACACTCACTTTACTTCCTTGGTACATAATTAACTGTTAATGCACAAAATCATCTAACACACCATTCACTGACAGGATTGAAAGAGACGAGCTGAATTTGCATGATACCATACACATCAGCTGCTCAAAAGTGAACAATAGTAATTGCATAAAGCATAGTGTAACGCTTGGGAAGGCACGGTCTAATTTACTTACAAAACCAAGAAGCGCGGGACTAGTAACCTCGCTAATGTGCTACTAGTGCCGATTTTACATCTTTCAACTTCTTATGAATCGCTGGTTACACTGGTAAAAAGTAAACCACTTGTAATAGCTGGCGCCCGAGGGCCAGACAAATATTTTTGACTTTGTTAATGTAAAATAATTTCCTAAAAAGGAAAATCTAAGAAACATTGTTTCAGTTTGTAGTCTGGCTCCAACAAATCCTATATAAGGAGATGTTGCTGGCTCCCAGAAGTGTTTGGGTCCGTCGGCAATTGCCGACCTGCCGACCGGGCCAGTTTGACCCTGTGTACACTACAGATTTTAAAAACACGCTGAATATTGTCTAATTGTAATATATTGACATTATAAATTGGATTACACACAACTGAAGCATATTCAAGACGAGATCTAATAAATGTTACATAGAATAAACTATGAGTTGATATTTTTAAAATCTTTTCACTTCCTGATTACAAAGCCAACACTATTAAAAGCAGAAGTAATTACCATTTCGACGTGCTTATTGAATGACAATTTAGGGTCAAAATACATGCCAAGGTCTTTATCAATATCAAGTCTTTGTAAAATAACATTATCGATATTATAATTAAACACGTACAGATTATTTTTACGGCCAAGTGACATGATGATACACTTTCTAGCATTGAGGAGTAGGTAGTAGTTGATGCACCAGGAATTGACATTATCCAAGGATTTTTGCAAAATTTTAACAGTCATGAACATTATTAATAACACGGGGTGATACCTATCTTCTTTAAGGAGAACTTCAGAAACTTTACTTACAGAACAACGCTTATTACAAAAAACAAGATCTAGAACTCTTCCGTCTGTATTTAAAATATGATTATACTGGTCTAACCTCAAAAAAAATTGAAAAATTGTTAATAGCCCGGATTTATATGGATAAAATTTTTCTCTATGTAATATATTCCATACTCCCTTATAGCTCATATCCGTAACAAATGCCACTTGTCAGACTGAAGTGTGGGGTTGCTGTTGTAAAGTTAAAATAACATCAAGTTGCCTATTTTCCTCAATTTTTTGATCGACCAGTTTTTTGGAATTCTCACAATTTTTTTTTCTACATTACTGACAGTGGATTGACTAATAGGTGTTCGCTCAGGATATTTATTATTAAACAAATTGCACACCTCAAACTGCGAGTCTGATTGCCATAACCAATATTTATTAAAATTTCATTTCTTTGAGTTTCAGTTAAATGCATAATAATTGAAATTAAAGCAACTGTACCGTATAAAAAATTTTACAACTATATCTAATATTCGTGTCTTTTTGCCTAAAATTGCTTATTTCAATTTTAAAGATAGCTAATCGTAGAAAAAACTGCAAAAATATATATAAAACCAGCAAAAAAAAAATTCAGTCGATAAGTTTTATGTATTAAAAATCAAAACTTTTTTTTTACTTAAAAAATATATTTAAAAAACTTTTCTTTCTCGTTAGAAAATGTTCACAAATACAGCAAATTTGCAATTATTTCAGAAACTTTTCAATGGATACTTTACGCCATTGGAAAGCTTATACAAATACCTTTCTTTTGAGCTATCACAAGGGGTAGGTTGCTATTTCAGAAAAATAGTAGTGATGGCTGGGGTTGTAGTGGTCGAAAACAAAAAAAAATGTTTTTATATGAGATGTTCAGTTAAAAATTAAATTCGACCTATCCAAGGGTTTTTTGAAAAAGTGGCGGGTACAAGAAATATTGAATTTATTCCATACTTTTTACACACGCTGGCGCTGTATATATGTAAATAACACAGCAGAGCATTATGAAAAATAATTTTAAGCTACTTCGTTATTGGTAAGTCCACCTCGTTTTAAGTTCATCAAAGCAAGCTAAGTTATGTAAATGTGGTGTCAGTTTGGTAGGGGACGATACGCAACAAGATTGTTGGCTCTTGTATAATTAATTGTTCTTATTTAGAAACATTTGAAAATTTTGAATTTATTATTCAATTTTTGTTTAAACTTGTTTGATGTCATATAATATTAACTTTAGACACACTAATTTAAAAAGTTTTAATTTGATTTTTTTTTCAGCACAAATGTGACGAACCATTTTTTCCCTTATACTCTTTATATATCACAAACATACAAACCCCGCAATAACACTGGTGGACAAAAATGTTTGTACCTGAATAGCATATCCCACTGGAATAAAGCCTTCTGATTACAAAAATGGCAAGCAAAAATTCGTAATACGTAAGCTTTTCTTGTTACATTAATAAAATATTATGGACAGGAATTACAGCCGTGTTAATTTCACTAATCTACTTATTGCTATACCGGGTGTAACAGGATCATGGTACACCCCCTTTTCTCTTTTAGTTTTGAAGATAATTGATTGAAATTTGGGATGTCCTATATACATAATAAGCGGTGCTTTTTGACATAAAAGTGATTTTTTTTTCACTTCCAGATTCGCTGGAAGTGACACTAACTTTCGATTTTTAAATAGAACACCCTGATTATTGCATTTTTGAACTCTGCATAATTTTCTGAATCTAACGATACCAAATAAGTGACATTTCAAACGTCAATATTTTTTATATAATTTTTAGTTTTCCATTTAAGTGTGCCATGACGGTTCCGATTTATTTTAAATGTAATGCTAGAAAAATCGAAATTCCGTCAAAAATACTAAATTACGTGATTTATGAGCAAATAAAGTTCATCAAAATGGTATTTGGGGAAAAACTCAATTTTTTCAAATGAAACCATGTTGGTACCGTGGTACCATTTAGTAGTACTATTAATAAGAAATTTATTCATATGTCGTATTAAAATGCAAACAAAATTACAGCTAAAAGAAAGTAAGAAAATACAAGTTTGTTCTAATTAAATGTTAAGAATTAACTAAGGTGGCTTTGAAAACAATAAAATATTTAGCTTATCAAACATATGTTGGTTTACCGGTGTTTTTATTTCGTCTTTAAAAATTGTTTAAAATTCTTGTTAATTGTGTTCAAAATGCCGCAAATTTATACAATAGATGAAAAAGTGGACATGTTAATTATTTATGGGGAATGTAGAAAAAATGCCATTGCGGCTAGACACCTTTATGCCGAACGATATCCAGATAGACAATGTCCAGCGATACATTATTTTAATCGCCTTGAAAATCAATTCCGAAATGAACCCAACAATGATCCCGAAGAAAATTTCTTTCTTGACGAAGGAACGAAAATTAAGAAATTAATGTTTTGGCTCGAGTAGAAGTTGCTAAGACTGTTTCTTTAAGGCAAATTGGGTTTGAATTGGAAATCAATCACCAAACAGAAGCCGAATTTTGCACAAATACCACTATAAATCTTTTAAATACCAATTGCACCAGTACTTGTACGAAAGTGATTACGAACGTAGGATGGAATATTGCAATTGGATTTTGCAGAATAACGTGAAGTCAAACAATGATTTTTTGGGAATGATTTTATTTTCGGAAGAGTCTAGGTTTACAAATTTGGGATTATTTAACTGACAAAATACAAAATATTGGTCACAAGAAAATCATCATTATTACGGGAGGGTAACTTTCAAGTGCGGTTCGGTTTCAATGTTTGGCTTGGAATAATCGGTGGTAAGATCATTGGTCCAATAATATTTGAAGGACCCCTGACTGGTGCCAGATACTTGAGATTTCTGCAAAATGAAATTGAGGACAGTTTAGCTGAATTACCTTTCCATTTACGTCAAGGAATGTATTTTCAACAAGATGTTGCTCCTCCCCATAATTCAAGGATTAGTAATTGATTACCTTCAACGAAGATTCGGAGAAAACGTAATTTCGACAAATGGTCCTGTGAGGTGGCCTCCAAGATTACCTGATTTAATACCCCTTGATTTCTTTGTTTGAAGTCATTTAAAAATTATTGTCTACGCAACCGCCGTTACAACCCATGAAGACCTAGAGCTACGAGTAAGACGCGCAATTAATAGCATAACGGCCCAGCAATTGGCGAACGTTCTTCGAGGAACAGCTATGCGAGTTCAAAAGTGCGTTGACGTTAATGGACAGCATTTTGAACAACTGTTGTACTGTTTTTTGTTCAATTTTTGTATTCCAAAGCCACCTTATGTATAACGAGGTAATTAGAACAAAATTGAATTTTCTTATTTTCTTTTAGTTGTAATTTTGATTGTATTTATCGCACATTTTATTACGACATATGAATGAATTCCTTATTAATAGTACTAATAAATGGTACCACGGTACCAATATGGTTCTATTTGAAAAAATTGGGTTTTTCCCCAAAAACCATTTTGTTGAACTTTATTTGCTCATAAATCACGTAATTTAGTATTTTTGACGGGAATTCGATTTTTCTAGCATTACATGGGTCATTTAAAATAAATCGGACCGTCATGGCACTCTTGAATGGAAAACTAAAAATTATGTTATAAAAAATATTGACGTCTGAAATGTCACTTATTTGGTATCGTTGAATTCAGAAAATTATGCAGAATTCAAAAATGCAATAATATGCAGGATGTTCCATTTAAAAATCGAAAGTTAGTGTCACTTCCGGCGAAACCAGAAGTGAAAGAAACATCACTTGTATGTCAAAAAGTGCCTCTTATTATGTATAAAGGATATCCCAAATTTCAATCAAATATCTTCAAAACTAAAGGAGAGAAGGGGATGTACCGTAATTCTGTTACACCCGGTATATCAATGATATATATGACATATATTAGGCTTACATAGATATATCTACATAGAGAATAATTCTTGAAAGACATGCTCAATTCATTTTTTTTTTTATCGGGTTTTAAATCGTCTCGCTTTAAGAACTAACAGTAATCACCCATTATGGCAGGATCCCATCGTCCTTAATAACGAATTTCCATTGTCCTGATATCTTGATGAAATCTTTCTCCTTGCTCGTCACTTACTGCACCCAAATTTTCAGGAAAAAAATTTAAATGAGAATGCAGAATGAATTTTAAAATACATACAGTAACCAAGCGTTTGGTACGAATCTAAAAATTCGCTTACTAGATGCTTGAAGTTTTCATGCCTTTTGTTCCCTAAAAATTTCCTGACTATGCTTACAAATGAGTCCCAAGCTCTGAGTTCCTGTCTGTTGAGTGTTCCTTTAAAATCTGCATCGTCAAGTAATTTTCTAATTTGAGGACCACTAAAAATGCCTTCTTTAAAGATGATATTTTACACAAGTTGTTGGCTGTTAAAGTAGAAATTATTTCTTCAATAAAAAACAGAAAAAACGTTATTTCCTATTTTCATTTCTAGAGGACTTCCAGCCAGGTACATGAACAATTTATCCTACGTTTCGTCCGAGTTTTCGGACTTTTTCAAGGTTAAAAGTTAATATAAATTTCTCTTTTTTCTGTTGTTTATTGAAGAAATAATTTCTGCCTTCTTTATGTTTGGCGACATTTAATTTTGGGGAAAATGTATTTAGATCCTTCACCCTTTTTATTTATAGTACTCACAACATTTTTCACTAGACCAAGTTTAATATAAAGAGGTGACAAAAGAACGTTTTTAGGGTCTACAAGAGGCATATATTTAACATACTAGTTCCTGGTTCAAATTCTTTCCTTTCCAGCCAAATTATTTCCACATGATGTTATTTTACTGCACGACACACAAACAAATAAAAGAGCAATATTTTGTAAGGCCTCCTTGAAACAATAATAAAATGGTCATTACTTTTTAAATTCCCACATATTTGCCATTTGTATTTGTTGTAATTAATTTTATTTAAAATGGTGCTCATACTGCCATAATCCTCTTTCACTGTTACTGAATGGGCAATTGGTATAGATGGTTTTAAATTTCTGTTATGTAGTAATACAGCTTTCAAGTTGTATTTGGAGGAATCTATGAATAAACGCAACTCAGAAGAGGAATGCTCGATATTAAGTTCCTGCATTAAACCATCAATATCATTACACACGCATAGTGAATTTTCCGTATTATATAATGCGGGAAACGTTGCATTTCTTGTTCTAAATGTCGTGATCTTTGTTTTTTTAGCCAGTAAGTTCCACTCCTTAAGTCGGCAACCAAGAAGTTCTGCTTGTTGTTTTGACAGCTCCAAGTCACGTATTAAATCATTTTGAGCAATTTAGTGAAGGTCATTAAAACTTTCTAGAATATGCAAAGGGTCGGCATACTGATCTGGGTTGTCTGAAGAGTCGTTGCTATTTCCATTACCTCCCAAAATAATATTTTACCAATCTAAAGGCGCAATCGGCACTGGTAAGTCTGATGCATTGTGAGGAACAGATCTTAGGGCTGATGGAAATTTCGTATATTTGGTTTTTTGTTTTTCTTTTTTGGAATATCTCTCAGTTCTTGTTACCAAAAATAGCAATTCTCACCATGCCACTGAAACCGCAGAAGGCATGCTTTTTCTTTTATCATTCAGCCACTGCACTAGTGACACGCTACAACTTACACAACAAACGTGGGAAGCCTAAACGCCAGCATTTTACTCAACAATAAAATAATTAATGACCGTCGATTCTCAGGCGTCTGCAAAATGACGATAAAATTTTTTGCATAATGACTGAAAATCATGACAGAATTAAATTCCATCATTCAAAATACCCAGTATTTTTGCAAAAAGACATATTATGTAATACGACTGTGACATATGTATATGAGTGTCAGTGAGATTATGTACACAATCAATATCTTCATAATGATTTTTGAAACAATATATTTTTCCTCTTCCGCTTCAGTGCATATTGTCCAACTATTACAGTTAATTAAGTCAATGAAAATACACTTTAAATTAAAAGAAAAATACAAGGTTGTGGGTGGTTCCATTTAAAACTATGCTGTTAAGTCATTTTTGAAAAAATATGGATGATTCAGTTGGAAAAATTATGACGGCATTAAAATAAATAAAAAAAAAATGAATTTGTTATATTTTACTCACAAATTTACCAAATCACATAATTAAAGTTACAAAATGTAATTAAAGATTTATCGTTGGCATGTGTACAAAAATGTAGTTTTTTCTATAATTTCTGATCACTACTAAATTTACTTCTCTTCATTGAGGTAATTAAAATTTTCCGGTTAATAAATTATTAAATTATAGTATTAGTGTGTTAAGGCCACATTTAGATATGCTGCTATAAATAAGGCAATATAATATTATCTCGTTTATGACAGCCTAAAATGTAAATGATACGTTGTACTTATGTTCTCTCTGTGTAATACAATATAATAAGTATATGGTAATAAAGATATAGACATTATTGTAATCATTATACCATTAAGTACAGAAGATTATTAGACAGACTATTTATGAAATGAAAGCCACATGCATATCTGTTGTGATGCATTTAATATATTCAATAATTAAAGCTATCCAACACATAATTTTATTGTTGTTATATCTAGATACAAGATATAATCTAAATTTAAACATGACATATATTTTTTTGGTTTTAATAACAAGCGATCAAATAGCGTGATTAGAATTTTATAATGGTAGGACAAAATTTTCATGCTCGAGTTGTATATTCACAAGGGACGAAAAGTGGATAGATCATGAGAGTATATCATAAAAGACTGTTTCGAAGAATTCCTCAATAAATTTCCTAATGTTTTTGATTACAATGTGCTCTGGACCATTCTTTTAAATTCTTCCATGAGCCAAGCTGTGTAAAATGGATCGATCAAAGAAACACACACGTGAATTTACTGAAGATGTAAGAAAAATCATGAAAAATGCCCCTAAAACTTTTGTTAAGGCTTTGGCTCAAGTAACTTAAGTGTCATACAGTTTTGAAGAAAGCCCTACTTGCGTTCGAGAACCCCATGAAGTCGATTATCCACGTAGAATGGCATTCTGTCAGTGGCTTCTGAACAATTTTGGTGAGGAACTTTTTGACAAAACCTTCTCCTTCAATAGAGCCTGGTCTCATCTCAGTGGTTATATTAATTCTCAGAATATTGAAATTTGGAGTGCTGGAACACCAGACATTTTTTATGTCCAAACCTCTCTTCATCCGCAGAAAGTTGGTGTTTGGTGTGCCATTAACAAGAAAAGAATAATCATTGGTCAATTTCTTTTCATGGAATTTTAACCGGACAGAGATTTTGTGAAGAGATTCTAATCCCCTTCATTAATGATCTGATGCCAACGAAATAGCTTTTGGTTATTTCCAACAAGATGGAGCGCGAGTACGTAAAGCAGCTGCAACAGTCAACATGTTGCTAACCATTTTACGAGAACATTTAATTAGTCTTAATGCTGTGCATGAATTTGCTCCAAGATCATGCGAAGTTATTCCATGCGATTTCTTCTTATGGCCTTTTTAAAAAATGTATTCTTTTTTTATTAAGAATAAATGTTCTGTTTCAACAAAATCGTATTAATCCATGTAATGACATAATGTAAGAAAAATAATAACCTAATATGATGCGTGGAATCCACAATGTTTAATTCCTTTCCAAAGATGATGGTGCAAGCAGCTCCATATTTTATTGGTTTGGAATGACAGTGTGACAGTTATACAAGATGAAATATATGATGTGGCCAGCACATAACTTTCTTATACCAGTATATATTATCCTGATCTAAGAAAATCATTCTATTTAATTCTTCACTTGCCTCAATTAAATTTTAATAACCTACCTTGAAATGTTTCATTAAAATTTTTAGATAATTAATTATCAGTGTCATTCGATACTGTCAATAATAATTCATGTCATATATTTTAATAATTTTTTGTTATTGACATTGACATTTTTGTAACTAAATCGAACCTTTCAAACGTCGAACTGCTAAATTTATCCTAACCCCATTTTATAAGGCCAAATGTGTAAAATATTTCAGTTTGCATCAGCTTTATTTAAGTACTTGGAAAATATATTTAATTCGCTTAATGTAGTAGACATGATTTCTAATCTTTCATCAAGAATATATTTTTTTGTAAAGTCAAATACAAAAAAGTTTGAGTTCCATGGACCCGCTTTCAGAAGGCCAACTTTGCTCATCACCGAATTTTTTCATTGTCTTTGGCCTTTAGAACAATTTTACCAAATTTGAAAGCTTTATCGCAAAAACTATGGCTGCTATCGTGAAACTACAGACATGCGGATAAATTTTTTTTCATAAAGTTGTTTTTTTCATTATAAATCGTCGAGATTCGTCCAGAAATGAAATACAAATTTTTAATTTTTTTTCCCGAAATTGTATCTTTTTTCTTCTTTCATTCATTATGTCTCTTCTGGTGGTACCACATTCACCAAATTTAATGTGTCACCTAAAATGTTGTTGACTATCTTAACTGCCAAATTTGGGAAGTCTCCATTTGTATTTTTTGAGTTATCGCAGATACACACATACACACACACATCTGCGCACACACATCTACACACACACATCTACACACACACACACACATCTACACACACACACACATATACACACACACGCGCACCGACAGACGTCATTCGGAAAATAGTCAGAATGGATTCAGGAGGGTTCAAAACGTATAAATCAATCAAAATCTCGAGGTCGAAAAAAAATCACCATTACTATACTTCCTTATATTAGGTATAAGAAAGTAAAAACCGCCAAATTTTATTAAAAAGACAAACTAATAATTTGGCTCCGAGATGGTTGTAAACATCCGAAATATTGACACATAATTACAATTTATTGTCCATAAATAAATTACTTACGTACATATAGCATGTGATTAATATGAAAACATAAAAACGTTACACACCTCCCTTTATTAATAATAATTGTCTTTACGGGGTATTTTTATTTTTCCAATAAACAATAATTTATTCAATAATTTACACCCTAATAAGCAGATTTCCTGCCTAACCGAAGCTGCATGTATCAAGTCCTCTCTTACCGCACATACACAGAGTGTCCAGGACTAACGTCAGAATCTTTGGGATGTGGATTCCTCACTCAAAAATAACAATAAAAATTAAAGTTAACAGGTGTTCGAAAATGCTTCCTGGGGGAGCTACGACGAAGTTTTTTGTTAGATTTCTGAGAGTTTTCACAAGAATTTGACAAAAATGGTTGAATACTCAAATAAAGAACTTATTATGTCAATTTTCATTATAGAAAAGCCAACAGAAACGCACTGTTAGCTAGTAGATTGTATGCTGAAAAATCCACAAACCAGCGCCGGCGCTCAAACTTTTTCAAACATCCATTCAGACTAAAAGAACGGTTTTGTAAAGCCCAGAAAACAAGGCTTCGGAGTAAAGAGGACAGCTTGGACGCCTGATGTTAAAGAGAGAATCTTAACGAAGAGTGAACAGTATTCCCAGAGTCAAGAAGATATTCCAAAAAGTATTGTATAGGAAGTGTTTTGTGGGCAACTGTTCTACCAACAGCGCAGAGAGTAAAAGCCCGATTACCAGCGTAGTCTAGATTTTTGTCGATAGTTGGTGGAAAAGTCCAAAATTACAACATTTTACTAATAAAATCCTGTCTACTAATCGAGATGGAATTGTCAATTTCACAACAACCATGTGTGGTTCGAAGAAAACCCTCATGTTTTCTTTGAATCATGCTACCAGGATAAATTTTTAATTAACGTTTAGGCGGCTGTAATCAAAGATTATTTAATTGGACCTAGGCAGAGCCACATATCTCTGAATCGCCTAAATGGTGCCAACTACCTAAATTTTCTCCAAAATGAACTAAATGGATTTCTAAATATTGTGTCCTACCAGAAATGAGCAGCGATGTGATTTGGGTATGATGGAGCTCCACCACATTTTAGTGTAGACGGAAGGCGACATTTGGATGATGTCTTCCCTGAAAGATAGACTGGTCACGATGAACCAATATCCCTTCTTAAAACGTAATACACTCTTGCCTTGAATTTAATGAGTTTCAATCGTATTGGAAATTGTCGGAAATCATTCCTGCACCAAAAGTTAATAATCCTAGTGAGTTGGAGGATCTAAGAAATATTAGCATTCTACCCGTCCTGTCCAATTTGATGAAAAAAATTATATCTTGACAAATTAAATCACAGGTCTCCCGATTTGATGTACTTCCTCATAATCAAACTGAATTCCGCCGGAATCACAGTAGCTGTACAATATCGTTGTTAAAAGTAACTAAAAATTAAGTTACATCTTGCTAGATTATTTGAAGGTGCTTGACAAGATCAGTCATGAGTAGAGTTGGCATTTCGATCCGCAAATCATGGGCGGTGCTAGGTAGAGAAATACCCAAGTACGTAAGCGAGACTTGTTTACTATTTTAGTCTACTGTAATGCGTCGAGGTGTCAATAACGTAAATTATTTCTCTCCGTTGTATTGTTGATAATTTTATTTTTTGTATTTTATTCTTGATACTAATTTAATAATAAAGTATGTCAGACCCGCCCAATGGTAAAAAACGACCATACGCTGACAAAGTGAATAAATTTCAGTGAATTCTCGGATTTATTCTACAATGGTGCTATAGGTGTGCGAGACTGATCTGATGTGCTGGAAAAAACGTGATTGTAAACGTCACGTAAATTCTATGCAACATGAAACCAAAAAAAAATGGCGTGCCTTTGACAACACAGTTTATGTTCGATGATGTTCCGCTACACATACTCGATAAACAACCATTTCAGGAGTTCTGGAATAAATACAATCCCAAGGTGACGTTACCAAGTCGCACAACGTTGCGTAACTATGTACCAACTGTAAGCGAAGACATTGTAAATAAGATCAAATGTATACTAAAAAATACACGGCTGTGGTTATGTGTTGACGAGACGTCAGATTGTAAAAAAAATTTTATAGTAAATGTTATAGTACGTGTACTGGACCCTCTTAAACCAACATTTCCACTGTTACTAGTTAGCAAAAAACTAACTGAGTGTACTGGCGAAACAATTACGCGAGTGGTGCTGGAGACGTTAGAAAAATTTGACCTGTCAATAAGTCAAGGGTTGATGTTTGTGACCGATGGTGCCGCAACAATGCGTTTAGTAGGCCGTTCTCTTCAAGAACACAATTGTAGGTTAGTACATGTTACGTGTAATGCTTTACACCTTGTGGAAGAAACTATTCGACAAGGTTTTCCAGAGGTAGATGCATTATTAGCAAGTACTAAAAAAAGTGTTTCTTAAATCTCCTAAACGTCTTCACGCATTTCATAGCAAGTGTCCCGGTATTCCCGAACCACCACAGCCGATTCTTACACGTTGGAGAACATGATTGGAGGCAGTATTTTATTATGCTGAATATTTACAACAAATAAAAACTGTGATACTACAATTCAATCCAGACGAGGCTGCAGCTATTAAGGAAAGCCAGACAAATTGCAAAGATGTTTCTGTTGAAACAGCTTTAAAAACTAGTCACAAGAGCTATAAAGGATTACATGACGCCATACAAAATTTGCAAAACAGTGCGTTGTCGTTAGTGGAGTCACTGCAAATAGTGGACGAAGTAAATTGACTGCTACACTCTATAGGTGACGCAAAAAATGAGCTGCTGGAGAAAAGTTCGCACGTGTGTTAAAGCACGACACATTTGTCTTAATCTAGTTTTACCAAATTAAGACAAATTTGTGATGGTATTGATGGTGCATATGCAGATCCGTTAAGTGAGTTCAAAGTCTATTTTACGTATGCTTGTATTACATCAATAGATGTCGATTGGTCGTTCTCAAAATATAAGAATATTTTTTTACCACGCCGAACATTACTCTCGAAGACAACCATAGAAACATACATGATGCTGCAAAGTTTTTACACATCTTTTCCTGTTTGTGAAAACCAAGCTAGTTAAGAGGGTAAGTTGTGCATACACTGTTATAAATTGTAACAGTTTATTGCTTTTATTACTCGTTAATTTTTTTTCTTACACTTATTATGGTGCGTACGCCTATGTCCTACGGCGCATTTTTGCCAACTTTAGTCATGAGTTACTTATGATTTTACCGCATATTAAGAATTTAGTCCCTGCTCACTTAAATTAATAAATAGATACTTACTTGGCATTAAACAGTGTGCAAGACTAAAGAATGGTATATCTGAATATCATGATATAGAATATGATGTTCCCCAAGGATCTATCTTAGGGCCATTATTGTTTACCATACTGCAATGTTTAAAGATTCCTTGGCATAAATTCCCACTTCTACAATGAAGACACTCAGCTTTATCAATTTTTTGTTTGTATCGACGATGTTTTAGTATTTAGCAACAGAGTTAATAAAGATGTTAATTTATTAATTTCTATATTTAAGAAATGTTGCTTCTTGGTTAATCCAACTAAATCTTCGATAAAGATATCTTTGGAAGAAAGCTAACTCAAGCTAGTTTTTAACCTGATTAATATGTACAATTAACAAGGCTGTCCTCCAATACAAAATGCTGCAAAGAATGGGTACATAGGGAATCGAAGTTGAGGTTTTCTACTCACGTTACTAATATGGTTAGGAAAACTTTTAGTGGAATAAAACTAATCTAAATCCAGAAAGATCTACTGTTTGCTAAAGATCACACCATATTTTGCAAGTTACTAGTTCTATCTCACCTGAATAATACTGACGCGGTTTATGGTCCATTTTTAAGTAACCAAGAGGAGATGGAACTACAGCATACTCAAAATATGTGTGTGCGACTAATTTACAGTCTTCGTAAGTTCAAACATATTTTGGCTAGGAATAAATCGTTGAATGTTAAGCAAAGGAGATACCTACATATTTGTTGGTTTTTACACATGCTGATCGTAAGTAAATCATCTTCGTACCTATACTATAAAATTACATACAGAACTGATGTACACAACGGCAACCAGCGGCATAATAAACTCTTAACTATTCCTTCTCATACGACATCTTTGCATCGATGTTCATTCTCTAACGTTACTATCAAAACTTTAAAAAATTACCTTGAACTTGATATCAGGAACATCTACACGCTACACGCTACTATGGTTAAGCAGAGTATTAATAACACCATTCTGGTAGGCCATAAAGAATCCCTCGGACTCCGATTTAAGTTACACTGACCTGAGAAAAGCGAATATCGGCCTGGTCGATAAACCCAGTGTTTCTATATTCTTGTAGCAGACACCATGTTGGGGCTTATTGACGTGCTACCGATACAGTTTTTCCTGTTCAATAGCTCTAATTCGGATTATCAGGCCACTTTGCTGAAGCTCAGTGAGTGGCTCTACATCAGTACACCACCGCACAGTGTGACATTTTAACAATCTAGGGGGACTTAATTCCCCTGCAAATAATTTCTGTTTTTGTCGATACCTATTTTTTTCTGTGTCTCTCGTAATGTAATATAAAATACTTCGGAAACCCGTTTTCTTAGTTTCTAATAATATTTTGACTAAAAAATGTGCTGTGGACATAAAACATTTATTTTCTAAATACATTTATTTTCTCTATAAAACTAAAATAAAATATAATTACAAATTGTTGTTTTTTACAAAACGATGGACTTAATCTGATTCACATTCAGTGGATTCACTTGCCTCTAAATCTAAATCAGGTGTTGAGAGCAGTGAAAGAACTTCATGAAAAAATTTTCCCTGTTTTCTTTTAGGAGAATGCCTCAAACTAGCTAAAAATGAATCGGACGAAATTAAAAGTCTGTGAATAAGATCCGTGTTTGTGTCGACCCGGGAAGTCTTTCTTGTAAAATGCTCTCTATACCTTCTGCTGTCTTTGTTTCTCGCCTCTTGTGCTTCTTTCGAAAGTTGACCAATTAGAAGAATACAAGAGGCAATAACAATCTTGCCGTGAAACAAAATTTTATGTACACTACTTGGCATATAAAACCAGTGGTACTCTTTTAAATACTGATTTCTGGTTTGACAGATATAATTTTCGAAAGCATTAGCATTTATCTAAAATCCACAATTTATTGTTTCCAAAATTATATGAAAATGCTGAATAAGTTCTAAATTGATACCTGTTATATCGGCAGACTTTTCAGCGTTTCTGAAAAATCGCCGAGACGTATTTCCATCATTCGTATTAACTGCTTGTTGTGTAGGTATGTCTACCAACAGACCCATTGCAGTTTTAAATCTGTCTTGAATATATTTTTTTCTATTCGCAACTTTAGTTTTTATTTCAGCACCTTAAGCCCTCCATATTTTTACTTCTAACCTGTATGCAATGTGTAGTAAGCATTCCATGAATCTAATCCACGCATGTAGTGGTGATAATACAAAGGTTAGTGTTTTCAAATCAATCTCTTTTTCTGAAATTAGCTCTGGTTTATTCATGTCCTTTGGTGTAGCACCACACAAAATGCAGGTTTGCGAAGATGAGTATGAGGACAATGATGTACAGGCTTTGACATCTATCATACTTAAAACTAACAACCAAAACGTTTTTATTTCCGAGTTCCACACAAGTAGGAACTAACATATTCACTTGTTGTTCAATAGCGGTCATTTTTTTTAACACCAAATCAGTTGTTTCCTTTGCGAAAATAAACTCGACAATACCGAACTGACGAAGGATATGAATTTTGCCAGACGATTCGTTTGAACCCATCCTGGTTAAAATAAAGTTGAATTGTTACCATGGAAATACTAAACAAATTGTACAACAGATTGACCCTCATTTGTAAACCTTTGTTTGTAACGCGTTTGCTGAGACCTATCACATCCCCACTTTATAATAAAATAAAGCTCACTGAAAGTTTCTTCAATATGTTCAAGAAGCTCTTCTTGTGCTGCACACAATCTTAAAATAGTATGACTGATTAATCAGTAACTGTAAGCGAATTTCCGCCGAAATTTCAGTCACTCTAATATCTGCAGAAGCAAAGACGATGTGTTCGTCTTTGCTTCTTTAACTGCATGATATGATGGATACATATTAGGAGCTATGTTATTTGCCTGCTCTCTTATCACGTTATATTGATGTGCTGAAAGATTATCGTCGATCATTAATGTTAGAGCTTGGTCAGCTGACAATATTTTTGGTTTTTCTAAAAAATAAGTATCGACTTTTTTTATTTTGGTGCCTCGAGCGGGTGATGCTTAAGATAATTCTTTTACTATAGCAACGGAATCTTTCTTTCCCTCCTCACGCAGCTTTATTTCAGCAGCCTTGAATATTTTTTCGGTGCTAGTTGACTTAACAAAAGTTTTAAGCTTCCTCCTATTTGTTTTTTTCGCAGCACTCTTCGAATGGCTTTGATGGTCTACCCAAGACAGAAAATGGTTGATCGCTAGATGTTGAAGGCAAGAAATTATAAACAGTCTCAGGAAAAGTAATGATTTTCTCTAGCCACTTAGAATTGTTTTTCAAAAACCGGCCACGCTTTCGGTGACATTTCTCCCCCCCTTAATTCGATTTGTTGGCATAAGCTTCTCAAAGAAGATTTTAAAACCTGAATAACATTGTCAGGGAACATTACTTGGTAAAATTTTCCTAAAACAAATTCGTACACTGCATTACAGCGCTCGGGTTTACTGTTGCCAGACCAAACTTTAAAAATTGCTTGACGGGTTATTATTGGAGCCATTCTGAAAAAAAAAGAAATATATTGGAAACACAAACGGATGCAAAACAATTAATTGTTTTCCAATAGTAAAAAGTCTAGTGAATACCAAAAAGGCAGGTAGAAGTCCATATACGCCCATATAAGAAACTTTTAGTTTATGGTAACATGATAATGCATACAAATTGTAACATTGTTAAAACAAATTTTAATATCAATAGTTATATAAGTTCAAAACATCAAAAACTTACCTTAATGACTTGTTAGAACTCTAAACTATACACAGATACCAAAATAACACATAAGAACACCATCCACTCTAAAAGAACTATCACGCCTTACTAAACTTCCCAAGCAACACGTGTAAACCATCTACCTGCTTCCCTTGGGTTTAGGCCCTATGTGTGACCACAACTTCCTACGTAATAACAAAACAGGTGCAGTTATCTAATATTTAGAATGTTTTTATGCAAATTCCTTAGTATTACTTATATCCTGGCTACCTGAAATTTTCGACTTAAATCCCCCCTAGATTATTAAAATATCACACTGTGCGCCGTCCTCCTCGCCTGGTACTGAATGCGAGACCAAGTTCATCTGCGCCTCTTTTTTACTGCATTGAACAATCCGGCATCTACTACTGCAGTTTCGTGATGTTTTACAAACCGCAAGAGGGGATCTGAGCTCCTGAGGATATTACATGCCATACTCAGTACTACTCTGCCGTGAGTATATATTCAGGCTAAAGAAATTTTGGTTGACGTGGGAGGTATATGCTAGGAACGGACTATCTAGGATGTATAGTGCAGTAAATATTCATCATCTTGCGAGTATCTCTACAATTTTTTTCCGGTTTTCCGATGCTGGATAGTCCTCTCATGGTTTCGATCCACATTTCAGTTTGCGCCAGCAACTACTACTATTCTTATAATTATTTCAGCTGTTGAACAGTTTAGTTGGGATTTGCCTCCACACAGAAATAAAAAGGATTATAAACAAATTTTCATGATAGCATAATAGAATGGAATAAACTTTAAGCTGTTCTAAAAATATATTAACTCCGAATAGAAGAGGCACATTTTAAAATAACTTGAATTTTAATATTTGCTCTTAGTGCTATGTATATCTTTGTTATATTAAAGGTAGAGCATATTTTCTTGCCCAATACGTAAGTAATTTAATATACGAATTTTCAGAATGATCTACATTTTTATCTACTCTCCTCCCGTTGAAGGAGTGAATATAATAACGAATTATGTGGAAAGAAGGCAGACTTTTATACTTTCGTATATGAAAATTGAAGAAAATATTTATGTTAAGAAAAAAAAAACACAAATACATACAATTGCCAGAACTTATATTTTCATAGGTTTTCATTTAATGAAAGCGTATTGAAAGTAATAAATTTCCTATTACTTATCAGAAAATTGTCCATACGTATCTATTTACAAAGTTAACCTGTGATAATCTGTCAGGTGATATTATTAATTGATAGTATAGTTATATACAATAAACTAATTAATTAGTGATCCTATATTTAACTAGTCATGCAAATAAAATGTGTTACGGTAAGTTCAAGTGATTAATTCAACAGATTAACGATGGAAGTAGTAGCAATAAAGTGATAGTTAAAAACATAATCTTAATGAGCGTTACCAAGTCAATTTTATTGTCAATGTAGAACATAAAATAATTCTCAAACAAATTTTTTTTCATTTTAGTTGTTAATTTTGTTGTTTTTCTTTTAATTAATATATGGCTTATTTAGCAGAAACACAGAACTTTTTGGTTAATACTACCTTAATAATTTTGAATGTGTTTTGATCATATAAACTGCTCAGCAAATAATTTAAAACAATTATTTTCTGCGGGCAAATTATTTTCGTCAGAAATATTCTGAAAATATTCTCGTTCCTTTTTGTTAAATTTTTTTTTGAAATCTGCAAAGGACATTTTTTTGTCTATTATCAGTTGCCCCGAAACCTTTTTTTTCTCAGCATGTCAAGTAAATCGTAACTTTCTTAATAGCTCAGTCCCTAGGCTTTTGAGCTAAGATTATGTGAAATTTTGCACAGAAGTAGCTCTTTGATAATAGAATAAAAAATAAATAATAGTATAAAAAAAGTTCCGAAGGCTAGCGTGGTTGCAACATAAAATAAAATGACTCAAACTCCCAAAAATTGTTTTTATGGAAATAATTTTTAAGACACGCATAATACAGAAAAATCACTAAGATGAAAAATAAAGAACACAAAATTCTACACAAAAAAATATTCTTAAAGAGAATTTTGTACATACAACCGTTTTCACGTAAAAAATAATCAAATTTGTGGGGTCGCCAGCCAAAGCGCGAACGCCAAAATTGGCCTTTTCCGTTCGTTTCATTACAAAAACTTTAATAACTTTTGAAGAAATGATCGGATCGTAATTAATAAAAAACAGTTTTAAAAAGGAAGAGTAATGCTTTCTTTGTTTAACCGTAGAACTTGTCTTTTGCATTGAAAAACAAAATCAAACTGTTTTTGTCATTTTTAGAGTTTACTTCATTAAATTATCTATATCTTGAAATATACTTGTTATGTAACTAGTCCTTTTGGTTTTGAGAATGTCACTTTTCGATATTATGGCAATCAAAAATATGCAAATGTTCTGGACAGAAAATGAGTTGACTTTACATTTTTTGTAATTTTTGTGAATTATATAGCTTACAAAATTTTGATTTAAAAAATGCTCTCAAATGATGAAAAATTAACACTTTGTCTACATTTTCATTATAATTCGTATTCAAAAAGAATGTGCACTAGAGTGCATCTACTATCTTAAAATCGGGGCTTTTTCATAAATGTATTTCCAGTACCGAATAATAGATACTCACATTTTCTACAATCTCCTTCGATTGTATATGGTGAAATTTTCTGTAGCAGTCGAGAAAAAAAATGGTTATTTGTGAAAGAATGTTGTCACTAATATACTTATTAGTAGTGCCTACCACTTGGATCCAAGATGTCCAGTTTTTACCATTATTTTTTCTCTGGGGACTGGGCTATAAGTTATTAATTATCGAAATAAGTGTTATTTAATTTTGTTTTTATTTAACATCACAGGTAATACAACCCCCTGTATCCCTGTAGGTAGCTCAAGGTACCTTGTGCGGGAGAGGGACACACATTTAGCAACAATGGACACATACCCAATGTCGAGTATTCTAGGATTAATTTCTGTTTTAGAAAAAATCCTAGCTCCTCGACCGGGGATTGAACCCAGGACTCCAAAGTGAGAGGCAAGTGTCCTTACCATTTGACCACGAAGCCACATGGTAATCGGACTCCAACAATCCTAAAACTACCTTTGAAACCAAAGGTAGTGCTGAGTTTCTGACATTATTCTGTTCAACATGTTTTGATTCCACAGTACGTATCATAACTGTAGCAGTATCCAGTGGAATTACACAGCATCCAATCTTTGAACCCAAAACACAAAGGGTTTGCCTTAATAAATTGTTTAGATGAAATGTTGCCAAGATAGTTTCCCATTGCTTCGTCCATGGATAGATTTTCATGAAATATTCTCCATTTTCGGAAATTTATAATCAACTTGTCAATCAAAGAATGCAACTTGACAAATTTTTGGGTTCTAGTGTAAACAAGTTTTTTTTAAGCATTGTTGTTCCAGTCTTTTTTTTCAAATGAATTGAATCATGTAGGTACACCTTGTATAGTTCTAGATATAATTTTACTGAATATAATAATCTCTGAACTGTTCTGAAACAATTATCAAAGCTATATGTGTAATAATTTATTTTTATCATTATTCTTTTCTCTTAATATATATATATATATATATATATATATATATATATATATATATATATATATATATATATATATATATATATATATATATATATATATATATATATATATATATATATATATATATATATATATATATATATATATATATATATATATATATATATATATTTTTATATATAATGTTTTATTTTATGATATTAAAAATATTGTTTATTTTATTTTATCTATATTATTTTGAGACTCATTGTTATTATTTTAACTCTCCTCAGGGTTTGGGCAGGTTCCTGGCGTTAATCTGAAAAATAATCGTACAGCTCCAATTTCAATGAAACACCCTTGTCAGATTACAACAATATAAAATTTATTTACAAATTTCTGGTATGGTTTAGATCACTTTTGCACAAATATATCTTAAAATTAAAATGAAATTGCCTTTTATTTTTTAATCAGATCTGTTAACATCGAAACTTTTAAATCGTCAAGTACCTAGGATTTATTTTGATTTTACTTACGGCGATTTCTTGCACCTCACGTTATGTCAATCTCTGTTGAATAACCCTTCTATTTTTATATTATTGCTCAGTGCCTCGATCCTTCTTCATCCGTGGCAAATTTCAGATTCATAAAACTTCAGTAACAATGGCTGCTTGGCACACTTGATTTATATTTTCGTAGCACAACACTATATTTATTTAACAATCAGCATTTATTTAAGGTACGTACTTTACCTTTACTAATTTTCTCAAATCATATTTACTATTATATACAATACTTTCCTTGGTCGTTGCAACTGGAAATTATTCTTAAATTCCACTTGAAATTATTTCATGGTATTAATAAAATTTAATTTAATATATTTTTTTTGTGTTTTAGGTTTACAAACCCTGTTTTAATATTTCGTGAGCTTGAGAATGGACTTCATTTCTTTTGAAAATATAAATTTAAAATTTTGAGGTTAGGAAATTTCTTATAAAATTACAATGCTCTCCCTTTGAGCTTTCTATCAATACTAAAACTTAAATATGGGCTTTTTATTGGCCTAATCTGACGTTTCTACAAAAATCATGACACTTGATTTTTGAAATTTAAAATATGAAAATTAAATTCTCTTTTTTATTTCTTTATGATACCTTATGGCTCTAATTTTATTTTCAAATAAAAATATAGAGAGGATTAGCTTTATTTTGGTATGCTATACTATGGCCTTTTGTGAATATTTAGAAAAATTACAATTGCAACAATTTTTAACAATTTCTCTTATATAACTAATTACAACCATCTAAACCACATACCAGAGATTAATTTAATAACTAATGAACAATTCAATACTATATTTGCATGTCTAAATACATTTAAAACATTATTTTAATTTGCCTTTCGTTTTAGGACTTCGTCAAACCTCATTGGCTGGAAACTTTTCAAATACAACAAATAACTAACTGACTGGAAACAACAAATAGATGCTATTCTTCTGATATAGCTATAAAAAGTTCAACAAATGGTTTTTATTTTAGAAAAAACTTCATATTTGTCAAGTTTTGTACCTCCTTGGACATAAATTTATACATATACCTTTTAACTGTCTTTACATTTTGATGCTATTACATTGTATTAACTCACAAGGTGAGTCTCTTTCACTTTTGTAAAGTTTTAAAGTTAGACGATGCACTTACTTCGTAGAAATGATTGAAATCTCAGATATCGTAGAGTTTACGCTACCCAAATTATGAAAGTAGCTTATAGCACTTTTTTTCCAGTGTTCATGATTGCTAACTCACTTGTAGCTATTCTATGACTAAATTTAATATACTTGTCTTTAACAAAGTTTATAATTTTAATTAATAACAATAAAATTTTATTTTTTTCCAGGTTATCCAAAGGTTTTGGTACCTAAAATCAATAATGTTCTGGCTCTGGTTGCCATGCTATACACAATAGTCCTTCTGATGCTTATTCTAAATAGAACAAAGCTTTTTCACATAACATAATGACATACAGTTCATTTACCACACGGTAGGTGTTTATATCTAGCGTTTAACAACATTTATTACAAATTTTACCTATTTAATATGAATACAGTTAACGTAAGTGTCTCTCACTGAAACTGGGCTCTCATACCGCTCAAAATTATCATTTTAATTTAAATATTAGAGTCTTACTTTGTTTTAGTATTGGCAAAATATCTTTATTACTTTCTTTTTATTATTTAAACATAATTTTATCCTTATGTACTCTGTTCATTATACAGGATGTGGTTTGGTCATCGTAATATATATATATATATATATATATATATATATATATATATATATATATATATATATATATATATATATATATATATATATATATATATATATATATATATATATATATATAGCTACACCGTGCTGATGAAGACCAATTAGTCAGAAACACGTGTCCATGGTTTGCATCTTTCTGCCATTTGCAATTTTTGCATTTTCCACCGTGCAATTTTTTTTTTTATGCGGGCGTACCCGTTAAGTCATATTGTTTTTTACTGTAATGTAAATAAACCCGCGTCAAATTCCTTCTCTGTACTTACATATATATATATATATATATATATATATATATATATATATATATATATATATATATATATATGTCTATTATATATTGGGTTTTTTAAATATCTTACCTTGTTACAGGGAAATAATAACACCTTCACAACTAATAATATGTCCTGTATCAATTAATTTATTATTTATTTGGATGGTAGAAATGTGCTAACCGTTAAATGAGTACATGCCTAATTTAATAATTAAATGTAAAATAGTTATTCCTATTCATTTCTAGTAAATTTTGTGTATTTTCGATATTGTTAATAATAGTCCTGTAGTGGGTTGGAACCTTTGATGTGAAGATAACACTGACGTGGTTTTCCACCAAACACCAAAACACTTATCTCCAGATGATGCCAACTTGGTTGGTGAAACGTACGTCGAGTGCAGTATATAGTGTTATTGTTAATAATAGTTATCTAAAGTTGAACAATAGTTTAATATTATTTAGTGCAGTTAAGATTATTTATCGTATTTTATTTATATGAATGAATCTTTTGGGTACACTCTGTATAGTTTAAAAATTTGTTGATGCCAGGTATTTAAACCCTCAAACTGTTATAAACAATTATTTAATCAAATTAATCAAAACAGGAATAACTAATTAGTTAATCAATACAAAACTAATTCGTAAAAATATTGCCAGTTAGGCATAGAGAATGAAAGTTATTGATTATTTTGCCGTTTAGGCCGATTCTTTCATTTTTCCAGCAAAATATTATTCAATTCATAAAAAATCGCTAACGTGAAACACAAATTGAAGTAAGCTACTTCTTATAAGCATTCTTGAGCTGTTTTGCTCGTTCAGTTGGGAACGACGCAGATTTTTTACAAAAAAAACCCTTTCAAAATTCTATTTTACTCAAAAAACAGTGTAAAATCTCAATATTCAACAGAACACCCTCTGGACTATTTAGAACCCCTAGACGTAATCCGGTCTTCACTGAAGCTACCTAAGCCCCTAAGTGCTGTTTCTGCAACTGGTACCCGAGATATCATCGTCAGCCGTAATACCACCATAGCTTTGGACGTCACAAGGGGCGTTTTTTTCCGATAAAGTAAAAAAAGAGCGTCACACTACCTAACTTAAAATTATCAGCAAAACAGATGCATCTCTTCATTTCTTCAAACTAATTTCGCGATACTGGACACAATTCCAGTAATGTACTTCTGTAGGTAATTTAAGGTAACCACTAAGAAACACTATCCGTATAAATATTTATTCCTTATTCGCTTATGGAAAATGTATTTTTCTGTGGAGCATAAAGGATTGATTGCTTAGTAATGGTTTTAATTATATTGTTATCAATGAGCCTATCGAAATTTTGAACACGGTTATCATTTTTTACCTCATTTATCATCTCATGCACTCTTTATAATCTGTTGTTTTATCATCTGTGCTTATGTCTATGTACCTATTTTTCCACATTGAATTCAGTTCTTTGTTTTTTCTCCTTGTCTTCGAATTTGATTCTTGGAGGTCTTGACTCATTTTGGTAAAAATGTGGACAAAGGTAAATCATCTTTCCTGCTGTTTGAGTGTAACAAACGAACTTCGTCGTCAGTATCGTCATGAAGTTCAATTTCACTAGAAACGTCATTTGAAATATTAAGATTTTCAATATCGTCTTGGTCTGGCTCATATTCGTATCAACATCAGGCGGAATAATAACTTCAGCTTCAATTCCGACAATTGCTTCTACCAAATTTTTGAATCGCTTTCCATTAAACACACTATTATTAATGTCTCAGAAAGCTGGGTACTTTCTTGGAGAAAATATACATATATCTCGGCAACTAATGGAATAACTTAATTACAAAACAGTCTCGAGGAAACATATAAGCTTCTCGTTTTTGCCACAAAAGAAAAATTAAAAGATCATCTCTTTAAACAAGAGAACTCTTGTCATATTGGCGACATCGTAATTTTCTTCATATTCTTCGGTTTTGGTGAATTTTTTTTTCAGACATTACCTTGTCATGAGTCATACTTCATTCTAAAATTTCTTCCGCAGAAACTAGCAAAAAATTGCAGAATTTCTTAAACAAGTTCCGTAAAGCCATAATCAAATGTGTATTATTCAACATTTTATCTTCGTCGATGAAGATAATAAGTTTCCATTTTATTATGTGCAAGACAAATTAAAATTGCAAATGTCAGAAAATTTTATGTAAAATTCAAAATAAATCAAATTATTTTCAGCTTTAACAAAGTTATTGATGTACGTGTTGTTATGATAATTTATATAAAGCATAAATGTTATTATTTTTCAGATAAATAAATCCTGCTTCAATTTATGTCATTCTTTGTTTTTTTTAACAGTGCATTAATGAATTCATTACTGCACTAATGAAGTAATAAAGACCTTAACGAAATTCAAATTAATTTGTATAACAGCTTATAACAACCAAATATAAAGCATTTTAAATAACTAAGATGCTCGATATGTCTTCCGTTTTCACTTCGACATAATTTGACCCGGCTGAAAAACTCTTTTAAAACATTTGGAGTTATCTGTTCTACCACCATTCGAATTCTTTCTTTTAATTCATCTACACTTTGTTTTTTTAAGAAATCCCAGTAACGGTAATCCAGGGGATTAAGGTGCGAGGACCAATGAACGTCACATTTATAGCTTTTGATTTTATGTTTTTTTGGTATCCTAAATATTGAGGTTTGGCTAATACTCTAGATGATTTTCCCAAAATCGATAGTAACACTCGCATATTCTTGGATGCTCATGAAAATAATGTAGAAATTTAAGTCAGAATGAACATGGTATACACAGTTAATAGTGTTTACATAGGATCCTTATCCAGTAAAACATTCGCGGTGAACCCCTGTGGCTACAGTTAGTGTATAGTTTTAGCTAATTAATAATTTAAAGGCAAACGTAGTTATCAACAGAATGTAAATTGTAATAATTGGAAGGATGTTTGAGAATCGCTAGATATATATCAATCTCTTCACTGATAATTACATGTTCTACGTTTAGGTTAATTACTTCTTTTCATATTTGCTGCTCAACTCTTACAAAATATCTTCTGTCTGGATGGTTTCTTTTGAAGTAGCGTTGAGCATACATCTTTATTTTTCTACATTCGACGAATATTAGGGCCGGTTGTATCGACGTGGTTCAACCAAAGTTCAAATGAACTTCATTTAAAATCCAAAGTTACGATTGTTGTAACAATCGTAATCTCGGATTTTAAACGAAGTTTAGTTGAACTCTGGCTAAACCACATCGATGCAACCGGCCCTTAGTAATATATCACTTTCTCACTGTGGGAAGTTTTCCATTTTAACATAAACGTAAAATTAATTATTATCACCCAGATTGTACTAATCTGCCAAAACTTGTAATTACTGTATTTGAGATTTCATAGCCACCTGTGCACTTTACTTACAAAACAAAGTCATTTGTGTTTGTTTTTGATAACAAGGGATACTCCTTCACAGTAGAATATTATGCAACGATCATTTAATGATAGCTATAAAGACACGAGTGTGAGAATTACGATACGAATCATAGGCGAGCATCGTAATGAATACGATTGTTTTAATAACCATTAAATGTGAGTTGCATACAATATTTTTCCTACGACCAGTCATAATAATAAAAAATAAGCACTTTATTTTTAAGATTTATTTAATTAATAATGAAATTATGATTTATAACTAAGGAAATATTATGGAAACTTTACAAAACAATGAAATGTCAGAAAATCAAGGTTTAATAAAAAAAAAGAAAATTTATAATTACATTCAGTAAACAGTAAATATGAACTGTCAAAACTGATAAATTTTAGATCGGTCATGCTCATGGGAATATTTGATATTGACTGAATATTGCTGTGATGGTGATGTTGCAATTTCAATTGGTTATAAACTTGTATCTTAAAGAAAAATCTATGTCAGAATGAATTTTATTAAAGTACTAGTAAATGTCTATTAAATGAATTAAAATATGTGCGTAGAAAAAGTAATTTAAAAAAGTGTCCTTTAAAATAACAGCGCTGAAAGAAAGTAATCGTCATTTCTTATTTGGGATTTAAAGGGTTTACTTTCAAAACGTAATTTCTGACAAAACGTTTATTGAGAGAGGAATAGATGGCATTTAAGTAGTTTTAATGAACTCTTTTAAAAACCGTATATATATTTTTAGCAAAATACAGTTTCTATAATTTAAAATACATGATGCTATAGAGGACATTTTTTTTTTTAGTTAAGTATAGAAAATAATGCAACTACTCCTAAAAAGTATTTTGCAGTTATTGCGTTTTGAAAATAAGCTCCTTAATTGATAAGAATCTAAATCATAATTTAATATCAAGGCAAACTTAATTAGGTAAAAAAAAATTAATTTTATCATGAATATTTCTAATATTTACAACTTTGCTCTTTATCTGTAAATTTTCTCGTCACCCTGCAAAAGTACAGAAGAAAATATGTATGTTGCCATTTAAAAATTGCATTTTAAATGGTCCCTTTCACAGAGATGTTTCAAAAATATCGTTTTTTTTTTGGAAAAGTGCACAATTTGTCAGGTAAAACACAATATTTGAAGCTGAGTTTGGACAAGTTGGCGAAGGAGGCCAACTTGTCCAAAGTTTTCCTTAGGGTTCTGTTTCATATCTTCAATGTGTAAAAGTAAAATCGGCTATTAATGGGCCATTTTTTATCCGATTTTAAATTTTCACGAACGGTTGTATAGAGTACTGTTTTCTGTATCGATTACTCTTTGAATAAAAAATTAACTTATGGTCAAACAGTCACAAATACGTTCTTCATATGTCAAAATCTAACAAATTATATGTAATAAAAGTGCATTAAATATCACTGAGATGGGTTAAAAAACAAGGAAGCTAGAGGCTTGCGCCTTGTTTGAGATTAACCTGATATACTTAACCGTGTGTACACAACAACGAAATTATATATTTTTTTAAAATGTGGTATTCAAGGTAAATAGTTTAAAGAAAAAAAATTTTTGTTTGTGAATGTTTTAACAAAGTAAATTATAGTGCAAGTAACTATGCCATATCCTGTACCACATTTTTACGTAAATTACCGAAACGTCCCTGAAATTAACTTAATCTGATACTCCCAATTTCTGCTTATCCTAAACTGCCGTCACAAATTACTTGTGTAATAAAATTTGACCCTGTACATGACAAATACAGTTTGTAGGGTAAACAATGGGGTAACGCTACTTAGTGTGACAGATTCTAATAATAGCTTTAATAGCCATAACGATAGGCCTTAGAAATAAAAATGAAGGAAAAAATACAAGGTTTTGTTTTGTCGGATTTTAATACAAATTAATTTTTTTACGGTAAAGTAAATATAGTAGAATGACAAAATAACTTTCACTAAACACATTTTCAAGAGTTTTGTTCCTAATTTCGGTTGTCCAGTAATTCCCCATATCGTATTGTCCCATATTAATTACAAAATAATAAAAAATAATATATGTTAAATAAATTGATCACTTTTGAAGATGTTCAATCAATTCACTTAAGGACAAATCTTCATAAAATACTGTTTACACAGTATTTCTAATGTGATCTAAAATGTTATTGTGTCCAATCGGCAAGGATATTGTGTTTCTAAATGGCTGAAAACGGCAAATGTGACCATACATTCGTTATATTATTTGTTTGCTGTCATAAACCATGGAAAAAATGTGAACATAGAGGTCTGTTTTTGATTTTCGAATTATTGGACAAGTGTAAATTTTCAAGAGAGCCAGTAGTAGTCTTACTTATTATTATTATTTTTAACATCTTTAGTAGTATTCAGTGAACTATATCTAAAGTACAACTTAAATGACCATAAATTTGATAAGTAGGGTGCTGTACTTAGATATTGTTGTATTTGTTTTTTATCAAATACATACATGCCGCATTACCTTAGTTTGAGGTTCTTTGATTTCATTGTTACTATTGACGTTGAAGACATTTAGGTCTTATATCACTGCACTAATACGCAATTATAGGAGTGTGGCGTGAGGAACTGCCAAACTTTAGCGATACGTTCCTTGGGTAATTTTAAGTAAAAAAAGTTATATTAACATAGGTCCGATTATAAAACCTATAACTAAGCTATGGCTTGTTGAAAAAAATAAATATAGTTTAAAAAAAACTAAAAAACACGCTTTTAAAGCACATCAAACTAAAAAGTGAAAAATAATTATTAATATAAACTGAAAACAATAATGAACGAAAAATACTAGTATTATTGTGAGAAAAGCGTGGGTTGCTCGATATACGAAAAATATGGCACAAAGCGCCCCACGCTTTTTTCACAATATTACTAGTATTTTTCGTTAATTATTGTTTTCAGTTTATATTAATAATTATTTTTCACTTTTTAGTTTGATGTGCTTTAAAAGCGTGTTTTTTAGTTTTTTTAAACTATATTTATTTTTCACTTTTTAGTTTGATGTGCTATGAAAGCGTGTTTTTTTAGTTTTTTTAAACTATATTTATAGTGCATTGATGCTGATATTATAACATATTACGATCCAACAGATACTTCTGAAAAAAAAAATATTTTTTTTTCAGCCATAGACGGGATTTGAACTCACGCCCGAGGAGTCCGTCGTTTCGCGTCGACTAAGACTTGCGCCTTAGCCCGCTCGGCCAACGAATGAACTGAGAATCACGGAATGTACTAACAGTAATAAGCCACTTGCTCTCACGCAGAGGCTACGTGAGGAAATTATTTAATTCTGGCGATCCTGATCAGGATAATGATATAAACTTATCAAATTATTGTATTGTTACCGGTTTTTCGTAAGTGTACAAAGTTTCAATTAAATCTGTCCGTTTAAAGTGGGTCAAAATCTAGTCCAAAGAGTCGGTTACAAACAAACAAACTCACAAACATACAGGTGAAGCTAATAAATGCGTGTTAAAAAAAAATACAAGCAATTTCATAAATACCGCATTTTATTTAAAAAGAATAGAAACTTGAAATACGTAATAATTAAATAAGCCACAATAATTCATCAAAATGACCAGCTGTGACATGAATACATACTTGGGCACTGTGAGATACAATACAGGGTGTGTCACCACGACTTTAAACTATCTTTAGTCCCGAAACTACTAAGATAGCAGCTACGATTTTCTCTTTGTGTAGGTTTTCAATAGTGTTCTTTCTAACTAAAATATTTATATTTTTCTGCCACTTCCGGTTATATCGGAAATGACAAGCAACTTCGTTATTTTAAATACAATGCCCTATATATTTTTGCTTTTTCAAATTCTACGGTGAATTCTAATATTATTTTATGTACCATACTTCCTATCAAAATCTTACGGTTTAGGCGGTATTCAATTTTTTAAGTTTTTTTTTTGACAGATTCAGACATTTCAAAAATAGATAATAAATATCAGATAGATGTTAATTAAGTAAAATTGTAAAGAGACACCTTTTGGGAGAGATGGCAGAGACTAAAGTGAATATGAACTGTAACAAAAATAATCATACGGGGTGATAAAAAAAATGAGTTTTGACATATTATGTCAACTCATTTTTTTTTTTAAATGGCAACCTCCAAATTTTACTTCAGTTTATGATTCTTCATTAAAAAATAATGCAAGACCGTGTTAGCTTTCATATATCAAAAGTGCACTGTTTTCGAAATATTTACTATTATAAGAAAAGTTACATGCGAAATTTTTCAAAAATATATTTTTTAATAATATTTTGTCAACAATTTTCAAATTAAAGAAAATGTTCAAAACAGTTGCCATTCACTTCTAAATATTTAAGAACTTGTTTGTTTATTTCACGCTTTGTAGCGGCGCTAATTTGCTGGGGAGTGAATGATTCGAAAGCGTTTCGAACCCTTTCTTGGCAATTTTCTTTTGTCGTTAAAGGACTAGAATAAACAATATTTTTATATGACTCCATACAAAACAGTTCAATTGGGTCATATCCGGAGAACGTGGGGGCCACAATTGAGGACCGGTATTTGCAAACCACTGATTACCAAAATTATTGATTAAAAAAAGTGTCAATAATCCTTCCACTGTGTGCAGGAGCACCATCGTGTTGATACCATATTTTCTGATGTTCTGCTAGAGGTAGATAATCCATGTATGGAGAATCGTATTTTCAAAAATATCAAGATATTTCTCTCCTAAAATCAACCAATTCTTAATTTATTCATAGAATTTTCTAGATATCACTTACCATTTAAGTGTGTTTTCATCGTAGAAATGAACGGTTACAATTGCATCGTTCTTAATAACACAGTAAACATTAAATTGCCACGAATCTTGGATATTTCTCTCACGAAGAACGTGTGGATTATGAACATCCCAATAATGGGAATTATGGCGACTGAAGAGACCTTTTTTCGTGAACTTTCATTCGTTGGTCCAAATTATATTTTCAAAGAATGTGTCATCTTCTTGGTTCCTTACAATCATAAATTCGGCATAATGCAACCTTCTTGCATCATCTCGCGGAAGTAATCTTTGTACCAATTGATAAGAATACGGGTGAAATTTATGTTTTGCAAAATCCTGTGTATTAGCTTAAAATGATAAGCCCAATTCTAACTCTGCATTTCTCAGAGAAGCGCGTGGATAAAGTTCTAAAGTATCCTAAAACCGTAATTTCGTTTTCGTCATTATCGACGATTGGTTTAATTTTCTTATTTTTGTTAGTAATAGATCCAACACTTTTACAATTATTGTTCAGCAATCTTGAAATAGTATCATAGATCGGTTTCGGATTTTCGGGATATCTGTCTGCGAAAGTATCACAGATTCTGGTAACAACTTTATCACATTCACCATAAATAAGAATAATATTTAAAAAATCTTTATCTGTATATCCTAAACGTGCCATTTTATCACTAACTTCTTATAATAAGCCAAATTTAACTAAACTTGACAACTATGCGTATAAATATCAATTGCTTCCTTTATTTCAGATATTATTCCTTACCTACTAAATTATTGTTGAATATTTTAAATCATACGTACAACCATTTTATACTCAAATTCGACAGTTATTTAAATTTCAACTGTTTCCCTTATGTCATAATATTCCTGGCCAACTTGACTATTATTGATTAAGTTAAATCATACGTAAGTACGAACATTTTCTACTTACTTTCAATTTTTGTCTTATTTTAAACACATTCTTTAATTTTGCCATTTTGAATATAACGGATTATGACAAAAATTAACATATGTAGAAACATTTTTCAAAACATTTGAAATAATGATTTATATAAAACTGACTTTTTAAAATATTTCAACAAAAGTTACATTTTGTTATAACGGTAAATATCTCAAAAACGGTACACTTTTGTTATATAAAAGCTTACACAGTTTTGCATTATTTTTTAACGAAGATTCATGAACTGAAATAAAATTTGGGGGTTGCCATTTAAAAATATCTGATGTGGCCAGCACATAACTTTCTTATACCAGTATATGTATATCATCCTGATCTAAAAACAATCATTCTATTTAATTATTCACTTACTTCAATTACATTTTAAATTCACTACGCATCTCTATTCGTTGTCCAGTCTTTTTGATGATTATTTTTTTTGCACTGTGCGAAAGGGAAATGCAACCACTAGTCGGCTTAACCACTTTTGCTGCAACTTACTTCCAGTCAAATACTTAAACTTCTTCTCCCAACTTTAAAACTGTAGCATATTTTGAAAAAATATCAAGGTATTCATCAGATTTCTTTCCAACTTTCTAACTTATTTCTTCATGTTTCAAAACACACGATCTGGAGGTATAAATGAGTGTCCCCGAAGGGGGAAAATAATTTCTATTACAACACATTCCCACTAAGGTCGTATTTTTATTTTGGCCTCCACAGCCATAACACAGTAATCTCATTACCTGTATGTTTGAGAAGTCCGTTGTTTCGAGACTGTGGTGAATACAAGCAGGGCCCGCTTTAGAGGCGGACAACACGGACCTCTGTCCGGTTCGGTGAACCTGAGGGAGGCATTTTCGCCCCCCCTGAATGTGAACCAAATATTGATAAATTAATTATTCCCAATTAATACAAATTTTACACTACTTGTTGATTTTTTCCCTAACTAAAATTAAAACTAAGTACTATGCAATTTACATTTGATCTTTGTGGTTTATTATTTTTTAAAGATAGAAAAATGTTAAATCACCTTTTTAAAAAAATCGTATTTATTTTTGAAATAAAACAAGACGTATAGTTAAAAGATGTACATGACCCTGCATGAACTTGTAGGTATATAGTTACTTGTTTAAAATAAGAACTGCAAGACATAACATGCATGGACATGTTTTCGCGCCTTGCTATACAAAAAGTCATCTAAGCGCAATTGTGTTATTATTGCAAATGCGTCGGTGCCGGTGATATATCCTTGAAGTAAGTTTATAAATATTAAAAATATTTAAGTTCGGGATAGTGACTTTTTTGTATTTTGTCAATTTCTAAAGCAAATACCTATATTAAGTGGTACAGAATTATTTTCAAAAATATTTCCCACAATATGTACTTATACATTTTTAAATAGTTTCTGTATGTTTGTTGTGATGGATTTTTATTAATTTATTTGGGGTTTTCGCCCCGAAAAAAGAGAAACAAAAAATCCATCTTAAAATTCAAACATTTTAGATAGGTATCTATTTTAAATATTTAGTTTTTATATGTTCGTTGTGGTGGTTCGCAATTTTTCCATTTTGTTGGGATCCACCACGCCTAAAAAATCCTAGTAATTAATAAATTATAATTTTGTGGTAGTAATAAGCCGATGCGTTCCATAAAAAGATAAAAGAAGAAAAATCTTCAAATACGATTAGTCGGTGACGGTGGCCTAGTCTGTCCCACACTTTAAAAAAAATGAAGTGCCTAGTTTTAATTACTAAAAGTATTAACTATTTTCTCCAAAAAGGGGGGTTGAAAATTAGCCCGAAACGTTTAGAAATTCGTTTTTATATTTAAAAATAAGTAGGTAATTAAAACTAAGCATTTTATTTTTCAAAACTGTGAGACAGACTAAGTCATTGACTAATTCGATTTGAAGATTTTTCCAATTTTTAATTTTAGCAACGACGTGGCTTATTTTAACTAACATATTTTTCATTGTTTAATTTGTTGTTTTAGAATATCTGACGCGCAAAGAAAATTGTCTGGCCATCAGTATTAAAAGCGAAGGCTAGAAAATGAAACGCAAAAGCAAAAACAAGCTGGTGCTCTGCACAATTATTTACAGAATAGGTCCGGTAGCACCATTAGTACCAAAACAAATATCTCCAAAAAATTCAGATAAAAGGAAAACACAGAATCATCAGAGAGTGTTGGTGTCCAAGAACAATCAATACATGATATTTCTAAACCAACTTTGTCACCAAATGAAAGCAGCCTACTAACTGACACCGTCTTGGCCCTTACAGACGGCACCCTGGATAGCACTAGTAGTACTCTACGCCTACAAACTGACCCCACCGTACCATCCACGAAATACACTGTACAAACTTTAGGTACTGATCCAGCATTGTGGCCCAGAAAGTTGGGAGATGCCGAGAGAAGTTTTTTAGTACGACAAGGTCCACCTAAACCATTGTTTAATTACAAATTTCCTTATGATGGCACTGATCGACAATTTAGCGCAAATTAATATTCTCCAATTTTAAGAAATGGAGAGCAAATTATAAGAGACTGGCTGGTGTACTCCACTTCAAAAAACTGCATATATTGCTTTTGCTGCAAAGTTTACGGCCGTGTGTCAAGTTCCCTTTCAAAAAGAAGGTTTTAAAAGCTGGAAGCACATCGTTGAAACTTTAAAGGATCACAAAATTTCTAAAAATCATATTCAGACTCAAAAATCCTGGCTAGAACTCAGTCAATGGTTAAAGTGTTGTACAACTATAGATGCAGCTGCCCAAAGAGGTATTAACGCTGAAACGAATCACTGGTACGAGGTGCTTCTAAGGATTGTAGCAATTACTAAAATGCTCGGTAAAAGTTGTTTAGCTTTTCAAGATACTAGCGACAAGCTGTTTGAGCATAATAACGGCAACTTTTTAAAAATAGTTGAATTGCTATCTGAATTTGACCCTGTCATGGAGGAGCACGTGCGTAGAGTGCTTAAAAAAGAAGAAACCAAAGCTCACTATCTTGGAAAATACATTCAAAACGAGATAATAGACTTGCTTCACGAAAGTGTAAAATCGCATATTATTGTTGAAATAAAAAAAGCAAAATACTATTCCATAATATTAGATTGCACTCCTGACATTTGTAAGGTGGAGCAAATGACCCTGATAATTAGATATGTTTCCATCAATAAGTCTGATTCTGATTCAAACGATATCGAAATAAAAATCTACGAAAGCTTTTTTAGGTTTCTTACCTGTGGAAAGATCTACAGAAAGACAACTATATGAAATTATAATTCAAGAGCATCATGAAATGGGACTTGATGTGCAAGATATAAGAGGGCAGGGATATGATAACAGGCGACAATGCAAGAGTGCAATCTAGAATTAAGAATTTAAATCCACGAGCATTCTACGTTCCGTGTAGTAGCAACTCGCTTAATCTAGTGGTAAATAATATGGCAAAAGCATCCTTGGAGGCAGCCAATTTTTTTAATATAGTCCAAAAATTATATACATTTTGTTTTTCTTCTACTTTTCCGTGCGCAATATTTTTAAAACATGTCCAAAGATTAACATTAAACCTTTGATGACACTCGATGTGAAAGCAGGATAGAAGCTTTAACGTCTTAAGATTTCAACTTGGTGAAATATACGACGCTTTGCTAAGCATTTATGAAAACTAAGATATCGTTATCTCAATAAGAGACGAAGCTTCGGGTTTGCTAAGTTGCATTAAACACTTTAGATTTTTATCTTCAATAGTCATATGGTATAAAATTTTAATCTGTATTAATCCTATAAGCAAGCTTATGCAAACAAAAGATTTTGATTTGAAAAAGCACTTAATCTTCTAGAGAACTACAAAAATTTATTTAAGAATCTTCGATCAGATAAGTCTTTCAATGAAATTATTGTTGACGCAAGAGAATTGGCTAATGAAATTAACATTGAAGCCAATTTTGAATCAATAACGCCGCGACACCGCGTAAGAAGAATTTTTCATATGAGGCAATTGACGAACAAATCGAAGATCCGAAAGGAAAATACGAAATAGAATTTTTCTTCTATACTATTGATCAAGCATTGAACATACTAGATAATCGATTTAAACAACTGAATCACCATAATAACCATTTTCAATCTTTATATAACATATATATGATTTGAAAACCATGCCTAAAGAGACACTGATAAAGATTTGCAAAGATTTGGAAAATATTTTGTCTGATGGTGAAATCAGCTGACATTAACGAACTAGAATTAGTAGAAGTAATTTTTGCAGTTTGTGCAGTTTTGGGCAAAAAAAGAAAGTCAAAGTGATGTTCTTAAAATAACAACAATACTAAATTTTGCTCCAAATCTTAGTATTGCTTTAAAAATACTACAATTCCAATATCAGTAGCAAGTGGAGAAAGAAGTTTTCCAAATTAAAATTAATCAAAACCTTTTTACGCTCAACTACTACGCAAAATCGAATAAACGGCTTGGTCATTTTAGCAATTAAACATGAAATGGCTAATCAAATAAACTTAAAAGAGGTAATAAAAAATGTACAGAATTAAAAGTGAGAAAAAAAGTCCTATGATTATAACTCAAACAAATAATGTACTACTGTGGTTCTATGTATCTACTTATTTTTTTCTATTTAGGATTTAGGTATAAGTGAGAAAGAAATCTAAATCGTAATAGCGGTAAAATTGCACCCTGCATGTTTAAAAGTAAGTAAATCTTTTTAAAATATAACAACTAGGTATCTATAGATACTACAACTCTATTTTATTTTAATTTTATACTGTTTTGTACCAACTGTTAAGTTTTAATACTTGTTTCTTTTTCAGTATACGTTTTAATTCAAAATTAAAAGCATCTTATATTAAGAAAAAATAACTTTTAAAAGGGGCGGCAATTTGTTTTTTGTCTGGGGCAACGTAAACGCCAGAGCGTTTCCTGTAAAGTTGTGCAAACAAATTTTATGGGAGTAATATGCCTCCTGGTCAGGTGTTTGGGTAAAAGTTGTTTTTTTTCACAATCGAATGAAAAGGTAACCATCCCGTCAGATTGTTACTCAAAATATGCCTTCGCTCGCAATTTGTGCAGTCGCTTCTCTGTAACCAAATTATTTTTAGTTTTCATATTTGAGCAGGATTTTATCTTTTCAGAGTTGCAAACAAGTCTAACACACATCTGTGCGGAGCGTACCAAAACATAGATTATAACAGGTGTTAAAGATGTGTCTAAAATAGCTATGTTTAACGGGTACTACTTCAGGGACACTAGAATACATTCTCTACAACTTGTTAACATTCAAACTCCATGGTATAAATAGAGATGTTCACTATTAGTTTGTGATTTACAATAATGCGACTCAATAGCCTGCAATTTGTTGATGAATGTCATCTTGCAGTTTTTCTATCCCTCCCCCCTATTTTCTGTAGGTGGTAAAGAAATAGCAAAAATATTTTTTGCAACTGTATCCATTCGTCTTCGAGTGATATTCAAAACTCCCATAAAGGCTTGTTGACAAAGGAGAACTAATTCTTTATTGGAATTTAAGATAAAGCATTTTACACTATGTTTCTTTGCCCTGTGTGTTTTTTTTTTGGTCTCTTTCGTTTAACTGGATTAGTAGTGCAGAATTTCATGATTAAATTGCTTGGAACAGTTTTCCCTTTTTCCATCCAACTTTGCGTGAAAATGTTTAATATCTTTCATTCTTAATGATAGCCATTGAAAAGCAATGTTATTATTATGCCCGCATGTAGGGTAGATAGGAAGATTTTTGGAAATGTACCTGAATACAACAAAAAAAATCTACTATGATTCCTAAATTTAATAAAAACAGAACTAACCTCAACCGTTTCGCTTTCTGTCGCTTCCATTCACTTGGATTAGATTGCCTTTTTTGTGCCTTTTGTTTTTCACTCACAGGTATCACATTAACTTCCACACTATTTTACTAACCACTATTATTACTTTTTCAAAAAGTTACTACGGAACAGCTAACACTGCAATACTGCTAATATTTAAGAAATGTTGTTATATAACATTTAATTATGTCGTCGCATCCCATTGGTTGTTTGGAGATCGTACCGGGTGTTGACGTGAAATTATGCACCCATGTTTTAGCCCTTATAGTATATACGAAACCATAAATAGAAAAGTTTTAGGAAATTTTCTGTAGATTTATATTATGCTATTGGAAAAACAATTGAACATCGCATTAAATAATTATTGACCACGCTTATGTTTTTTTAAATAGAACACTATATTTATGTATTTTTATATTTTCAAAATGTTAATTATTTTCTGATTTCGAAATTATATACTTATGATATAATAGCATTTGCAGCTTTGGAAATATTTAAAAAAATATATTCGGTTCACATAAGCTTCGAATGAAAAACAAATGAGGAAAATTAACTCATCAAATTTATTATTTTGAAATATAAAATCAACATTAAAACAAACAAATAAATAACTATATAACTAATAAAAGGGAAGGAAATTATAAATATTGCTCAAAATGCCTTCCGTTATTTTTAAAACATAACCGATATCTTTTTTCTAAATTTTCTATACTATTTCTAATGATTATTATTATTATTTAAATATTCTATTTCGTTTACTATTCTGTCCAATAAAACGTCTGTATCTTCTGGATTGTCTTAATTAACCTTATTTTTCAGGTAGCCCCACAAGAATGTATTCAAGATAGTTAGGTCTGGGTTATTTGCCGACCATCTTATTGTCCCTTGCCTGCCTATCCACTCTTCATATCTATTATTTAAAAAAATTCTAACTGTAGCAATATTATGGGGTGGTGCTCCGTCTTGCTGCCATATTATGGCATTATCATATTCAGGAATCTGTTACTACAAGATATTTTCTATTTTATTTAATAGAAACTGATAATACATTTAGATTCCCTTAATAAAATATTGGCCTCAGGATTTTGCTCATCAATATATCACATCAAACCTGCAGGGATCTCCTCCTTTATGTTTTTACTTCTGCTATAGAATGTGGGTTTTTTGTTGCCCAATAGCGTGTGTTTTGTTTATTAAACATACTGGATGTGGTTAATGATGCCGTCTAAAGAGTTTTATAAAAAAAATTAGTATCATTATTCAAACGATTTATCATTATTTCTAAAAAGGCATACTTTTGTTCAATTTGTCCGACAGTTAATTTTTGCCTGGATAAACTTTTATATGCTTTAAATTTATTATTTTTTAAAATCTTATGGATCAGTCCACGTGAATATCTTAAACCTCTTTGGACAGTAGTTATGGAAAAGTTGTGGTTTTCTTGAAATTAGAGAAGAATTTCCAAATCTCTTTCTTCACGGTTTGAACTCTTTCTTTTTAAGTTTTTAAGGGAACCGGTTTCTCTTGGTTTCTTGACGATCGATCCTTGAAAGCGTCATTCTTGACGGAAATCTTCTATCAGGAAATTTCCGAGCATATTCTCGTCTTGCACAAAACACATTTTTATTATTTTCAAAATACATTGACATTTTTTTTTGTATAAAGGAACACTTCCAAATGAAACATTTACAAATATTGTCATTTACAGAAATGTCATTTGAAACAGTTGCTAAGAAGCAGCTAACTTGGATTTGAAAGGAATGTGGGCCGCATATATTTTTTTTATATTTCCAAAACTATAAGAGATAATAAATCATAAGTATATATTTTCCAAATCAGAAAATAATATATATTTTGAAAATATAAAAATATACATACTTAGTGTTCTATTTAAAAAAACAAGGGTGTGGTCAATAACTATTTAATGTGATATTCAATTGTTTTTCCAATAGCATAATCTAAATCTACAGAAAATTTACTAAAATTTTTCTGTTTATGGTTTTTTCGTATATGCTATAATTAGGGGTACACAATTTCGCGTGAACACCCAGTACGTTTTGAAACTGACTTGTCACTGGAGATTGTACACTTTGAACTATATCTAATATTAGAATGCAAAATACAATGGAATAATGAACGTTTTGCAACTCTATGAAATCATAGTTGTATTCAGCTTAAAATTTTACAAGGAAACATACTTCATATCAATTTTGTAAAAAGTGGAGATTGTACGTTTTGATACTAAACTCCTCAAATAAAGCTGCTTATATCTTTTTTCAATATAGTATTAAGGTATTCTACGATATTCCGTGAAGGCAGTTAGAGAATAGTTTAAGTAGCCATCGTAAAACTAGAAGCCTTACAGACACTTTTATTGCACATCTAATTAAAGTAGTAAACGGTCTTGAATTGCACATAAACAGACCTTATAATAAAATACATATCCGTTTTTCTTATATAAAATAAATGCATTGGCGTTCAACTTTTAGTAAACGGATACAAGTCGAAAGGTTTCAAAAATAAATAGCAATGTTACAGTAAAATATGTCATATAGGGTTGCTAAAGTGGTATTAATGTAAAAAAAATTAAAGTGCCAAACATAATAAATGTCATTTTAACACTGTTCTCTATTTAAAAAAAAAAATTCAGTTGCATAACCATATAATACATAAAAAATAGTATAATGAACTGAAATGGTCTTCTGACTATCAAGTAGCTTAACCGCGTCACCTACAAAAATAAATGAAATGTATTTTTAAAAAACTGACTTAAAATAGTTAAAATTTAAACAATAATGAGTTTGACGACAGTTCAACTAAGAATCAAAAGTAAATATTTATGTCCATCTAGCTAAACATTACCAACAAATGGGTTAGTTAGTTAAGAAAAATAATAATAACGAAACGATTAAAAAGTAGACTGTATATATCTTTAACAATTTATTTAACAAAATTAATTACAAGTGTGCTTTCTTAATAAATAAATTCCTGGATTAAATGAGGGTCTACGTCTACACTCTACATCAACTGATTAAATAATTAAATACGTCTATCTTAATCTATTTAATATACTTATTTTTTTTAATTTATTTTGTAATACATAACAAAACTTTATACTAGCATAAGAACTTCTTTCAGGCATATATGTACACATAGGTACTCAATCTGTGAGTAGAGAGATTGCAGTTAATGTGTCTGGTATTATAATCATGTTGATTGTATGTTCCTCAAATTTGTTTTTGCATTTAAAATTAAAAATTGATCATTTAAATATATAGTGAGTCAAAAGTGTGGAATAATTTCATGTCTGTTTTCAATCAAATTTGGTATGGGAGATTAAGAAAACATGGCGGTCTTGACAATGATATTATTGCCAAGTTTTTGTTTTTTTTCCTAATTGCTACCAACTATGTTATTTTAAATGGAATATCCTGTATAACTGTTCGATTAAGCTGTCTTCTACAAATTTGATGATACAGTGTTTAATGATTTGTTTGGATAGTGATATTTTGGATACCCTAGGAAAGGTACTAAAAAAATTTAGTAGAATAAATGAAAAGTGCTAAATGACAGAAAAATAAATTGAAATATAAAAAGCTATGAAAAAAGTTAAATTATATGTTCAGACTGATGTCCATTTACTTCTTGGTAATAGCCAAACGATTTCTAAGCTATTTAATATATTTTGAACAGCGTCTGTTCTTTCTATTCTTCTTATTTCGGTTTCTATCCTATTTCTTAATTCGTCCAGAATGCCTGATTTAGTTCTGCACACTACATTCTTCAAATAATCACACAAGAAAAAATCAAGGTGGTCAGGTCGGGGGGATCTACATTACACTGTCTAAAATCAAACGAAATTTTTTTGCATAATGCGCATAGTACCATCTTGTTACTTCAAATGTTATTAATTGGGAATCTGTTATTACATATGTGTAAAATTTACTTTAGTCATTAATCACGAATTCAAGTTTAAATGGAAATGTCCCACCTGGATTGAAATATTATAATGCAGTTACAGCCGGTATATAAGAAGTTATCTGTTGTCTATTAAATTTTCTTCCACAAAAAAATGACTAATAATATTACTGCCTATTATGTGGGCCCAAACACAATTTTCCTAGGAAATTGGGTATGGGTCTCCCAGAACCAGTGCGTATTTTCTTGGACCCAATATCGATAATTATTGATCTTATATATTTAGTGGGAATAGGTCACTCTAAATTTGTAATATCAATATATAGCAGATAATTAAAGCTTCAAGAGATCAATAATTATGACTGTTTACTTCGCCCCTCAAACAAAATGTGACCATCATCATCTGGCAATTCTTGGACCAATTTTATTTTGTAGGGATGAAGTTTTTCCTTTTTCAGAACCCTTACCACCGAAGTCTGTGAAACTTCCAGATCACGACCAATCTTCCTTTTTGAGGATTGTGGATCCTCTTGTACCATAAATAAGACATCTAAGACTTCATCGTTGCTTGTGGCTGGCTATCTTGGGACGCCCTAACGTTTTAGAATTATTGATTTTTTTAAAAAATAGACAAACTGTTGCCCTATTGGAGACCGATTGGGATACGTTTCATTAAAAATACTACATACCTACAACTGGATTCTCTTTCGATCACCATAGCCTGATATCATTATCACGTCATTCGTTGTTTTCGAGTTAACTGATGCATGTAGGTTTTAAAAAGAAATCACAGTAAAGAAGAATTTTGTTATAACAAACACTCAATGTGTCAAAAGTTAAATGAGTCTAAAACTATAGAAAACCAAATGAAATACTGACAGTATAAGTAGCTTATGTTCTTTACTTTTCCATTATTTTCGGAAGAACTTTTGGAACCTCATTATGAAATATTTCATTATTATTAGAGATAATGGTATCAAATCTTACATCAGAAACATTTAAAAAAAATTGTTCTACGGAGTGGTTGAAAAATATACAGGGTATTCCAGTTGCAATAACAAAATTGGTGGAAACTACGAAAAAAGAAAGTTGAAACAGCGCAGAAGTCAAGGCCGCCATGTTTTCTTACTCACTCACACCAAATTTGACTGATATCGGACTACTAATTTCCGAGATATCTGGAGTATTCTATAATTCTGACTTCCTATATAATATCTGATAGTTTTTTTGGGGGGGATATCGGTCAGGTATAACTAATTTTATTTTTTTTCTAACGTTTTGGTTTATTACACCATCATCAGAGAACTACAATTAATATTATATTTTAAAAATATAGTTATTTACTTACACTATTAATTATTAGGTATTTGTTACATGTTTTTGGATTGTCTGTTTTAATGCAACTGAGATATTTTAACATGGTTTATAGGCTTTTAAAGTTTTGATTATGTTACAGAGATAACGTTGGAAATGTATACCGAAACGTTAGAAAAAAAATAATAAAATATATTATACCTGACCGAAATCCCAAAAAAAAAAAAACTATCAGATATTATTTGATATTAACGGTCAAGAAAAGAAAAATTAATGTTAATGTTTTATGCATATTTTATTTATTTCTACAGTAGTTGCTTTACAGTCCGCCCCAAAAAAGAAAAAATTTCATCCATTACCATCAATTTTTAATGTTCAGAAGGAACGACATTTTTTCCTCATTAAAATTAGTAACACAAATGCACGTTAATCATATTTAACCGGATAAAATAAAATACAACAATTTTGAGTATTAGTAAATAATTCTAAGGTAAAATCAAAATAGTGTAAACGATTTAATTTCGTTACTGAACAGCTTTACGGGGGGTGATACAAACTCAAGTATCCCTTTTTTCCACGTCAATGTTTGATCGTTTTTAGACATGCTTCAGAATGTCCTTGGCCCTGATAGGGCCTCTATACATTTATTTATTTATTATTTTATTACTTTTACTTTCCTCCCAGGCAATAATTTTACGACCAGACCACGCGACACTTTCTTAACGCATAACATTTTTTCATTTAGATTATTTGTTAACATTACTGTCACTTTTATTTACAAAACATAAACACAATTATAAATGCTTAAACTAGTTTTCAAGAGAGATTATTAACTGATTTTTTCCCTACGAATGCCCTAGATTCTAGGAACTATGTCGTTTCCAGAACATATTTATTTTCGAGGAAGTTTACCAATATATAATAATTATTTTTTATCATATAAAAAAAATTTCATCCTGTGATTTTTTTTACAGTTGATTTAGAGAAATCTGTTAGGGGCAATAATCACTGCTGGTCTATCAAACAAATTTTGTTAATTATTAAAAAAAAGTGACCCAATTTATTAAACTAAGGAAAAACTTTATTAAAAAAAGTTGTTAGTAATAAAAGCGTTTGTTATAAAATTAGTTTACTGTTTAATAAAAAAGAGAACGCGCTAAAAAAAATTTCTAATTTTGTATTTTTGTCTTGCTTCTAAATTGTGTACCTAGTTGTTTTAATAGTTTCTGCAATAAAATGTATTTGAAGTGTCGTGTTAGATAAGAACGACAATATAAAATATAAGAAACAAGGTATTTCTTATTATCATCATATTAGGTTTGAAAAAAGCTTATGAAATACCCAATAATCGTTTTATTATTTTTTTTTCTAGAAATGCATAGATACAATGCATACAAAATGTCAGATTTTTTAAAAATAAATCCACGCATGACGTTATTGCTAAATTGTCATTCATTGTTTACGAGGCAATGGAAAATAAAATGGCATGCCTGGGTGTTTTTGTTGTTCCAGCAAATGCCTTTGACACAGTGAACCAAAGTCTTCTGTTGGCTAAACTAGAACACTTAGGAGTTATGGAAATTGTTTCTAATCTTTTTAAAGTTATTAACAGAACGCATAGAGTAACAATAAATGACGTTCTGAGCAATGAAGAAACAGTACCCTATGGGATACCACAGGGCACTGTATTAGGGCCACTTATGTTTATTATATACATTAACGAGTTGCATAACCTAAATTCATCCGGAGCCTTATTATATGTACTTTGCCAACGACACTGCCATGTGTATGTTGAAATTTCTTGGTCTGAAGTAATACAGACAACAAAAATAGATTTATTTAACAAAAACTAAAATTTTATTCTTCCTGTCATGTTGTTAACAGACTACGAGGTATGATTTCCAACTTTTACAGTTTCGGTAATTTTCTTTTAGTTTGACCCTCCTTGCCATTTAAAATTTTAGGGATGGAATCCACCACCCCTTAAAGTTTGAGGTGACGCGATCGAAAATACTCAATGAAAGTAACTTCCTTGAAAATAAGAATAACGAGCCAGGGTGTTTTTCGGAAAATGGGTTAAAATGCAAAAAAAACATGTGTTTCGTTTTAGGTGGCCCACACTGTATAAATAGGCAATATATATCATCAGCCATTCATGATCACCATGAGTATGAAGCATGAGGCAAAATTACTATTAATGCATTTTTACCAAGACCACAAAAATCTATTGGTCAAGAATGTTTTGTGCATTAGACCCAAGGATTCAGAATTTAATGCTGAATTTACTTAAATATATAAAAAAAGGGTAAAAGGTATAAAATTCGCTCGATCAGTCATTAATTAGTAGGTAATTCATATGCAGTCTAAATTATTAATTGTTGCGTTTCATACATATGTCTGTCTTTCATTTATTTATTCATTATTTGGTATATTTCATTATATTAAAAACTAACGACTAAATAGACATTTTCTCAGAAACAATAAATTTTCTGAGACTACAACTGTTTACTTACATTTGTATTACGATTAAGTATATTTGTTATGTATGTATTTCTCTCTAATTTTTTTTTTGTAAATAAACTTATTATTATTATTAGTATCGAGCAACCCGAGCAATACCTACGTATACATATATGTATATCGGTAAAATATATTTTTTATCTATTTATTATGGAAAAAAAAATTATAACAAAATTATGATGTTGGCAAATTAAATTCTTCGTGGAACTTACCTAAGCTATAATTTTAATCCATTCTTATATGATTCTTATTATTATTAATACTGTTTAATTAAGTATTATAAATGGTAATTTTTTTATATACCATACATATTTTTTTAATAGCCTAAAATATGCAAATACGAGCCTGTTGTTAATTCTATTATTTATTTGTAATATATTTATATGATAGCATTTTTTCATCATAATTTACATACAATTACATAATGTACATAATATGTAGTTTTTTCTGTTTGATCATTTTATTATGTTCATAATATTTGTTCTAATTTGATTCATATACGCAACCGAGTGACAAATACTCTTATTTCCTTAGCATTACAATCGTCCATGGAACTAACGTTTTCCAATGGTGCAAAATGTTGCTGATGTTTATAAGAAATCGTGTCAAAAATAATTTGGATCGGGACTTTTTGTTTCATATTTTAGATTTTAGTGATTACATATTTGTTATCTTAGAATCACAAAGGCGAGAGAACAAGCTCGAAAATTTGTTCGATCAGTCAACGGCAGACTCAATTTTGAATTTTAGTCGCCTTTAAAATTTTAGTTGCCTTTAAAATTTTGCCGCCCTCAAATTTTGTTGCCCTAGGCTCGGGCCTCGCTGGCCTAAGCCTAAATCCACTCCTGAGTGTGCTACACTCTACGACTGAAATAGATTCAGTAATAATATATCAAGTGTTCCATTTTTCACGTTACATTTTGTCAACTACAAACCGCGAAATATCCCAGAATTGCTATTTCTACGTTTTCGTCATCAACAATGGGCTTCCTACTTTGAATTCTTGCCTTAACAAAGCCAGACTTTTTAGAATTATCTAATATTCGTATTATAGTCTTTGGTAATGGTTTCTGTTTTTGTAGATATTGTGTAGCATCTGTTACATGTTCTTGCTATTATTTTATCATATTCTCCATAAATAAAAAAATTTAAAAAGTCGGCATAGGTGTAATTTAAACATGGTGTCATTTTTTTGACATAAGAGAATGACTGACATACATTGCTAATTTTTTCTAATCATGGCTAAGTTGAAAACAATTATTACGAAAATTTCTTGAAAATATAAGAACATTGCATATATTTCAAAAAGTTCTAACTTTAATCTCTATAATCCCTGTATTAGAAAAAAGAAAATTTAATTTTACATAGTATAATGGGTGTTCCATTTAAAATAAAAAGCAGTTTTATGACGTATTAACAATAAAATGATAGTTGTGTCACTTTGGCACCCTTTAGTGCAACAGCGGTACTTTGAACGTTTATCTACGATACGAATTATTACAGAAAATCAGGGTTAGCAAAGAGTCTGCAGCAGGGGCCTGGAGTGTTGGTACAGGGGTGACAAAGTTCCCAAACTTCGGGATTTATTTCACATCCACGCCACTTCTGAATCTATTGATATAAGCGAAAATGGTGCTGCTATGCTGTTGCAGCAGTGAGGGGTAATAATACTAAATTTGACTTTCCAATGATTGATGCCGATTTAAAGAAGTTTCGATTGCAGCTCGAGTTACTTCGTCATGAGTTGTGTTGCCCAATAAAATGCGAGACAATTCCTGAGCCAATACCCATTATTGAGCTCAGGTGGAAAGCTGGCCATATCTCTATTTTTATATATATATTTTTTTTACCCTGAAAAATTGTGTATAACTTTTTTGTAGAGAATTCTATAATCTTCATTTTTTAAATGAGCCCTAATTCTGATATCGCTAATAGTTAGCGAGATATAAGCAAAAAATGAATCGGAATCGGAATCAAGTTACTGTATCTATTACTTATTAACTGGTATCTATAGCAAGCAGTTAGTAATTTTATAGTGACTTAAGGCGGTATTACGGCAGGAGGTCGGTGCAGCAATGTCCCGACTCCCGGTACAAGTGGTTACGGTGTACAAGCGTGCCACCACAGTAGGATGTCAACCCAGTGACAGGTGGTTGATGAGACGTACTAGTCGCAGGTGTAGAATTTTTTTAGATTTACCCCCTTTGTCCCTTCTTAGGACCGATTAGATCGCATGTTAACTTTAACCCGGAACACTTTGTCAAATTTCATTTTAACCCTGAAATACTACTAGGGGTACAGGTGTACCCCAGCCTCATTTAAAAGTCCCGCCAATCGGAAGTAGATGGAGCTACGGTCGTGGCCTCTTGAGTATTTTCATCACATTAAGCTACATTTACAACCAATTCGCTACAGGCACAATTTACTGACGGATTGTGAATTGTGCCGAGATCAAATTTAGGTCATTTATAATGAGTTGGATGCTGCCATCTGTTGAGATTCTTTAATATTACGTGTGAGCAAAATCAGTTTGATTAAATAATTACAATTATATTAACACAACTTCTAAAAACATCATATTTTCTAATGCTAAAAGATCTAATCTTCCAATTTCAAATCACAGACCGACTTTAAATATAAACAATAGATTTGTGTCGTAGTACGCATGCGCAATTTGAAATTCGTGCCGCAATTGAATTGGATATTTGCAATTTGCAAGCATCCAATTCAAACCTGAAGTGCAATTCAAGGTCGTGCCGACTTAAAATTTTATTGTAAACAAATACATTCAACCAGATATGCTTAAAACCCAATTTACAATCCACCAGCAGATTGTGCCCATATCGAATTGGTTGTAAATGTACCCTTATGCGTTAGTTCATGTGTAAGATTGGTGACATCAGTGCGTTTCTCATCTTAGAGATATTCGATATTTGGGTACAGGTGTGCCCCAGTGTAGCAGAATAAAATATTTGTTTTCGCATGTAAGTATATTAGCTCGTATATTAGTTTTACTTATTTATTTATTATTATGTTAGGTTTTAATTTATTTGTTGTTTTTCTTTAGATCACACAAGTAATGGCTTCTCAAAAAAAGTTTTTTGACCTCACTAATCCTATTGATATATTTGAACTGAATCGTATTGTCTTTGATTCTGAATCCGAGGATGAGGGTTCTCAGAACGACAGCGATGAGGACGATGTCATTATACCAGATTTTAAAGATGACCACCCCGATGAGGACGAAAAGTCTGAAAATGAGGACGAGGACCCCGATGAGGACGAACAGTCTGAAAATGAAGACGATTCTCAATCTGAGGATCCCTTACCACCCGCCTCTGATTCTGAAGACGATGAGCCGTTGGCACAAATACAGCTGGCGGACCAAGATAAAGTTAAAGTTTTAAAGGTTCCCACCAAACTAAGGGGTAAAAATCGTTTCAAATGGTCAGGCGTAAAAGGAGTTTCAGTTCGCCGTACACCAAAAATAAATCTCGTTTTGCATTTACCTGGAAACAAAAATGAGTCAAGATAAATAAAATCAGGAATAGAAGCGTGGCATTTATGTATCACCAGAGAAAATCTGAATAAAATCACAGAATATACCAACAAAGAAATAACAATTCAAAGACTGAATTATGCCAAAAATATGAACAATAGTGATACCGAAGATATGTACATAACGACCTTCCTACACCAAGGACACCAACAATGTTGAAATTCAGGCTCTCTTTGGCTTATTCTATTATGCCGGCGTAATGAAGATGAGTGGAGTATTTACCAAAGAACTATTTGATAAAGACAGTGGTATACCAACATTTCGAGCAACAATGCCCGAAGCACGGTTTAGATTTTTAGTAAACTGCCTCCGGTTTGACGATAAAGACACTAGAGCTCAAAGAAGAGAAACCGACAAACTTGCACCTTTTCGTGAGGTGTTTGAGAGATCTATAAACAAAATGAGAAATCTATATGTACCTTCAGAATACACCACGATCGACGAACAATTGGTTGGATTTCGAGCGCGATGCCCTTTTAAAATTTACATTCCTTCAAAACCCGATAAATATGGGATTAAAATTGTGATGTGCTGAGATGCTAAAACGGCTTTTGTACTCAACGCTGAAATTTATATAGGCAAAAACTCCACACCAAATGATATTCCTGTCGCCCAGTATTATTGCGATAAACTTACCACTTCTTTTCAAGGAACAAATAGGAATTTCACGATGGACAACTGGTTCACATCTGTACAGACGGCAAAGAACGTTTAGAAAAAAAAAATTACGGTTGTAGGTACCTTGAGAAAAAGTAAAAAAGAAATTCCTCCATCATTTTTGGATCTCAAGGCTAGGCCGATAAATTCCGCCATGTTTTGCTATAGTGAGAATCTTACACTATTATCATATTGTCCGCCAAAAACTAAAAAAAAAAAAAACTGTTATTATGCTCTCGACTATGCACGAAAAAGATGATGAGCCATATATCACCAAATTACCAAAAAATGTAAAATTTTATAATTCCACTAAGGGAGGTGTGGACACTTTGGACCAACTGTGTCACACTTATTCTACTGGTAGAAAGACACGTCGTTGGCCATTATGCCTGTTTTATAATTTGTTAAATATGGTGGGATATAATTCGTTGGTCCTTTTACGAGGTTCTGCTGCACCGGATAAAGAAATCATCACCAACAGAAGAGCTTACTTGAAAAAACTTACACTTGTTTTAGTGAAACCTCATATGGAGAGTCGTTTGGAAATTCCAAATTTGAGGCGTGAACTCCACCAAACTATATGCAATGTACTAAAAATAACCCGTGCAGAAAAAGTACCAATAAGGCCACATACTACCACGGGTAGATGCACATTTTGCCTCAGAAGCAAAGATCGAAAATCTAGGGTCAACTGCGCAGTATGCAAAAAATTCATTTGTTTGGAACATCAAACGAAAATTTTTCCAACTTATGCCGAATAAATTAATAAAATATTTCTGTGAAAACAACATATTTTCGAATTATATTTTAAGTTGTTCTTTTAGTTATTTTCATATAAAAATTTTTTTTGAAAAAAATTAGCCAAATTTTATTTATGGGTACGCCTGCACCGCAGTGTAGCTGATTACCTTCTGAAAATAAATGTAGCATTCCAGGGTTAATATGCTAAATAGTGGAATCTCACTTGTGCCTTTTTACGTTCTCCTGGTGAAGTTCCTCTCCAAATGACTGTGTCGGAGACTTCCCTATGACACTGAGATCCGATTCTACTCAAATATGCTATTTTACAATTTTGGGAAGTGACAGCTGATATTTTTGAAGATGGTATAAGGGAATAATCAATTATTAATTTCCTTTATTTATTAAAAAAAATATATAACTTTACAGTTTTTAAAAAATAAGAGGAACTTCTTCCTATGTAAAATATATATGTAGCATTTTCAGACAATGGTATATGAAAGTTGGCTATACATATGTATCTCAATATCGCATGCGTCATATCGCACAGTACTATCTATTGCTAAGTGACATAAAAAATAACGACTGATTAACTTGTCTGAAACAATAGCGATCATTCTGAATAAGGATCCCAAATTGATGTAGTAACCTGTAACCGTCATTTGTATTTAGCTACTTCATACATATTCACGCATGCATATCTCTGGCTTAGCTAAGGGACAGGGACAGGGACAGGGACAGTTTATATTTCAATCCGAGTTAATAAAACTTAATTAGCGTGTAAATACCTCTCGGGAATATTCAGTTGTCATTATTTGATGGTTATGTATTATGCACTAATGGGATTCTAGTATTTAAAAACATTTTTTGATAAATCCTTATCAAAATACAGCCTGAATGATTTTTAATCAGTTTTTATCGTGCAAACTTTTTTGGAAGGATTTGGATTTTGCAAAAGTCTTATACGGATATTTATACAATATTTAATTAGCTTTTTCATCAAAACAATAAGCTCATAAAAGCTAACAGAATCGAGTTAAATAAATACTTTGTAATGTCTGAACAGATTTGTCATTTTAAAAAATACATAACTATTTTGTTTAAGAAACTGTATGTGAAAATATGGTAGTAAAAAGCATCAGCTTACCACAGCGTTTTTAATTTAATGTGTTTCAAAAGGCAATATAAATACTCTCTGAAAATATAATAAACATAAATATAGAATCTTGCTGCGTATATGAAATGTTATACTAGATGTTTCACAAGCTGGTCCGTGTTTTGGTTGCTCTTTTATTATGTTTTATTTTTTCTTTATTCGCATTTGGAAGCTAATTTATCGCGAATCTGCATGCAGAAGCTGTATTATAGCTGATGTTTCGTGTTATCAAACAGTTATCATTATTTGTGTTAATATTTCAGACCGGCGAATACTGCATGATTATTTTTGATGACTTTTCAAACAAAACTGTGCTATGTAACATAACTTCCGTAAATATTAATCAATCACATACATTTTAAATACATGAAACTAAAAATTAAAATGCGAGAAGGGATTTTTTTATCGTCTAATTCTTCAATAATTATCAAGTTAAAATGTGTTACTATTTATTTATTCGATCAATATTTTGCATGTTAAGATTTTACATGTTCGGATATTCACATGTTTTAATGATGTAATATATTAGAACAGTATTTTACTTTAATTAAATTTAAAATAAAATAAAGAAACACTCAGATAATAAAGTTTTCGAATCAAAAGGACAACTGGATAATGGCAAACAAATATAATACCTATATATTCAATGAAAATGTGTCTTTTCTTGGAATACTGTAGACTTGAAGCTACACTGATCATTGGCTCTAGACTATAAGTATTAGTTTAAACACTAAGTCCAATTTCTAACCGTAATTATTCCGCAGATTCTAGTGATGATAATGTTCCTATTTTTCGTGATTTTTTGCCTAATGAAAGTTAATTTACATAATCAAGACTGTTCAAACACAACACTGGAATATTTTAATAATACGTTAATGAATTATTTTGACATCTTTCCCTTTAGAAGGTTTTCGTCAAACAAAGACCAAAAAAAGATAATTGGATAACAGGAATTATTATACCGGGTGACAACGAGATTAGTCCCATTCGAATTTCTCAGTTGATTTTATGAATACAATTTTGAAATTTTGGCATATAATTTGTGACACAAAAAGCCACATTTTGCATTTATTAAATGAGAAATATTACTTCCGGTCCAACCGGAAGTAGCAACAACTTTTGATTTTTAAATAGCAACCTATATATACCCAATGAGAACACATTGCTGTTTAAACATTTATATAACGTTAATTAACGTTACACAAACGTTAATCAACGTTATATAAACGTTTAGACAACCACATGTTCTCATTGGGATATTTTTGCATATTTAAATTCCACATGAAATTCTCGTTACAACGACGTATCACAAGTAAATAGTTGTTTTCAAAATGACGTTATTTCGTGCAAAAACCACTATTTTGAATTGAAAAACAAATTTTCGAAAATACATAAAAAGCAAATGGATTTTTTATTTATTTTTTTTTTTTAATAGTACTTAATCATATTTTTTTACTTGCACCAACAAAGCCCAAAACATTAACCATTCATTTGATGTATAACACCTCTAGTTTCGGTACTAATTTACTTTGAAATTATTGGATTTCTGTAGATCCACATTTACCAATTGGTATTGTTAAAAAAAATACACACAAAGATTAAACAAAATTGACCGAATTTATTACTAATTATTTATAAGATAAGGGAAAAAAAATATAGCAATGTTCAAAATGCATTCCTTGAACTTCAGTGCATTTTTGAGCCCTAATGATGGTTTCCGTTACCACCCGTTCTAACATTTGCGCAGTTATTGTTGCAAAAGCTTGGCGAATTTTGATTTCCAACTCCTGGAGGTTTCTTGAAGAGGATGAATATAGTTGTTCTTTGACATATCCTCACAAGAAAACATCTATAGGGGTTAGGTCAAGTGATCTGGCAGGCGATCTTTTGGGTCCATATGTCGAAATGACTTTATTTTGAAATCTGTTTTCCAAATAATTAGAGACATGTCGAAGGTTATGTGGCGGAGCCCCATCTTATTGGTCATAATTGCTTTTTCTCAAATTTAAGAGTAATTCTCCTAAGAAGCCCTCAATTTCATTTTCCAAAAAGTTCAGGTACTTACCTAATTCCATTTAAAGTCCCCTGAAATAAAATAGGACCTATGTTTCTAGTACCCACAGTTCCCGCCCATACCCCAAACACCTCCTGGTGATTTTCTTCTCTAAGTTCATGTAAATTTTCCTGAGAGTAACGCAAATTGTTTCGATTAAACATGCCATTGTTAGTGAACCGGCTTTCATCTGTGAATAGGATTCTGGGAATAATGTTTCTATTTTCTAGTAACCAATTGCAATAATGAACTCTCCTACCTGCATCAGCTTCATATGAGTGCTGATGAAATTGATATTTACATATATGATTTATATCCATGTTTTCTCAAATTTTTCTAATAGATTCTCGGTTAATATCAAGAGCACTTCCAATTTCACGTACACTTGTGTTTTATTAATTTCCACAGATGTTAAAACATTAATCTCTATGGCCTCGTAAATAACAAACATATTTTCTTCATTTTCATTTGGCCGGACCCTAAATTTTTTCTTTTAAATCTGAAAATATTTTCTACAAGAGTGACGCCTTCCAGTATACCGATCTACATAACCTTTCAGCTTAATATGCATTTCTTTCTGATTCACCATAAATAAATAAAATATCCACCTTTTCATTTTGGGTAAATACCACCATTTTGTATTTCTTTAAAACTTTTAAATAATTATATTAACAAATAAATCACAAGCAAATTAAAAAAGCACTACATAAACCTTATCAAATAATGTTTGAAAAGAGATGTCATTTTGTCATGGCACGCTTGTAAAGTTTAATATATACATACATAGGGTTTCGTTAAATAATTGAGAATAGCAGCTACAGAAATCCAATAATTTCAAAGTAAATTAGTAATGAAACTAGACGTGTTATACGTCAAATGAAAGGTTAATGTTTTGAGCTTTGTTGGTGCAAGTAAAAAAATATGGTTACCATTTAAAAAAATTTAATAAAATCCATTTGCTTTTTATGTTTTTTTTCGAAAAATTGTTTTTCAATTCAAAATAGTGACTTTTGCACGAAATAAAATTTTATTGAAATACGAACAATAAAAATGGATCTTATTTTCCTGGATCTGGAATCTCACGCAGGTTGCTATAGTTGCCCGCGTGTGCGATGCTTGGTCGACGCTCTTATATAGAGCCATCCAAGTGTAAGCCACAAAGGTGCGACTAGCCTCCTATCAGTGGTTTGCCTTTAGTGTTTTTCCTTTTTTTTTTTGAGTTTTGTCCATCATTTTAACTCAGCTACACCGTGCTGATGAAGATTAATTAGTCAGAGACACGTGTCCACGGTTTGCATTTTTCTTCCATTTGCAATTCTGCATTTTCCCATCTAGCATTCTTTATGCTGGCGTATTTATTTAAATAATAATAATAGTAATAATAACACCACTTTATTTTCATATGCATTACACTGAAGCAGTACATAGAAAACAGGTAAAAAAATGTCACAAAAAGAGATATACAAAATAATTGGACAAACAGAAAATACAAAATATGTCATGGAATAAAGGAAAGCGAGATAAAATTTTAAATGTATTATAAAATTATAACACTAGATAGTAAACAATAATTTGTAAAATAATAGAATAAAATTAAATGAAATGGATGGAGAAAAACAGTATTGCAAATGCCTGGTGCAATTTAAACTGCCTACCCTTTAATGCTGCAAAGTGTAATGCAGTGACATACTATACTAGAAAACTGAATCCTTTTCAACATACTTATGCTATAAATCATATAGATCTGAATAAGCCTGATTCAATTAAAGACCTGGGGTTAACTTTTGATCCTAAACTTACCTTCAATCAGCATATCGCTTCCACAGTTTCATCTGCCTACAAAACCATGCATGGGCTTCATTATCCTTAATTGTGGTAAATTTAATAATATTGATACATTAAAAGTGCTCTTTGCTTATGTGTCAAAACTGTCATAGTATTTAGGATAAAATAGATATTCGTAATTGTAATATAACTGATATAAGAACTGCTTGTTATAATGTAAATTAATTTTTATCATGCCATTGTGTTCTATACTTCTAGTATTTATTATTATTTTTTTCTTCTTGTAAAATTATGTAGATATCTGTTCTACCTTGTAATTGGAACTTGTTCTGTTGGGTAGTGCATTTTTAAATTAAATATTCGCCAAAAAATATGTATATAGGGTTTAAAGATCTGTCAAAGTAGAATTACACTTTTATTATTCATGAGATTGGGAGTGAAAAAATCTTTTTGTTATTTGAACAAATTTTATGCTATAGTAAACGACTTTTACTAATGAGTGAACTACATTAAATGCTCAAAAATGTTCTACCCTGTTTTAAGCAAAAATTAATTACTCTTTATAACTATAACTAATAGGATAAAGTTTAACAGTCAACTATAAAATATTACTTAATCGGCATTCAAAGTTAACATATTCTAATTGGTTTTTAAAAGTAATCTAATTATTTAAATGACTCAACTGAATATGGTTATCACATCAAATATCCCCTTTCTTGTCAGTTGTCATTGCGCTCGATATAATCTCCCCATATTGTGGCTGTTGTTTCACTGAATCTATCATCGACAGGGCCCAGATAACGTAAAAAATAAGTGCAGGGATCAAGGTTGTAAAACTCTTTAAAAGTTAATATGAAAACATAATCTCCACAAAAACTGATAATTAAAAGCAAAATGTGGTTAATTTATACCAATATTAAGTTCCAAATAGCAAAACTGTGTCCGCAGCTTTGTAGAACAGATGGTTTAGATAAAAGGGCTTAGTATTAATTTCTGTATACAATATTTCTCTATTAGTTTACTAATTTATATATTTTGTATTACAGGATTTATTTTGCAGATAACTTGCCTTTCGTTGTATGATAATGACGATTTTTCCCTAACCTGTTTATCCGCGAAGTAAATCCTTTTATTTGTGTTGACATTTAATTAACTAAATCAGAAAATCAGTGCTCCGATACAAACGAAAAAAAATAATATAATGGTTATGATTGCTATGAATACATATTTACTAATCGTTATCAATATCATTTTTTCACCTACATGTAGTAACTTTTGTTAAAAGAAAATTGTGGAACTCTGTAATTTAAAATACATACAAAATGATTATTACCATAAATTAGAAATATATGTAACGTTATACTTCATATTTATTTAACAAAAACGAGAACAGACAATTTTATAATATTAGTAATATAGATATGTGCATAGGTATATGTAATAAATTCCGAGAGGTAAACTTGTACAGCAAACTTCTACTTCCGAGGTAGGTACTTCAATGGAATTCCACTATTTTGAATGGGAATTCCAAGGAATTCGAAAGAAATACAAGCAGTTCCATGGAATTTTAGGGAATTCTAAGTAATTTTGTCTACAAAGTTCAGCCTTTTTTTTGGGCATCCGAAAAATAATACATGGAGTCTAATTCTGGATAAAATACTAATGAAAGAGCATATAGAAAATTACAAAGCAGATTTTGAGGCTCAACGACGATAGAAAAACCTTTAGTTGATAAAAATAACTGTTTTATAATTATTATGAAAAATACCACTTCCGTAACTGAACTGTTTCTATTTGAAACAAATGTAGCTCAATAATTTCGGCGTGCACACACAGATTAACTTCTGCGGAAAATAGACCTTTTTTTTTTAATTTGATAGAAAATCTGACAAATAGAAGAAGCTGTGAAATAGCAAGTTGTTTGTATGGGTTTAGCCCTTGCTTAAAGAAGCGGATGAAAATATTAATCATCTTGTAATTTGATCGCAATCATATGCCGCCACAGTGGACGGAAACGCCAAAAAGCTGGCCAAAATTAAAAAAATGAGGATTTTTTTTTGAAATGGAAACGTTTTAAATCATTGTAGTGGTACCCCTAGCATTAGAAACGACCGTTAATACCGGTCCAGGTTCACTACCTGAGCGAGGAAATTACTTATTATCTGACCGTGCAGCGCGTCACTTCGGCAGCTCGCAACGATTCAAAAATCGATAAATTTTGTCTGCAGCGTAAAAATTCTCAGTGCAGTTTTCTGTGTCATAAAAATGGATTCTGCATCAGAAAGTAAGTACAATTAAAATATCTCAGTATCAGATTAGTTTATTTATATGGTAATTAGTAAATAATTATCGAAGTGGAGTGCATTTTTGTACATGCAACGATTCATAAACTCCACAAAAAAAGCCATAAGTTACGCGGTTGGTGATGGTTGGTCTTGAAACTTATTGGAATGTGTTCAATGAATATTTTTTCGAAAGTGTATAAAAAATTAGCTGCATCTTTTTTGCATCTTTGCGAGATATTGACCAAATTGTGAGCGAATGCGCGGATGCATGCACATTCGTGCACCATAAAGTGGGTTCCTTTTGAATGCGTTCAAAGTCATTACACATTTTTATTCCATTCCCCAGATCCTAATTTTCCCGAAACAAATGAAACATATGAATTCGCTTCAATTCAATAATAATTTTTGAACTATGTATATTTTTGACCGTAATTTTTGAACTATGTATATTTTTGACCGTAATTTTTTTTGAAATTCTATATGGGATTCTTCATCAGCTACCCAAAAAAACTGTATACAAAGTTTTGTAAAAATGCAGCGATAATTGGCGATTTTTGGTATGTTTTGGGGGGGATTTCATGGCCGCCATTTTGCTTTTTTCAAAATTCAACTTCGGATTCTTGATCAGCGACACAAAAAACCCCTGTATGCACAATTTCAGTAAAATAGCTCAATGCATTTATATTTTGGCCAGCTTTTCGGCGTTTTCGTCCACTGTGTGCCGGCGAAAATAAAAATGTTAACAGTTTGTCTTCTAATTTGATTCAAAGTTATTGACCACAAATTCCCGAAGATTGGTCATAGTTACCTAGACTGGAACAGGGATTTTGGTCGGATTGAAAAGATAATCAAAAGAGTGCAAAATGTTTACGTGACTGAACAGTATCACCTAATAAAGTCTGCAAGCTCCAAAAACAACTCTATGTGTGTTGATATGAACAATTACTTATATAATCTTAAAGAGCTTTTAGTAAGATTAAACTTGTTCGATAAAATAAGGGTATGGACGAAATAGTAAACTTCAGAAACTATACTAAGGGATTAGAGTTGGGTAGGACGGAAATTATTTGTACAAAGAAAGCCTCGACAAGTATCCACTATTTCTGAGTGTTGATTAATTGAAGAAATTTAACCGGGAAGATCAGAAGGAAGAAATTACTTTTAATAAATTTAGAGAAAAAAGAAGAATACAAATGAAGAAATCTTTGAACAAGATGAAAAGAATCCAAAGAAAAAGGGAAAATAATTAGTTTTAAGAATGAAGTTGTTTATTTATATTCATTTTTAATATTAAAAAATATTTGAAAACCTTTTTCAATCTTGTTAAATTCCTTGTATAAGAATTTTGTGTTTAAAGTATATTTAACTATTTTATATATTGCAAATACTAAAGTTGCAAATTACTGACCAATAGTACAATATTCAGCGTACTGAACTTTTGATAAAACCGTGGTATAAGGAAGTTTGGTCTACAAGCATGCCTGGAGGATGATGAGAAGGCAGACCACATCTTATGCACCTGTCCCGCTCTGGAGAGGATCCGATTCTCAATATTTGGCAAAGGGCAACTGCTGCCAGAGGATCTGGACACATTCTCACCCAATAAAGTTATCAGTTTCATTAAGAGACTGAACTTATTGGGTGAAATATAATTAGGCGTGAGCCACAATAGGCCTGCTGATGGCCCCAGTGGAGGATCTACTGAGACCCACTCACAACAAACCTAACCTAACCTAACCTAACAAGCATGTGAAATTTTGTGGAATTCTCTTGGAATTCTTTAAAAGTTTTTGGCATTCCTCAGAAATTTTATAAATATTGTAGTCAAAATTTAGTTATACATTAGGATTTATATTATAGCATTATTTATTATTTTGCCTTGTAAATACATACTGCAATGTCTCCTGTATATAAAAGAAAATATAAATAATTACGTAGCACACGACAGTGTTTATTCTTATTCAACACGTAATAAAAAAAACCGCCGCCAATTACTTGGGGATCAGAACTTTTTCACCGTAGTAAAACTCGACGTGTGGTGGAGTTTATAATAAAAGTAATTTTTGACGTTTCAAAAAAGTCACATTTTTAGATGTTTCAAAAAAGTCACATTTTGACGTTTTAAAAAAGTCACATTGGTGGAATGTCACTAATATTTTTTTTAGACCGATTTTGCTAATCAACGAACTCAATCTCTTCCTTGACCTCTAGAATGTGTGTACCAAATTTGAAAGCTTTATGTATCTCAAAAACTGTAGCTGCTATAACGAACACAGACACACAGATAGAAAATTTTTTCTGTCTGAAATTTTGTGTATCATTATAATTCGTCGAAATTCGTCCAGAAATGCAAAAAAATTTTCAAAATTTTTTTTACGAATACATAACTTCCTCAGTTTGAGGGGTGAGGAAGTAATAATATTAATTTAGAGATTTTGCGGTTCCACGAAGACTAGGAATGGGACAGGCTATTATAAAGTTTTTCAATGTGCTGCCGAAAACCATCCAGGAACTTGAACGCAAACTATATAAATTTGTACTTAAACGGCTTTTGCTAGAAAATGCATTCTTATTAACTGACTTTTTCCATATAAAATTATGATTCTCTTTTTGTTTTTATTATATATGCTTAATGTTTTATTTATATTCCTGCTTGTCTTCACATGAACAGTTCTTTACGTTGTGTTTGTTTATATTTAATTTTTTTTATTGTTATTTTATCCATGACGACCTTTTAATTTTTAGACTGATTTTATAATATTTTTATATTTTGTATGATTCTAACTTGTCAAAACACAATTGTGTATATATATGACCAATAAAGATCTATCCATCTATCTATCTATCTATGTATCTATCTATTTTACATTATCCTCGCATTATATTTTTAAATATAAATAACATAATATGTATATACATACATATGTAGGAAGTTACTTTAATGAGATATATACATACATATGTAAATGAAATAAAGACACAAGTGGATCAAGATGTCATTTACCAAAATCATTATTTTGCATAAACTTGACTAAAAAACATGGTTTCAGAATGTTTTTAATTATTTTATTCTATCCTCGATATTAACCTAGTAAATAGGCATAAATTATTATCGGTCGTCCTATTTAAAAAAATATAACACTCAAGCACACCAGTCCTTCTGTAAACATTTCCAAGCTTATCAACTAAATCAGTAGGTGTAGAGTGTAAATTTATTACCAAAGTAAAATAACCAAAACATTTGGTATTAGTGGTCGAAGATTTGTTTATAAAGACATGCACTTGCCATATGGCCCTTTGCTAAGTAGATAAACGTTTCAAAAAGCCCTCGAGAGGCCGACGACTGAACTGTCAATAAATTAACGCCTGCAAGAGTTGAAAGTATCTACATGGTGTCAGATTTTAAGAAATTCACTTTAGGTGCTGACATAAAATTTACCAGAAATTACTAGTAATAATAATTATTAGTTATTACGCCTAAATCTCTGAAGTGCAAAATAACATAGAAAAAAGTTAAGGTGTTAATATTATATAGAACAGATTAATTTATTTACTACACTACACTATACTATACTACAAGGTGGTCCTGTTAAGCTGTCCTCATGGCTTTTGGTGAAACAATTTGAAACAGAGAACAATCTACATACAATAAAAATTAGCGAACTTTTATCAGACTGATACAGTTTGGCCAAATTTTATGTAACAACAGTTAGTTCCATTTTTTAAATAGCTACATAAGTCTATATTTGACTACAAATTATTATTATTTAATTGGTTTACTTCCTAAGCATATACCTATACTGGGTGGTCCAAAGAAGTGTAATTTTTGTATTGCTCGTAACTTTCTTAATTTTTATCGGTTTTCAATTAATCAAAAAGTAAATTATTCCAAAAAGATGAAATTATGCGAAAATATGATCAAATTTTAAATTTTATTAAAATTATTGTAGATTGCATTATTTACTAAACTTGAGCCTTCTTTAAGGTCCGCTGGAATTCAGTGGCGTCTGATGAAATTTACGATATTATGTCATATCTTAGTATTAGAGCATGGGACCCAAGCGGTACTTTAAGGCGTACCTAACTATCAAAACTAAATGAAGAAGTTTTATAGAAAAAAAATTGCGATTGAATTTTGATTGAATTTTTTTAAGTTTACGAAATTGTGTGTCTACCCAAGTTATTTTTTCAACAATTTGTAAAATATTTGCCAAGCATTTTCATTCAAATCAGATAAAAATATATCGACAGATTTCAAATTTCATAAAAAATTGTTGTTTTTTACAATTTCACGATGAAAAATGATTCTAAAATAAAATTTCAAAACGATGTAACTTTATGAAAAAGCAATATTTTTTTATGAAATTTGTCGATATATTTTCCACCTCATTCAGAAAAAAAATGTTTTGCAAGTATTTTCCAAACTGTTTAAAGAATAATCTAGGCACACAGTTTTTTTAAACGTTTTTTCACAAATTTTAATCGCAATTTTTTTTCTGCAAAACTTCTTCATTTAGTCTTGAAAGCTATGCCCGAAAGTATCACTTGGGTCCCATGTTCCTTTACTAAGCCTAAATTTCACTAGCTGGAACTATTTTACTAAAAAAAAAACCGCTGCCAATTACTTGGGGATCAGAACTTCCTCACAGTAGTAAAATAGTAAAATTCGATGTGTGGTGAAGTTTGTGATAAAAGTAATTTTTGACGTTTCAAAAAAATTCACATTGGCGGAAAGTCACTAATATTTTTGTTAGACATTTTAAATTTTAAGAAGTGTCAATCAAAATTCAAATTTTATGGTGTTGCCAAAATGTTTACAAAATTTTTATTTATAGCTTTATTTAAACATTTGAACACCATATTATAATGGGTTTGTATTAGGGCTGGGAAAAATAATCGATTAACCGAAAAATAATCGATTAATCGATTAACCGATCATTTGATTAATCGATTAATCGATCATTTGATTAATCAATTAATCGATTATTTTATTAATCGATTAATCGATTATTTTTCAATAATCGATAATCTATTATGACTTTTGCCATTCGCCCAGCCCTACTCATTATGTATTTTTTTTACTTAATACAATTATTATAGTATTATAGTCATATAAATAAACAGTATGTAAATAAAATTGAAAATAACCCTAAGATGAATCCCACAGCTCCGTAAATTAGGGGTGGGCAAGAGAATCGAATAATCGATTAAGGCTGGTTAAAATCGACTATAATCGATTAATCGCTTTTACGATTAATAGATTAAAACCGATTTTCGATTATGCGATTATTTGATTAATCGATTAATCAAATAATCGATTAATCAAATAATCGATTAATCAAATAATCGGTTAATCTATCAACCGATTATTTGATTAATCGATTAATCGATCATTTGATTAATCGATTATTTTATTAATCGGGTAATCGATTATAATCGATTAATCGAAATAAACGATTATTTTTCAATAATCGATAATCGATTATGACTATTGACAATCGCCCTGCCCTAATTTGTATAACAGATCTGATTTATAATTTTTCATCACGAATAAATTTTTTTGTAAAGTTAGAAATAGAAATGTTGGGGCCCGGTAGACCCCGTTCCAGTGGACCGATTTTGCTCATCAATGAACTCAATCTCTTCCTTAACCTCTAGAATGTGTACCAAATTGGAAAGCTTTATCTCAAAAACTGTAGCTGCTACCGCGAACCATACCTGTCTGAAACTTTGTGTATCGTCATAATTCGTCGAGATTCGTCCAGAAATGTAATAAAAATTTTCAAAATTCTTTTCACGAATACATACCTTCCTCACTTTGAGGGGTGCGGAAGTAATATACGAAAAATTGTAAGCCCCCATGATGTCCTAATATACGTTTTCTAAAATTTTGTAAAAAATCAAGTGATAAATAAAAAAATTGGGCGAATCCCCTAAAAATTTTAAAATTTTGAGAACAAAAATTTACCACTTCGTTTTTTTTTTTAATTTTTTTCTTGATTGATCATGTGGGTTTGTTTTCTAATAATAATGAAATACTGTCAGTATCGAATATTGATAGTCTGAGGTCCGCTTTATATTAAAGGCTTACTCTTCAGTAGTAACCACTAAAATTCCATGTCAATCCAATGACGTATAATAAAATGGCGACATTCCAAATATCATCTACTCGACAGATGCTTGCGAGCAGCTTTGGCTTTCTTTGAATTATAAAAGTAAATCGTATTGTGTGGGTATATTATACAGACCACCCAATAAATCGTTAATTGATTTCTTACAAAACTTTGAGGATGTCTTGGGTGTAATATTTCCAAAATTCGATAATATAATGTGTGCAGGTGATCTACGAATTTCTTAATATAATCTGGATTTCTGATTCAATACTAATAAAATGTCCCCTACATGTAAGCTGCCATACTGTGGACAATTTATATTTGCTACATATTAACCAATTATAGAAGGTTATGAGACCGCGGATATTTAAATCGTGTTTACCACACACGTTAGTCTGTTTTCATGTTTATTTTTTAATGTTTTTATTTTCCAATCATTTAGCAGTATTTTTGATCAAATGTTTAATTTTTTCCAATTATATTGTTATTATAGTGAGAATAATCTAATTATATTATCCTATTGAGAATATTTTGTAGTAATTTGTTTTTGTACATCGACGTGTTTTCTGGTTTTGACATCTGTCATCAGTTTTGTCTTAAATTTTAAAAAAATGAACCAAAAACGATTTAGTTTAGCGTCAGTGGAAAAAATTATCATACAAACTAAAGGAAATGCATGGAAAAATACTATGGTAAATAATAATTCGGTATTGAACAAAAAAGTCACTTTAACGTTTCAAAAAAAGTCACATTTTTTTGACGTTTCAAAAAAGTCACATTTTTTGACGTTTCGAAAAAAGTCACATTTTGACGTTTCAAAAACCGTACCAAATTTTAAAGCTCTATCTCAAAAACTGTAGCTGCTTTTGCGAACACAGACACACAGACAGAACATCTTTTCTGTCTGAAATATTGTGTATCGTCATAATTCGTCAAGACTCGTCCAGAAATGCAATAAAAATTTTCAAAAATTTTTTTCACTTTGAGGGGTGAGGGAGTAATAGTGAACATTTCAAAAAGGAATAATTGAATAAATATTTATGAATATTTTAAAATATATACAAAAATCAACAAATTTATTACAATTTTGTAAACATTCTATTCTCCTCATCTATACACCGATATTGATTTGTTTTAGTTAACTCTATTCATGCTAGAATCCTATTCTGAGGATTCAGGAACCAATTTATAGCTCACAGACTATCATAAGACTAGACAAACATATTCTTTATAGCAAAATTAGAGGAAGCGTCATGTCTACAATTAATAGAATGTTTAAGTATAAGTAAAAAACTTTTATATATTTTAATTGGCCAAATGTATGTATGATGTATCAAAGATTAGTTTATAATTTACCATTATTATTATTTTCGGTATATCGACGCTGGACGATCCTCATATGGCTCTGATTGACATGAGAGTTGCGTCAGCACATGAACCACAGCCACTGCCATATCCCGCAGGATTAGTTACTGTAGATACCAGAATTATGTGCCCTAAGCAGACGAAGAGAACCCAGTATAATCGCCTTCTGCATTTGGCCTGTCAACCACTGGGCTGATTTCTGACAGCATGGTATGCTTTTCAATTCCGAGAGCAACGTAGGTTTTATCCCTCCGAGTACACCTATTATTACAACGACCATTTTTACCGAGTAGCCTTGGTACAGCACTTGGAGGTCGTACCGGAGATCGCGATATTTGGTCCGTTTCTCCTCCTCGTTCAAGGTGATGTTTTTCTCTGCAGGTGCCGAGAACTCGATGACATACATCACCTTGAGTTGATGGTCGAGGAGGACTATGTCAGGCTTGTTGGCTTGGATTAGCCTGACCATCGGGAACGAGTAGTTCCAGTAAATCCGGTATTTCTCGTTCTCGGCAACACCAATAATATGATATTGATGACCCATGATGGCAATGATGTGAAACTATACTTGTATAGAAATAAAAAGGACTATAACTCACTGAAGGTAGTATTTCATTTATAAACTTCATTTAAGCTTTGTTTCCCGACGCCAGGCGAAACGTTTATCACCGCTACTCTATTGGAATGATTTGTAATTTTAACTTTACTAGTGTCAAGCTAAATATTTTTGACTATATGAGCAGTCCATTTGAAGATCATATTTTTTCCTAAGAATGTGTTTTTAAACCATTAAGATCCGGTTTTCCAACCTAAATTAACTGAAAATTATCGTCAGTGGTAATATTGTTGGATCCCTGGAAAATTAATGATTTTAAAATTGTTACAAAGTATGTATCTAGTTTTTTTGTATTTGGAACAAGTTATTTAGATTCTACACATTTTCATTGTCCTCCTTGTGTAGTTTTGGAAAAGACAAGATTATATATGCGATTAGTTTCCCAACTATCACTAATTTATGTATATCTTCTTTAAAATAAGATATTAAGCAAATCGCCTTCTATCCGAATTCACAGATTTTTTTCAGACTAAAATTTAACAGAAAAAATTTTTGGAAAAATTGGAACTGTAAAAAACGCCTTAAAATTTACAAGGCTGCAACTCAAAAATGCGCTTGATTAATTTATTTGTGTATTGTATTGAATAGTGACGTTCTAAATTTTGCAAGAAACCCTAATCTCACAAATATTAAAAATCGAATATTTTCTAAATTGAAGAATATTCGCCGATATTTTTCTTGTTGAATAACATTTCCTGAGAGAGGGTGTTTTCTTTGTCAAATTTAAAAACAAAATAATCATTGATTATTTCAATATAGAGGTATTATATCTTCCTTAATATGTAATAATTATTGAGTAGTAAATTATAAAATGTTAGACAATAGACTGTCTTATGAATATTGAGGCAATAATATTGAAACATTCTTTATATGAAATAAATCAGTTTGTAAAATCTTGTGAATTTTAACCTAATGTATTTGCAAACTGTATCTGTTTGAGAATTGTTAACTTTAGGGCACTACTCTTGAAAATTTACGATTTGACAACGAAGGTCAATTCTTTGTTGAAATAGCACCTGAATTTAAAGAAGCACTTAAAAAATACAATTTTACGCTTCCTGGTAGCGCTGAATTTTACAAATACGTAAATTTTTAAACCTTTTTTCTATAGTTCTAGTCATAAAAAAGTCTATTTTACGATTACGAATATGTGAACCCATTACTTTTATTTATTTGTTGTTATATGGATGGGTATTAAAAATTTAGACTTCTATAGACTTAGCAAGTGTGATTTTAAAATATTGTGGGCCTTGTAAAAGAAACAGTCCCAAAAAATACGACGGAAATCGATTACTCAACTGGGTGACTATATTTCTTTTCATAAAAAATGGCCGTTACTACATAGGTACTAAAATATTTATGCCCACACATAAAATTAAGAGTTTTGGTTATTTTATAGATTTTTAGGGATTAGTAATATAAATTTGCTTTGACACAACCGAATATTATTGTTTGCAGTTAATGGCGATTATAAAATAATAACGACAAATAATTTTACGGTTTTAAAATAGCACACACGATGTGCGACATTCTGAAATTATGTAATAAGCCACGGTTTTTAACATTTTTATTTATTTTAAATTTTCGTTATTTCTTCGGGTCTTGCTGCACTAAAACAAAGTTTACTAAATAATATATTTATTTAGTAAACTTTGACTAAAGTGACTTAGCATTAAACTTGGTATACAGGGTGTTTCAATGATGTCACGACGTTGTTCCTCTTGTCAAAAAAGGAAAAAAAAACAAACAACATTTTTTCCTAAAATGATTCCTAAGAGTTCAACGTTGCCTTGAAAGTATGACATTAAACAGGGTTTTAAATAATTAGGGATCACTGAAAGTACCGACCTCAAACTTGGCAGGGAAAATTGTTCTCATAGGAACGTACACGAAAGTGTAGTTTCATTAAAAACTAACCAGTGGCGTCGGAGTTAGAGCGGGTTGGGGTGTTAGAATCTTACATAAAAAAAGTTATTTGCAACCGAACGAATTTTTGTTTTGCTGATTTGCTACTGGTTTTCTAATTTAAAACTTAATAAAAATTTTAGAAACTATAAATGGAATCATATTTAAAGTCACCAAATAAACACAATGTTATATTTAAAAACTTGCAATTTTTATAAAAATCTTTTAGAATCTTTTGCGGTCTTATATGTAATTGTACTGCCGGAAAACTATTTTACCAAATTGTCTAAAGCCGCGTACAAAAAAGAAAATGAAAACTGTTATAAAATAAACTAAGGAAGAAACATAAAAATAGTACAAAATGTATGATTTCCATAATTTATCTCAGTTTTTTATGTATGTATTTCATATAGAAATTTATGAAACACATTAGGCGGTCATAATATTTTTAAAACCTGAAACCATCCTATAAAAAAATAAAAATGTCGGCCTGCAAAATTTTACAATTATAGCGAGAAGTTTTAACATTTATAATGGTGTCACATTTATAACCTGACCTCTTTGTGATACTTACGTGTATCGCTACCTGATCGGATTTCCACCGATCAGCGATCATGTTTCTGCGGAAAGGAACGGCTTTAATTAAACAGCTGTCATTTCTATCATTTATTAGCATGTGAAGGTTGTTTTGATTGTTTTCATATTTTATCTATTTTCTAATATTAGATAACAAAATACCTTTTGCTCATTTGCTGATAATATAGACATTAACAGAAATAGAAATTTAGTGTTGTTACTAAATTGGCCGCCAACTACATCTGATAACTGATCAGTCAATTACTGAAGAAAATTTTTGTTTGTTACAAAAAATGGCGACCACTTCATGAGCGCTCAATTCGAATAGTACCGTTCGGCTGACCGATTCATGAACGCTCTATTAGTGATCTGCTCAGATAAAAGCAACCATTCTTATATGAATGCGCTAGTATAAAAGCTTTAAGTAGATAATAAATCACCACAACACTTAAAATATATTTTATCATAGAAATTTTAAAAAACTACTCAATCTAGAAGCAAGAATTGCATTGAATTAAATCACTGCATTATTAGTATTAGAAGCAAAAAAAATATTGAGATTAAAAAATATTGACACCAAAAAGAAAAATTTTTACACTTAAGAAATGATTCCCTTACAATACAAAAGCGAAAACCCCTAGTCCGATATATATCGTCATTCATTCTTCCGGGATTCCTCAGGGGGTTGGTAAATACGACCATATTATTTATAAAAATATTTAAATTACGTAAATCAAATCATAATTATTTTATTATTATTTTCTTAGAAATGCATAAATACGAAGCAAATAACACGTCAGATTTTTTAAAAATAGGTTAGGCAGGTCAGATGTCATGAATGTTATTGTGATTGCCAAAGTTATAATTAATCTATCAATTTAAAATGTCAAAATAAAAATATGGCAAATCTTCATATTTTGAATTATGTAATTCAAATATTTCTACAAATAATATGTTCGTGTTTATCAGCCCCCTAAGAAGATCCGGGTGAATGAAGGACGATATATCGATATATTTCGTTTTTGTATTAAGTATAAATTTTTTTCTTTTTGGTGCTTCAATATATTTTTAATCTCAATACTTTTTTGCTTCTAATATTGAAAATACTGTTATTTAATTCAATGCAATTCTTGCTTCTGGATTTTTAATACTTTCTACGAAAAAATTAATTGGAAGTGTTGTGCTTGATTTATATCTATAATAATAATAAATACGTCTTTATTAATGAAAAAAGAAAATAATGACAATATAAAATATAAAAAACCGTAGGTATTTATTATCGTTATCATGTTAAATTTGAAAGGACGCTTATGGAATATCTAATTATCATTTCATTATTTATTTTATAGAAGGGTTAGAATTTCACTTATTAGTAAGCCTGGCCAAGCAATGGTAGATTCAGGGTCGGGCGCAATACCAATGCCGTCGCGCGCTTGTTTACGATGACGATGACACGAGACACTTCAGTTGTTATCTGTCGGTCGATGCATAGAGTACTAATAAATAATAAATAATGTTGAGCGTAAAGAGTAGAAAACGACCGTACGCTAATAAAGTGAATACATTTATCGGTGAATTTCCGGATTTATTCTATGATGGATGTAGAATAATTTGTAAAGTTTGTGATCAAGACTTAATGTGCTGGAATAAATACGGCTGGAAAATTCAGGTCAATAGTAACCGGCAAAAAAAATGGCCTGTCTTCTTTGGATCCTCAGTTTATGTTTGATTTACTGTCAATGCTGATTGCCTGTGATGTTCCCCTGCGCATATTGGATAAGCCAGGATTTTGGGGAATTCTGGAATAAATACAATCCCCAGGTGAATTTACCAAGTCGTTCATCGTTACGTAGATATGTACCAAGTGTTCGTGAAAACATTGTAAATAGGATTAAATGTGCATTAAAAAATACACGGCTGTGGTTATGTGTTGACGAGACGACAGATTGTAAAAAAAATTCTATTTTAAATGTTATAGTACGTGTACTCGACCCTGTTAAACCAACATTTCCACTTTTACTAGCTAACAAAAGACTAACTGCGTGTACTGGCGAAACAATTACGCGGGTGATGTTGGAGACTTTCGAAAAATTTGAACTGTCAACAAGTGTAGTGTTGATATTTGTGACCGACGGTGCTGCGACAATGCGTTTGGTGGGTCGTTTTCTTCAAAGAGACTATTGTAGGTTTTTACATGTTACGTATAAAGTGCATGCGTTCCATCTTGCAGCAGAAACGAATCGAAAATGTTTTCCAGAGGTAGATGCATTAATAGCAAATACAAAAAAATTATTTCACAAATCTCCTAAACGGCTTCGAGCATTTCACACACTATGTCCTGGTATTATGGAACCACCAGAGCCGATTCTTACACGTTGGGGAACGTGGTTGAAGGCAGCTTTTTATTATGCTGAATATTTTCAACAAATAAAAGCTGTGATACTGCAGTTCAACCCTAACGAGGCTGCAGCTATTAAGAAAAGCCAGACAAGCTTTCAAGATGTTTCCCTTGAAACAGATTTAAAAACTATTTATAACAATTATAGAGGACTACACGACGCAATAGAAAAATTGCAAAATACTTCGTTGTCGTTAGTGGAATCGCTGCAAATAGTGGACGACGTAAATACACAGCTACAGACTATAAATGACGCAAAAAATAAGCCCGTTATTGAAAAATTCGAGAGTGTATTACGGAAAGATCCTGATTTTACCAAATTAAGACAAATTTGTGATGGTGCATCTACAGCTGCGTTAAGTGAATTCACAGAGTGTTTTACTTATGCCTGTATTACTTCCGTAGATGTCGAACGGTCTTTTTCAAAATACAAACATATTTTTTCACCACAGCGAACATCGTTTACTGAGACAACTGTAGAAACATATCTGATGCTACACAGTTATTATAGAAGTGTTCCAGTTTGTGATAACGACAACCAAGCTACTTCATAAATCTACTTAAGAAGGTGAGTTTTGTACATATTTTTATAAAGTGTACCAGTATTAATAAAATTTATTTCCATTTATTTTATTTATTTATTTATTTATTATTAGTTATCACTTAGATATACAATGTACATGTGTGAACGTCATTTAACAGTTTAATAATAATGTGCAGCACTAAGCTTACAAAATATAAGGAAATACATGAAAAATAATTTAAAGCGAACGAAATAGTACAAAAACATACATCACAATATATAAAATATTTTTGTTTTTATTATTGTACTTATTCAAGTATTACGATATGATGCATACCCAGTACGTCTCTGTAGGATTAATGACCTTGGCCAGGCTTATTTATTAGTCTATTACATTTGTTACTATTTAATACATTTTATTAGGTCCAATGTGTTCTGGCTCATTTTAATAATAAAACTTGGAAATAAAATGAAAATATTCTGATGATATTAAAATAAAGGCACAGGATGTACGGTAGAATTCCAGCCTCATTCATTACATTTGTTACTATTTAAGTACATTTTATTGCATCCAATATGTTCTGGTCCATTTTAATAATAACATTTGAAAATGAAATGAGAACGTTAATATAAGTATTATACGGCATAAACAAATTCTCCCTTGATGTATGATGAACTTTTATAACCAGAAGTTATAAGAAATAATTTAAGAGAATCGTAAAAAAAATAACTGGTCATATTTTACATATCCCTAATTTTACTGTAGACATTTTAATGTTTTCTTTAAATCATTGAGGTCAAAAGGCAACTTCGTGTAAATACATAATAAAATTTTGTTTGTTTTTATGCAGTCGTTCTTCATTTTGAGTTATGGAAATAACTTCCGTTAAGAAACATATTTTTTCAACATTAATAATAATAATGTATGAAATCACAATGTGTAGTGTTCAGCATAAACTGTTTAAGTAACTAACTGGTTTATTTTGATTTGTATTGAACGAAAACCAAATGCAAGACATTTAAATGATAAATATTTTTCCATTCTTCATCTCTTATTTATCTTGAGTAAAATTAAGATGCAATTTAAAAAATACAAAAGTTTAAGAATGATTTACGACAAAATAAACCAACTCGTTTAAGGTTGGAATTTCGCAGAATCGTGAGAAATTTTTGATTTATTATAATTACAAATATTTAACTAAATATGGCATATTGTTTAAAATAGTTTTAGAACTTGGTACTAACCTAAACCGCGCAAAACTTAACAAGTCTGCGATATGCACGTAATTATCCAGAATATAAAAATTTCTTCCAGAGAAAATTCCATGTGTTCTAAAAGAAAGTTTTTTGGGTAAACATATTACAACATTTCGACGACCACACTAGCCAAATATGAACAAAAAGTAATGATATACCTACTTTCAAACTATTTACAAAAAAACTACAGGACTTGTTAAGTTCTGATAAAGAGGGGTGGACTTGCTTAGGTCTGTATTAACTAATACAGGGATTTGCTCACTTTTGTTTAAAACAACAAGTAAGTATACACTGTGTCAGAGATAAGAATGCACAGCATGGGCATCTTGGAAATGGTAGGAGATACGAATTCGGTTAAATGGGGAAAAAGTTGCGTAATTAGGATACTATTACAATGGTCTTAACCAATGTCAAAAATTATTTTTCGTTTTTGATTTATTTCGAAAAAAGTAAATTTTTGAAATTCGCTTCTAATTTTTTTTTCACGTTATTATCAAAAATATGAAAAAACAAACAAAACATCCTCGTTGTACTTTCTAATGAACTTTAACGTGGCAATGATATTTTCGCCCTCTGACGTTTCGTGATCGTGGAACCATCATCAACTTCTTTTTTTTAAATACGGACCTGGATTTTTTTTACGTATTTTGAATGAATTCTTCATTCTAAATTCACCTATGTATTACACATAGAGCTTACAACATGTTTTTCTCTAGTTATAGTCGTTACTAGGATTTATGAAATGAATAAATAATTAATTTAATTTGAGGACTAGATACAAATACAATTTATCAGGTACTCGTCCATCTAGTACGTTAAATAATAATCAGTTAACAAAACAAATGGTTTAATACTGAATAATAATAAATTAAGTACATATGTATTAACCTCAGTAACTGCACAGATATAAACAACCGATTTTATTAAAACCATAGATGTCACACCTCTAATAAATGTTCAAAATGGGAACCGTTATTTTCTAAACAAAGATAGCATCTTTGTATAGTAGAGTCTAAAACTCTAGTTTGCATTTCTGGAGTAATGCTGTTAAATGCTTCGGTAACAGATGCCTCTAATTCTTGTTTATTTTCAAAATTACGCCTGTATACGAAGTTTTTGATATATCCCCACAGAAAAAAATCCAGCGGTGTCATATCCGGCCATCGTGCTGGCCAAAATACTGTTGAATGAGTGTCAATCCATTTTTCTGGGAACCAATTGGATAAATATTCTCGAACAGCCCTAGAATTATGTGCTGGAGCACCATCTTGTTGGAACCAACAATTCTGGGAATCAGCGAAAGGTAAGTTGTCTAGGGCGTCTTCAAGATAAGTGTCAAGTAAGTTCTAATCACGTTGGGCAGTCAATGAGTCATGGTAAATAAAAGGGCCTATAATTCTTGTACCAAAAATGGCAACCCACATATTAAAACCAAAGCGGTGTTGGTGTCTGGCTGGTTTGAACAAGTGTTGATTTTCTCGGGACCAATACTGTGTATTTTTTCGATTAAAAATACCATTATTAGTGACCATACTTTCGTCTGACCAAATTACTTTATGAGGAAAATTTTCATCATCCTGGCATTTCCTAGTATACCACTGACAGAATGTCCTGCGTCTTTCTTGGTCGCCTGGCCTAAGCCCTTGACAAATTCTAAATTTATAAGGATGAAACCGATGTTTTCGTAAAATAAAACTGGACGTGGATTTTGATATCCCAGTAGCTCGTTCAATTTCTCTAGTAGATACAAGTGGATTTTCAGTAACTGTCAACAATACACTGTTTACTTTCTCTTCGTAACATGGTTTCTGTCGAGACCGAATGGGTTTTCGGAAAGAACCGTGTTCTTTAAGATTTGACACTAACCTTCTAAAAATTGTTTTATCAGGCTGCCTTCTTTCTGGGTACCTATCGATATACAAATTCTCAGCATCAACACAATTTCGGTGGCACAAAATGTAACATGTTACCATATCAAATTTTTCTTCATTCGAAAACGAAAGTAATAGAAATTAGTATAAATATGTATAAAGACAACAAGATGAAACAACGACTATTTATGAATATGACAGATCGTTAAACTCAAACAATCATTGTTTTTACCAGCCTACTTATCACTAAAAAAAGGTAACTCAATATGTTCATAGCACACTGAGCATATTTTTTTGCTTGACTTTTATCAGTTTAAATGAAATAATCTTTAATCGAAGTCGTGGTATTACTTTTGAATTTAGAGTGTTCACATTTATGAGAAATGTAGATACATGAAAACGTGATCGGATTTGCCGATTTGCTTGCTCCTAATCAGTATTTAAAAATAAACAATTTAAAATTTATTTCTTGCCTTATTTTCCGTTGCTGAATGCTGAAATAATTAATACATTTTATTTGCAACTTTCAAAGTAAAGGTCGTACTACATAAATCCTAGTAACGACAATAACTAGAGAAAAACATGTTGTAAGCTCTATGTGTAATACATAGGTGAATTTAGAATGAAGAATGCATTCAAAATCCGTAAAAAAATCCAAGTCCGTATTTAAAAAAAGAAGTTGATGATGGTTCCACGATCACAAAACGTCGGAGAGCGAAAATATTATTGTCACGTTAAAGTTTATTAGAAAGGGCAATGAGGATGTTTTGTTTGTTTTTCATATTTTTGATAATAACGTGGAAAAAAATTAAAAGCGAATTTCAAAAATCTACTTTTTTTCGAAATAAGTCAAAAACGAAAAATAATTTTTGACATTGGTTACGACCATTGTGATAGTATCCTAATTACGCAACTTTTCCCCAATTTAACCGAATTCGTATCTCCTACCATTTCCAAGATGCCCATGCTGTGCATTCTTATCGTGGACACAGTGTATATAAAATGTATTCAAAATAATGTAATGTAATATGTACTATTTTTACATTTGAAAATTAAAACCATACCTTGATTTCTTGGCAATTTCTGTTTTCGATTGAAACTTTTACCATTTTTGTGAACCGTCACTAATGATAAAATAACAGCCGACGGACGTCTTCTAATTTGAGAAAATTTAACGAACAATAGTGATATGATTGCTTGTATTTTCTGAGAATCACACGTCACGACTATTCTGAGGGGTTGGAAATCCAGAATGAGACGTATACTTTATCTTCTGATTCTGATAGATGCAGGGCCGAGTTGGCTTTAAAAAAAGCGCGGGCTCCTGGCTGATCAGAGGCACTAAAATTTTTGTTGGTGAAAAAATACCTTATTTATATTTTTTTATTGAAAAACGAAAATTTAATTTTCAATGTGCAAAACAAAACTAGGAGATCAAATTGGTATAAAAAAAAACATTAAAAAATAAAAACAGTAAACCCTTAACATCAAAATACATAAAAATATAAACTCAAATAATATGTAATTCAGACTGCACGTTATGACATTAGGTAAGGTTTTTGGCATTTTTTAATGGCATTAAAACGTCCTGCAGCCATTAACGTGAATGACTCAGGATGCCTTTGAGTCATATCAGATCTAATCTGTTTAAGATATATTTTAATTTGAAAAAGATCTTTCACGAGCAACGTGTTAGCAAATATTTATATGCAACTGATTCGTATCTATGCTCGACGCGGGCACCCACAGTTGCCAGGTGGATTTTAATGACCCCCCCCGCAACTAGTATCAAAAATATGGTATATGTGTCTTAGTGTCAGGTATTTTAACGACCAACACAGCATCTTCTTACATTTCTTTCTATAGTCAATTTCATGAGCTCTCGTCTCTTCGGCAGGCCCCAGCTACTCCCAATTAATGCAACCTAACTATCATTATTGTCAATTGAGAAATATAGACTATAAAAGAAGATGTTGTTTGTTTTTTACCATCATCATCAAATATTACTCATCTGATGCTTGAAGAAGAAATAGAGATCTCGTCTCTAAAAAAAATTAGGTAATTTTATGCGAGATGTCCACGTTATCTTTAATTACTAGCGGCTTTTCAGCATGTAATTTGGCCAACTGGAGATTTACTGGAGTCTAAAATAAATTTTATAGGCACGGCAAAACCATCTTGATATTCAGCAACCACAATTACTTTAAGATTATCCCAACTAACATCAAAGTGATGGGAACTTGCTTCGAAACTTTAATGGAGTAGGAGGCATTAATTACATAACTTCAACTTGTGGTATGTCTGTGTAGTAACGATTACGTAAATTCTACTGAATTCAGGTACTGTATTACACTTTCAAGTAACTGCTGCAGTATGTGTAGCGTCGTGGATACTACCCTGCATAACTTTAAAGTATTTTCAACTTTAAAGTGAGAATTGGAAGTATTGCCTTTACCAAAGATTCATCTTCAAGTAAAGAAAACCAGGTTAAGCAACTTCTCGGAAAAATCGGACATTGCAGTGAAGAACCAACAAATGTTGAAATAAAGAATATAACTGATGGTGATTTACCGTTAATTGTTATTAATTAAAATTTCCCCATTGAACAAATTCGTAAAATACAGACAAATGAATAATTTAAGGAAGTTACAAAATTTACGGATATGTGAAAGTGATGAGATGACAGAAAATATGGATGGTGTCAACTTTGGTCAATCAAGATTTTCGCCACAATGAATTTGGTTGGTATCAAGGTAAATCCCCGAGTTAATCATTTGATTTTCGCTAATAATAACTTCCACGTGTTGACGTTTAGCCAGTTATTAAAGTGTTACCAATTCCAAACAATGAAATTATCTTTACCTAGCATAGGCGCGTGGTATTATATAAATACATTTTGTGTATTTATATAATGCACCACGCGCCTATGCTAGAGAGTGATGCACGACTGAAGGTCGACAAAGGGTCACTCTGCGAGCCCATGTAAATAATTTGTATGTGCTCATAAGAAATGAATGGAGTATAGATCGGATCGGCTACTTTTACCAACTTAAAAATGAGTGTCGCAAAGTATGCGGAAACTTTGCAGTAACCTTTTCGTAACAGTGTAATAGACGCCAGTTTAAAGCTACCAATAAAATTGCATCATTCGTCGCTTTTGCTACTTTTTGATAAGCATAACTACATAGTGAAATTGTTGTAGCTGCCGTCACCATTTTTCAAGTAGCAACAACTGTATAACTGTAACGTTCTTCGCTTCTGCTACTTTATGGCAAATGCAACTTTAAAGGGAAATGAGTTTGGTTTTTGTCACCCCTATTAAGTGACAAACACTTTATTGACATATATCATTATAAAGTTATTCGAACTATATTGACCATTTTTCTATTATTAATTGATGGCGCCAATATTCTGTAGATAAAAATATAATTCTGAAAACTATTGTTTTATTAGGTATGGTCATTTGTAAACATTTTTATAAACAGATCATTATTACTTCATAATACAAAACAAAAAAATGTTTTCCATCAAAAATTTTGCATTTTCGATTGTACAATGTCATAAGTTAATATATGTTTGATTTTTTTTTTCTAAAAAAGATTTTGTAGATAGCGCTATCGAAGTATTATGATAACATTTTACAGAAACAAGTAGTCGCTTTAATTTCCACACTCAGAGTGAATGCAAAACATCATGGTTTATTATTTACATATATTTCATTCTGCAGATTTAACTTGGACATATTGACTCACAATCAGTTAGTCTGATTACAATACTATTTTGCTATTCAAACAAGAGAGAGAGAGAAAGAGCAAAATATAGTTTGCTCTCATACCACTATAGGTCTATTCCAAAAGTTAGTCCTTTCTACTATTTGGTTACGTTCCATTTAGTTGTCAGCACGTAATAGGGAAGATTCCGGAATAGTAATTGCTACGTAATAAACATTTCCCATTTTAGTGAATGCTTGGTAGAAGGATCGTTCCCATTACGTAATGGTCATTTGTTGCAGAAACCTTTAAAATCCACTGATGGTAGCTACTACGTAGACACTACTAAATGTGCTGCTTGAGATACGATTCTGCAGAACCCAGAAATTTTTTGTAAACTCGAATAGACCTTTAGTTAGCCCAATTACTGCCCATTGCTAACGGACCAAGTATAAATGATTTGCTTTCAGTTAAACCAAGTATTTTTATTTCGTTCCCCAATTTTGTACCTGGTAATTCTTACTTTCTTTCTTTGGTAATTCTGACAACATTTGGCGACCATGTTTTTCATACCGTCGTTATTTACTTAGATAGAATACACAGACTTACAGGCCAATTGAAGCAGGAATTAAAGGACAGCGATGTGTTCTTTTGTTTTAATTACATTTTTAGGTAACGAAAGCTCTATGTATATTTATATGCGTTTTAGAAATTGTTTGAGATTTTATTATACCAAAGTTGTTATTTTGTTTTTAAAAAAAATATTTTTGTATCAAAAATTTGGTCTAAGTAACAAGGGTCATCCCTTTTAAGTTTTTTTTGATTTTGCTTTCGTTTTTATACATTGTGCCACAATGCAGTGTAAATAATAATTGCGATGACTAATTTTTTTTTTTATTTTTTTTAGAATTTTCTTTAAATTTATGTTTTTCAAAAAAAAAATGATAAAAACGTGCATATTATTTTTGTCCCTCTCTAGAAAATATTCTAGCGCGAATAAAACGAAGCAGTTAATAATTCTGCAAGAATTTAAAAGAGTATTCAGTTTCTCAGATACCTAACTGAAAGTCAAAAAAGGCAAATGTTCTGTTTATATAACATAATAAAATAGGTAGGTACTCAATTTTCTTTCCTTTAAAACATCTTATAGCTTTTAAGATAGCCAATTAGAAAGTAGAACAGCCCGTAATCAATTTTAAAATAAAATTATAACCATAAATATAATAATTTGTCCGATGATTCTATGTTAACTAAATATCGGGATTTTTAATGTATTGACGCTGTAAATAATGCATTAAAACACTAACCATACTTTTTACCAGTTCGTTTAATTAAATTTTGATTTGAGTTTTAAACGCGTACCATAACAATAAATACCTAATAATAATAATATTAAATAATAAAAGGTTGTTAAATAATATTTTTATTTTATAGCAATAAACAAATAAAAATAAGCAGAGGATTGAAATATATGAATTTATGTAAATAACATTTACATAAAGTGCATTATCTAAAAAGTACGTCATATTATAACTCCAATAAGGTAGAGATAATAATTAATTCAGTCGTATGAATACATTCAAGCCATCTATGCGAGAACCCTGAAACTATGTAGTTCAATAGTTAACTAAGAGATGGAAAAAAGAAGCTGTGGTAGATACGATTACAGAAATCACGACCAAGATGCAACAACTTGTAGGACCAAGAATATAGTTATGTAAATATTTTCCTACCTACCTGCTGAAATTTACCTTTTGGACTGTTGCCAGATTTAATTATTAATCATAGAATTTCTATTTTACAATGTAAGAACTAAAAGGGATTATTTAAATAAAAATAATACCAACTTACAAGTATAAGATTTATTACATTTGCCAGGCTTTAAATTTAATATAGTATTTTATTCTTTATAAGAAAAATACTTGCTATTTTTAGGTAGATACCTACTTATATGTCTTTTCTTCTCTTTAATTAAACTGCAATTTATTATGCAATTCCCAAAATCAGCAGTGTGACAAAAACACTTTGATTGCTAACATTGAAGCAGTCCACGAATATCTAAATAACGATTACTTTATACTAGACGCATATATTTTTTAAGTCTTATACAGTGCGTTCACAATGAAAGGAATACATTCAATATAATCTGTCCAACGTGGTTTTGCCAGAAACGTTCGGATACGTCGATTTACAATTTTGAATTGGCACATTTTGAGTCATACCAAGTCAGTGTCGCTTTCGGGGTTTTCCGGAAGTGACATCAACTTTGTTATTTTAAATGTAACACTCTGTATTTTGTACAGATTTGTATAGACGTTTCCAAAGATATAGTAAGCACGTTTTTATAATGAATACTTTTTGTATTATTTACAAACTCACTGCATTAACTGTCAAAAAAAATTTTTCTAAGTTAATACATATTCAACGTGCTGCCCGTTTACTTCAATGCATTTTTGAATTCGATTTATTTCTCGTTGGACATTGTGATCATTTCTGGTGAGATTAGTCTGATTTCCTGGCGTATTATTCCTTTTAAGTCATTAAGTTTGTTGTTGTTAGGTCAGTTCATATAGACTTTGGATTTTAAATAACCCCAAAAGAAAATATCTAAAGGGGTTATATCAGGTGACCTCGGCGGCTACTCAATAGATCCTCTCCTACCAATCCTATTAGTTAAGGTTGCATCTAGAAATTGACGAAAAGTGACTAAAACCAAATTATATCGTTTGGTACGTCAGGGTCTTGTGGGTTGGGAAACAGAGCAGCTAAAGCAGAAATATGTTCGAATTGAAAAAACTCTAAATAGCGTTCTCCGTTTAGTGTTCCTTCAAAGAAATAAAGCCCAATAATTCGATTGCCGACAATTCCTTCCATACATTAATTTTCTGAGGATATTGTGCATCTAATGAGGATTTTCTGTTGCCCAGTAGGTATCTGCAATTTTGTGACAACTAAAAGAAAAATAGTGAATGGGTCATTTCTTAGAAATAGTCACGAACAAATTCTTCTCAGCAAATTCACCCGATATGGTAGATATTTGAGTTGGACACATTAGAAAAAATTTAAATTAAAATATAGACAAAGGTATATTTACACTTTAATCACTTTAAGTAAAATTCTATAAATCACTATTTTAAAAAATGTCTACATTTTTGTTTAAACATATGCTTGTGGACAAACAGTTTTATTGATATGATCTTACTGTACTATCCAGCAGAATCTAAAATAATTTTTTTAATTTACTTATTATATCCCTAACGATGATATTAATATCAGAAATAATTATATTATATTACTTATTTTATATTTTTTAACTTATGCCATTGATATATGAATGCATACATAAAAATTTCGTATATTCTAATGATTATTTAATATTGAAATAGAAACCCAGGAATTATTATTTTTAATCTGACAACACTGTACTGTAGTACTTTAAACTGTCGAGGATTGTGCTGACCGTGTAAGAATTTAAAATTTAAAGTATCTTCATGCTGTAGAAATCTTTTAAATTGCTTCTTAGCCTTCTACCTGCATAGATAGAGACCAATCATCCTTGTTTTAAACTTTTAAATTTATAAATCGTTGTGTGACTTCAGTATCAGAGATGGAGACACGTTGTTATATGAGTTAATTTAAATTTAATAATTATTATTATTAGGAAAATATTTGAGATCAAAAACCTTTCATCTTTAATGTTTAATGACGCTATATAATCAGATTAATCTACTTATCGTATCGAATTAAAATGGAGAAAATTATTTAACAGACTGCGAAGAAAAATTCCGGAAATACATAATAATTATTAGTCATTTTAATATGTGTATTAATTTTAATCGCCTGCTTAGTACAGGGTGATTTCTGTTTTAATTAGTAGACGTAAACAGTAATAACGTAAATATTGTTTCCTATTTTTATATGCCGAAAAATCAAGTACAGGTTAAATTATTTTTCAATCTACTAATGGTTATGTAATATAAGAGTTGTAAAGCAAGAGAAGCAGTTAAACTAACTAACAATTAAAATGCTGTTTTACTGCACATAGCAATGATGGGAAGTCAATTATTTTTGGAAATGATTTAGTTATAACTAGTGCCTAGTTATAACTAAATCATTTCCAACTGAAAAACATAGTTAATGGGCCATTTCTTGGAAATAGTCACTAACAAATTTTAGTTCAATGTAGTCTAGTATTGCGCATCAGAAGAGTTACTGCACCTGCGTAGATATCCTTACTTAGATCTAGAAATTATGCATTGTGGTTAAATTTCATCCACTACTAAATTTCTTTTACAAAGTAACTAACTAACTAGTAACTAGTAACAAGTAACTAACTTTTAAGCAGTATGGTGTGACATTCAACTTACAACATCCTTTTTGAGGACCACATCTAAGAAGAACGTATGCCAATTTTTTATGGAAAAAAGAATTGTAATCACTTTTAGAAGGAGTTGATTTGCCAGTAAGACAACAAATGTTAATGAAGCTCCAATAGTCAACATACAGATTATGTACTGAATCATTAGACATGTCATGGGTCTCTTAAATTACGTTACAATGTAAACCAGAGGCAGGTAAGCTGTCGCTCGTCAACGTAAGCATTAGGATAACAGGAATAACAGTGCACAATGCCCGTGATACGATGCCAATTTTCAGTCTTCCTTCAATGTACTGTGTCTAATGATTCAGTACGCGACTTGTATATGGAAAGACCGTAAAATGTTTAATGTTGAAGATTTCAAACTAGGTTTGAATTCAATGTTTGGTGCGGCATGATAGGTATTACCTTTTCTCTTCCTATTCTACTCCTAGGATCTGCCTATAACCCTTTCCTTAATTATAATTTCTAGATCGCCATTTAATTGGTCCTTTCATTTTTCTTAACAGTTTAACAGGAGCAGCCTATCGTGAACTTCTAGAAAATCAAGTTTTACCCGACATAAGTCAGCTTTTTTACAGAACAAGAAATAAACAAATTGTGGTTCCAACAAGATAACTATCATGCACATAATACTAATAATGTTAGACGAATATTGCAGAAAAATTTTGAAAACCGCATAATTTCAAATAGAGGACCAGTATTGTGGCCTCCCCGCTCGCCTGATATAATCCCTCTTGATTTTTATTTGTGGGTACGGTGAAATTTAAGTATATGATTTTGAAAGCCCGAAATTATCGATATTTTAGAAGAGAGAGTTGGGGACGTTTTCGTCATAATAAATGCCAATACACTCAGAAGCATAATCAGCTCAGTTGCCAAAAATGTATTCAGCTAAATTGAGGTCATATTGAACAGTTTTATTAAATCTTCTTACTTTACCATCATTTCTTCTATTATGTTAATTTGCTCTTATTAAAAAATTTTCTCCATATCGATTATGTTCAGTATTTTAACAGAACATTATAATTATTTAAACATATCAAACTGGTAACCTTAATATTACTGTTATTTTTTATAATGGTTGATATTAGGTACATCCATGAAATAAAATAATTTTTTTCCATGGCCTACTATTTTGTTTTGTTAAACAATAGATAAGTTTTCTTAAATTAGTCCCTTGAAAACCAATTTTTCCTCGCCATGTGATACATCTTTTTAAGTGCAATCTAACAAATGAAAAATCCTATATGGCTGCCTTAAGAAAAACAAATGTTTCCTCGGATATCTCGAAAACAAAAGAATATCGAAGACTGGTTTCTACACCAAAATATTAGTCTCCCAAAAAGTGTCCTAATAATGTAGAAGTCTAAAACCTGTCTGACCAAAGATTACGTGGTTACAGCCAAAAAGAGAAATTACAAAATTTTCGTTTTTTTGGAAATTCCCAAAAACAGTTTTAGTTAGCCGTGATTTGGATCAGCATAACATTTACTAAAACTTGTCCTATTTAATGGACCTTGTAGCTGTTATGATTTCCGAGACCGCAATGGTGACCATAGAATTTGGCACACACGGTATATGAATTTAATATTAACATATTTTATCAAATTCTGAACACATATTGAGGAAAATGACATTTTTTGTTTAATTCTGTTTTCAGTTTAATTTTTTATTTACTCTACTTTTATATCTAGAGCTGCAAGTCTCATCATTATCAACGATTTTTTTAAATAAGGCTGGGAATCGAGTACGAATAATTCGAGTATTCGATTATTCGAGTATTCGAATACGAATTATTCTAATGGGAAATTATTCGAATATTCGAATACTCGAATACGAGAATATTCGAATACTCGAATATATTCGAGTATTCGAATATTCGATTATATTAGAGTAAATGTGAATATTAAAATATATTATTAAATTATGTACGAATAGGTATGCAGTATGCATCCAACTAAAGTAGGTAGATAGTAGGTATAGGTAGGTACCTATTCTAAAATCCAAATATATAAATAGACCACGTTAGTGGTCAAACTATTCCATCTCTATCTCGCCTCGACCTTATTCTTACTGTACTAAGGCCAAGGGTTAAAATTAAATTTTAAATTTTAGAAAACCTGTGAATATTTAACTATTGACTTTTCCTGTATTTGTTTTACCTTCACAATCTGCGTCATTTTTAAAAGCATTCTAATTTTAGAGCACTTTTATTTTTTTCGAAAAGGAAAAATAGTTATGACAGAAGTATAATAAACTAGCTCTGTTTTCATTTTATTCAAGCTTCAATAGTTAAATGTGAACAATAGCGCCTCAATCCTAAAATAAAATACTAACTAAACAATTCTAACCCTTAAAGCACATGTACAGCAGACATACCCTATTGTGGGTATGGAAAGCAAATCAAATTGCCTGCTTAGTGGATTACGTCACGACTATTATTGTGGTCTATCCAACCAAATACTCAAATGAGTATTCACTATTCACTAGTATTCAGTGCCATACCTATTAATAATGAATATTCGAGGATCCGTATTATTCGGATACCTATTCGAATAATTTGGATTATTCGAGTATTCGAATATTCGAATTATTCGATTAGGCATTCAAATAATTCGAATATCCGAATACTCGAATAATTCGAATATCCGAATAATTCGATTACCTATTCGAATAATCCGAATATTCGAATATCCGATTAGTTCGATATATTTTCGAGCGAATATTCGAATACTAAAATCTGGAAAATTCCCAGCCTTATTTTTAATTGGTAGTGCATCCTTCTCTAAAGAAAATGAGTTGGGAAGTGTACCTAGTATTGGGTCATTCATCAAAAGATGATTTCTAATTTTTTACTAGTAGTAGATAGCTCATATTGTTGATTGTTGAATAGTACGGCCAAGATTAAATGTGAAAAAATCTGACATAGACTCCTCTGGTATTCAGCAGTTCAAAATATTTTAGTACTGATCCCTTATCATTTTTTCAATGCTTGTTCCAGTTTACAATGCTCCATTTGAAGCTCTTTGTTCCTCGTTGCTTTGTCACCGAATGCATCCTCCAGGCATTGGCGCATAGTGCAGTTTTTTTTAAAGAAAACATGGCATACCTAGAAATACAAATTGTTAAGTAATTTGCTCTTTTTTATCCAATTTTCTCATTAAAGCCACTATCTTTAACGAGAATACCTATAGTTAACACGTCCCTGGGTTAATCGTGTTTGCACACACTCAGTCGAAGTTGCATGTTGTGTAAGAAAAGCTTGTTAATTACCCCTTGTTCTTGTTTACAGTTTCCGTGTTTTCTAAAGAATACAGTAATTTTAATTATTTAACTACTAGTGTACTTGAATTATTGATTATTTGGTACAATATAACACATTCTCTCAGATATTTAGTAGTAGTTATCTGTCTAGTAATTGAAGAATAATTTTAACTTGTCACTACTAAATGGTTCATCATATTATACGCGCAATGGCAAATGTGACTAAAAATCTATCTATCGTAGGTGCGGATTCTAATCCCGCCACCGTCACCACCACCGGCAATGTCGGTGTAAATGGTTGTATGTCCACGTTTTTCTAAGTGCAACCCTCTTCTAGACAGTTTCTGCTTTGGATTTCAGGGGTTGTCTAATTTCCGTGACATTTTTCCAGTAGAACCGATGCCGGCCAGTACTCCTGTGGATTCTGACACCTCACAAGAGTAGCGCTTGCGCATTAACTACAGCCACTCTCCACATCTTCAGTTCCGATAGCAGCATAGTCTTTGTCTCTCCGAGTACACGGATTATAAATAAAGACGACCATCTTGACGGAGTAGCTTGGGTACAACCAACACCTCCTTATATAGGAGTTGTTGGTACAACACTTGGGGCCCGTACCGGAGATCGCGATATTAGTTCCTCTTTTCCTCCTCTTTCAGGGTGATGTTTTTCTCGCCAGGGGCCGAAAATTCAATGACATTCATCCATTACCTTGATTTGATGATCGAGGAGTACTGTCAGGCTTATTATCTTGGTTTAGCCTGACTGGACCGTCGCGGCGTCGGGAACGAGTAATTCCAGTAAATCCGGCATTTCTTGTTCTCGACAACATTGGTGCTTCTGGATGTGGGTGCACCTCCTCACAGTGGGGCATTTTACAAAAAAAATATGGTGTGAACTCTGTTATCAGTTATCATTATATTAAATTATTATCTTCAATAGCTAAAATGTACTACGAAAAGAAACATTGATAATTTAAAAACAAATTAAGTTCCTCTTCTTGATAAAAGTTAAAATATAGAGTGAAATGAAAAATAATATTAACTGAAAATTTTTGTTAATTATTATTTACTAACTTTTACAAATCTTATCACAGATAAGTATAACATATATCTTTTTAAACAATTATTTTCCCGGCTATTTGCCAAAGCGCTGAAACTTGGATTACAAAAAAGATAATATGCACATTATGTTAAGTCAGTAGTACTGAACATAATATGCATATTATCTTTTTTGTAATCCAAGTTTCAGCGTTTTGGCAAATAGCCGGAAAAAATAATTGTTTAAAAAGATATATGTTATACTTATGTGATAAGATTTGTAAAAGTTAGTAAATAATAATTAACAAAAATTTTCAGTTAATATTATTTTTCATTCCACTCTAGAAACATTGATAGTTGTTTTAAAACACATTTTATTTTTCAAATATAAATGTGGTTTTGTAACTAAAACAATTTTTTTATTTAACACATGTGAAATGGTCAGTTCTGGAAGCATTTTTCACAAACTTATTTGGGTGCTTAAAACCTTAATATTTTTTATATTCAATTTTATATATATATATTTTATATATATATATATATATATATATATATATATATATATATATATATATATATATATATATATATATATATATATATATATATATATATATATATATATATATATATAATGTATTTACTGGTAGTATCTCATTACTCTCAAGAAAATAATTATACTCATAGTGAGTTAAATATTAATTATGTATTATTAAGTAGAACTAGTAAGTAATTTCATCGACAAAAAAATGTTTAAACCCTTTAATTTATATCCTTAAGAAGATATTTAATTAACAACAGTCTAGTATTCTAGTGTACTGCTGATAACAAAGAACTTGGCTCTAATTTTACTACCTTATATACGACTACAACAGATGCAGACAGTCTTAGCTACTAATAAAGAGTGGGTGTATATTTATTGTTTAACGCAGCAAAAACCAAAGATATAAGAAATAATTAGTCACAAGGTGTGTTTCAAGATCACCTGCTTCACGTACGTCTACAAGTTTTCTTACATCTCATGTACGCATGCAATATGTAAACATACAGTATGAACTGTATGATGTACGACGTGCAAACCGAAAAAAGCTGAACAAAATTTATAAACACAAAGCAGTGCAATCTCGGTGTAAAATGTGCAATTTTTTCTACAACTAAACTGCCAAAAATTACGTTAAAAATAAATACCTGAAATAGATGGAAACAATATTTGATGGTAATTAATAATAATAAGAAGGCAGTTATTACAATTATTTATGTAACGTATCTGTATGCCAAGACACTGAGGTATTTTGATCCGATGTTCTAGCAGACACAGACTAATAGCAGATACAAGAACAGCGTAGTGCTAAGAAGGACATGGCAGGTTGCAAGGACAGCCAGGACAGGTATATTACACAGGATTCTGTGCAATATAAACGGAGTCTATCATGACCTAGATCGATTACCACAAGACATTTGGCACAACATATCACGAGCTATTGTTAGACTTGCTTGAATGCTTTGCTGTACCAGCACCACTGAATAGCTGCTGCTGCCCTGGAGCACTCGCTTCACCATAACATGGTGCACGGTGGGTCAGACAGAACAGGTCGAATTCAGGAGAAGAATAATCCAGGGTGCATCCTCTCCTCTTCTGCATCTCACTGCTGAGTTACGCCAAATCCGCGGATATTAACGCAGATCACCCAACGATTGGACACATAAGGTTACCCATCTGTTTTATATGTATGACCTTAAAATGTATGCGTCCGGAGTGCGCGAACTACAAAATGCTCTATGGGTGGGGTTAGTATGGAGGGGTTGGATAAATGTGCAGTCAACCATCTCAAGAGATGACGATGCGGGAAATTCTCTGAACATGCCAGTCATATCTCAGGCGAAAGCATCCTAAGACATCAGAATGGCGGTGATATCTATACATATTTGGGCATGCAACAACGGCACATCCAGGATGTAAAACAAATAAAGGAATTTCTCCGTGCAAGTACAGACAGACACCTACTACGAAAGACATGCTCTTCCGAACTTTCAGGTGTCTGCCACTAGCATGCTTACCGTTCCGGTTTTGCTCTACTCCTTTGGAGTATTGAAGTGGACGGTAGACGAGATGCGCCACTTAGATAAAGATATCCGGAAGAAGATGAATGTTCACAGAAGTATTTATCCTAGATCGTCCGTTTCTGTAAGCATTGTATGTAACATCCTCAGAAGCTCAGATCTCCCATTGCAGTTTTTAAAACAACATGAAACGGCAGAAGTGGACGCAGTATTATTCAAGATGGCACGAGGAGCTGCAGATGAACTCGATGTTACATTCGACACAGACGAGGAGGCCTGTGAAGTGCTAATGTATAGTCATTTACTGAGCCTCAGCCAAATCGCCTGAAAGTCCAAGTCACAGTTGCTGATCAGGAAAATCTGTTTCGGCAGCACGGCGATAATCCCCAGCATAGTGCGTAACGGGTCTTCATAAATAATAGAAAACTACATGACGAGTTAGTTCCCTTTAACAACCTCGTCGAGTTAAAATGTAATAAAGGATCACCTGGTTTTTAATCATTTATGAAGGCTTTGTATTACAATATAGAAACACTGGATTTATCCAGCAGGATGACCTTCGCCTTTCTAAAGTAAACCGGTCTTGAGTCGGAGACCGAGGGACTCATTATGGTCCGTCAGGTTGGTGTTATCAACACCTTGGTCTACCGTAGCCGTGTGTGGGGTAGAGGTTCCTGCAGGAACTGTCTTCAGGCGCCGGAATCTCTCATGCACTTACTTTTTGCATGCCACATGCGATTTCAATTTACATCCACTAACATAGAGTGCTTTATTACCACCTAAGGCACTCGTACAAGGACTACATGGTAGAATAGACACCAGTGCTCCGTACGTTCCCGGAGATATTAAGTCCATTGTTGAGAACAAAAAATGCTGGATTTACTGGAACTACCCGTGCCTAACGGTCAAGTTAATCCAAGCCAAAAAACCTGATATAGTTCTCCTCGCCCATCAAACTGAGGTGATATAATTATATCATCGAGTTTTCGGCCTCTACCGCAGCAACCATCTTTTGGCTTCCGCTTTAAATAAGGAGTTTAATTGTTTTTTATCAAGTAGTAATTGTTTATAAATTCTTGGCCCGATGTAAGAACATTTTTGTGCTACGGTTTTTGAATGCTTCTTCTGGTACAAGAAATGAAGCCTCTTTATATCTAGTTGTACCTGATGTAAATGAGATATTTCATCCTTTTTTTGTTTCATTTTTAACAGGTAAATAATATTACACAGTCGATACACAAATAAAAAACATTATTTTGTATAAAAGTTTTTGATAGAATATTAAATTGTGAACAATGTTATTATTTGGGTGTTTGGCTTTTTGTTTTTTATTATTATTATTGGAGATATATTATTAAAGACAAAAAATGCAGTAAATTTATAAAAATTTTAAATATACATTTCAGATAAGACTATTTTGTTTCTTTAATGACTATATTATTATTGTATTTTGTACAAAGATATTGTACTTAATATCTTTGTACATGAAATTGGTTATTTTTTCTCTGTTTTTATGAAGTCACTTTTTTTTGTTCTGTAATTTAAATTTATAAATAAATCTAGGTTCGGTTTTGCATAATAAACTGTGTATTCAAAATATCACCCAAAGATATAATTATTCCTCAATGGCGAAATGGTAAGTAACAAAATAACTAATATACTCAGTAGTCAATGTAGGCAAGGGTTTGAAGACTATTGAAACGCGTTGGAACACGGTTGGAACCGTTTGAATTTGTTCGGTCACACCAAAGCGAACTGCGATAATATAGAGCCCTTTTGGGCATTTGTTTGTATTGGTTGTTTGGTCTACAAGCGACATTAGATGGATGTCAAATACTTGTCCCGAGATCTACTAACATAAGAAATAAACTTGGGATAACTGAGAATCAAAAATGGACAACTAGTATGGAGATCCATGTCAAATCCATAGATCTAATAATGATCAAAAATTTATATCATAAGGATATTTTGTGTTTTCGGAAGCAGCTTCTATATCATTATTTAAGTATGGTGCATAACATGTATATATAAATGAATTTTCACTGTAACGTGATTATTTGTGATTTAGGAGACAAACAATGTTAAAATCTTTGTCGATAATATTTTTCCACAATTTTATAAAAAATATTTATGGCCAGTTTTTTCATCTCCCATAAAATTAATTTGGTGGATAACTTCTAGGAATATGATTGTATCAATAATTGCATCCATGGAATTTATATGTTACATGTATTTAAGATAAGATAAGATATTCTTTATTCATCCATAGATAAATAGTATGTACATAAAAATAATAGATATAGAAATAATAGTTACAAACTAATACTAGTTTACATAATATAGACATATAATATAGAGAAAAAAAACAAACCTCAAGCAACATCAATTTGGCTGATATGCATTATCTTTTATAAAACATAGAAGTTGACTCTTAAATTGGTTAACGGTATCACTAGTCTTAATTATGTGAGGAAGAAGATTGATTTGTACAACTCCTTTGTGGAACAGACTTCTCATTGTACTACTCTTAGAAGTTCTTTTAACATAGTAGTTATTTGCACAAACCGTTCGTGTATTACACTGTGTACGTCTGTAACAGACAACAATTATCTTGTGAGGTATTCCGGTAAAATGTTATTAATCATTTTGAAAATAAATGTCATAGGTTGGAAGAAGAGCAACTGTTTAATGTTCAGTCATTTTAATGTATTCAGCATTAGCTGACTGCTAGTGAAGAGGTTGCATCTTAGTATTATTCGCATTGCCTTATTTTAGAGAACCTGGAGTCTACTAAAATTTGTACAACTTTTACACAACATAGAACAGCAATAGAGAAAATGAGGTAGTATTAAGGTATTATACACAGTTAGTTTAGTAGGATTTGATATAAATGGAGCCACTCTGCCAAAAAATCCGATCTTTTTGCCGATTTTCTTTGATATATATTCTATATGTTTGTTAAATTTCAGTTCACGATCAATTATTAGGCCTAGATACTTTATCTCCTAAACAATTTCAACTTTTTTACTATTCAACTCGATACCAAGATTTAGACTAGCAAACTGTTTATATAGATAACTATTACCCACGAACGTAAATTTTGAATTTAATTCATTTACTTTTAGTCTATTGATACTTTTCTGTCAATAATTTTAGTTTTAAATTAACAGTACTTATCATATCCTCAAAATTTGTACTCTCATAGTAAATAAGAGTGTCATCAGCAAAAAGACGGATTTTACATTTTTTGCAACACATTGCCAAGTTCATTAATATAAAGAATAAATAATAATGGACCCAGTACACTGCCTTGAGGAACCCCAAAGTTGTTTAACTTGGCTTCTGATAAATTCCCATTCATTTTTGTTACTTGGTACCTATTTGTTATATAACTTGTAATCCAGGCTATAGCGGTGTTCTCAAATCCATATTTCTTTAGTTTTAATAGTAGTATAATACGGTCAAAAGCACGCTTAAGATCAATGAAACCTGCATAAATCCCAACTCCTGCTCTGTCCAACAACTACTTCCAATCTGAAATTACTAATTGCAAAACCGTTTCACATGAATGTTTACCAGGAAATCCCGATTGATATATGCATAGAATATTATTTGAATTTATGTACTTGATTACTTGATCATAAACTATTATTTCTAAGATTTTTTCACAAAAAGACAACATATTTACTGGTCTTAACTGTTCGACCAGATTTGTATTGGGTATTTTTGATATAGGTTCCACTACAGATGTTTTAAAACATTCAAGCATAACACCCTTTTCCAGACTCAAATTAATCAAATTTAAAAAAAGGATACCCTATTATGTGAAAAAGATTCTTTATATCACGTCCGATTTCATCAGTGCTATATTTTTTTCTTTGTTTAATCACTATTTTATTTAGATCTTGTAGGGTTATAGCATTAAATAATGTCATGCTAGAATTTACACCTGGTATAGATTCATTGATTATATCAATATCGACATCATCTCTCCCTATGCTAATGATGATACTCTCAATACTACCTACATAATACTGATTCAATACATCCGCCAAGTTGTTATTATTATATATTCCATTACAGTTCAAACTTTGCAGATCGTGTTCACCACTTTTTTTGCCAACTAACTGCTTTAAGCTTTTCGACATTAATTTTGGATTTGACTTATTACTATCTATATTTCTATCATAAAATATTGTTTTCGCTTCCTTGATAACTTTTACAATATTGTTTCTTATCTGCTTATAGTAATTCCAATCCTCTTCCTCGCGTGTAAAAACAAATCTTTTGTAAGCCCTATTTCTATTTGCAATAGCTTCCCGATACTTATCATCTAACCATCTATTTTCAGCTACCTTTACTTTTATAATTTTTTTTAGTGCTACTACATATATTTAGTATATCTAATGTTATATACATATGTCTGACTAACAATATTTACATCTGTGCAAGAGTACTCCCATTCCTTTTCAATTAACAAATTTGTCATTTCATCAAAATTGATCCGAGATCTAATTTCCTTTGTTTGATATTTTGATAAATCCCTTCCGTTTTCTACCTACACTTGAATTATTGAGTGGTCTGTTATGATACAATTTTGCTCTACATACGCATTTATTGTATAATCATCACTGACAACAAGATCAATTATGCTACTAGAATTACTTCTTACTTTAGTAAAATTTTCTATAAACTGTTTCATGCCATATTTCTCAATACTTTCTTTAAACCTTTTTTTTACATAATCATTATTGGAAAAATCAATATTAAAATCACTTGTGAGGATTATACTATATGTATTATTTTTGTCAACATAACCATCTCGCCATTGCAAAAACCTATTAAGAAAAAGTATTATTTTACCACTAGGCGATCTATAAACAGCAGTCACACTATATAGGGCATTTTTATCAACAGATAATAAGCAAAAATTTACATCTAGAATTAATGTTTTTACATTGTCAAATTGTAGTGAATATTAATACCCCACCTGTGTGACGGCTGCTCGAATCGCAACAAACGGTGTTATACCCTTTTAATTCTAATTCACTGTCAATAAAATTTTCAGTAATACATGTTTCAGTGAGACACAGAATCAAGGTATTATATTTAAATACATACTTTGATATCTGGTCTTTATTTTTATAATAACTTTCAGCATTCATGCAAGACTGAAATAACGCACTATCATCCTGTGGTTGCTATTCATTATAGCCTATCTTCTTCTTTATTGAATCAACAATTTTTAAGTAACACTCACATTTCCTATCAAAAGCAGCATGCTGGATATTCAAGTTAATATTTAGTTTTTGATTTGCTCTAACACAATTCACACACTTTTTTTTTCACTTCTGCAAGCACTACTGTGGTGTTCTTCTGCATACTGTACACGAAATCTTTTCTTTACAGTTTTGAGCCTCGTAATTGTATCCTCCACATTTAAAACACCTTTTTACCCAGAAATATTCATATATATTGCAGTTATTCCATTCAACCTGTAATACTTGTTTTTTCTTATTTATTAGATGTCTAAATGTTTCAGTATCGACCTCCACGGTCCAATTAAATATTCCTCTTCGCACTTTTGTTTTATAAATATTTTCAAACCTAAAAGTGTCAGCTTCTTGGGGTATTTTATTTTGCCTAAGAATCGCTCAATCAACTCCTTACCATCTACTTTATTTGCTAATTCTTCCTCCGCAATACCAGTAATGATAACCCTTTGCTTTAATTTTTTGGAACATGAATTTCATAATTATTTCCCAATTTCGTTTTAATCTCCTCCTTTACAGTATTTAAGGCTTCAGCATTTGAACACTTTAAAATTACTCCTCTATTGCGTGTACTTTTGTGGATATTTAAACCCACTTGCAAGTCCACTGGATTTATATTACTTCTTAAATCGTTGTTAATTTCATTTGTTTCTTTTTCTATTTTGGGTTTAATGACTAAAACATGTTTCTATTTATCAAGAATTTCAGCGTACGTTGGTTGGATGTATTTAGATGGTGCTGCTGATTTATTTTCATTCACTTCCTTTATTTCCTCTCGCATTTCATTAATCATTATATTTTGCTGCATAATAACATTGTAACACGCCTCTACTTTGATTTAAAATCATTCAAAGTCTCTTTAATTCCCACACATTCATATGCCATTGTTGTTTACAACTTCGATCTTGTACTTCGTGCTGTCATTATTATATTATGGCACTCGGCAATGTTTATTTCCGAATTTCGTTACTGACTGATAGATGTTGATACCTTTTGAGTCAGTACACAATAACAATAAAACACCTTTGTCGGTGGAACTGATCATGGAATAATTTTGGTTTTTCCAGCACTATAACTGTTTGTTGAGTTTATTATATTCCTCTACATACTTTTCTCACTTTATTTTAAAATTTTAAGGACCTTAAGCTCTGCAATCTACTTGTTCACACTTCAAAGATTCAAGCACTACTATTTAATGTTAGATGAAAAACTAGCCCTCCTAAGGTTAGTTCCAGTAAAATTTCAAGTAACTTGTTTAATAGTTCTTTGAGAAATTGAACTTGCTAACTGTAATATATCCTGAGTTGTGAGGTATGATACAAACAATCCTACATACATATACATTAAAGTCAACTTCATGCTAATTAATGCTCTTAAAATCGGACGATAAAAATATTTATCACGTGTAAAAAAAAATATACCATTTAATTTACTTTGGACATTTTAAATGGAAAAGAGAAATCTTGTATTTTACTGGCTTTAGAATATATTACCTCGCACCCTAGCGCCTCATGTAAACCTATGGTTTCTCTTTATCTGTACACCTGCTTTAAACTGTAGTGCGGAAGACTGTGACATAATTTTCTGACACCTGGCTTTTAGGTTTTAATTTGCCACTAATTTTTGCAAGCATAATTACCCATTTAATGGTTTGTTGTAATATGATATGGGTGTTATCTCGCATCAGTTTCATCGGCTACGGTAACATGTAATTTACTGAACGATATGATAATTCACTAAGTAAGGGAAATATTTGAAAAAAAATTATGCATTTTACAAAAACTGTCCAGTTTTATAATTTGCATTTTTAGATCATCTGGATTATTTTGTATGGAGAAGGTAATTAATATCATGGTACAAGTAACTTTTTTATAATAACTTTTTTTCTGGAAAAGATGTCAGATAAACTCACCATATAAATATTAAATTCTATTTTGAATATTAATAATTGAGACGAATAAGGATAATATAAATATTAATCGAAACAAGATAGATTTCTTGGGGTTCAAGGTTTAGTGCCATATCCCAAAAAAACCAATTATGCAGCTACGGACACGTGTTTGGAGTTATTGCTCCTCATCAGCGTATCGTAACTGAGGAATTGGATCTAGGATGGGATAGATCGGAAACAAGAACTAAAATAAGGCTGGAAAGTACAGTACACAGTATTCAATTAGTGCCTTCATGGTTCCATGTGCCACAAATGGGGCCTCGATGAGCACAGTCAACACACATAGCTCTATATGTACTGCTCGTTTCCACTTGGCACATACAAACAAAACAAGATAGATTTATTGGGATTCAAAACAAAACAAAGAATGTTTAGTGTCATATTCCAAAAAAAAAAACAACTATGCAGCTACGCTCACGTGTTTCAGAGTTATTGCCCCTCATCAGCGTATCGTAGCTAAGGAATTGGATCTAGGATGGGATAGGTCAAGAACAAGAACTAAAATAAGGCTGGAAAGTGCAGTACACTGTACTCAATTAGTGTCTTCATATTTCCATGTGCCACAAATGGGGCCTCGATGAGCACAGTCAACACACAGAGCTCTATTTGTACTGATTGAGCAGTAGCAATAGGCTTGAAGTCGAAGTCAGTCATCTACACGTTGTATCAGCTACTTTGAATATGCAAAAACAGGCGGCTCGTAATGCGTGCACTTCGACTATCTCTACTATACGCCTCTCAGAATGATCGCGGTCGACTAAGATGAATTGAGTCCTTCCACTGAATGTCGATGCGGTTTGTGATGACTAAGTGCAGATGCTATCTCTGTCACTCCTTAGGAAAAATTCAAAAGTAGCTGATACAACGTGTATATCTTTGAAATTGATTAGATTTTTAAGTCATAGTAAAGCTGGAAGTTTATAACAATACATGCACAACTTACCCTATTAACTAGCTTGGTTATCACAAACTAGAGATGATATGTAAAAACTTTGTAAAATAAGGTATGTTTCTACGGTTGTCTCCGTGAGTGATGTTCGCTGTGGTGAAAAAATATTCTTATATTTTGAGAACGACTGTTCGACATCTATTGATGTAATACAATCATACTTCTTGCTTCAACACACGTGCGAACTTTTCTCTAACGGGCTCATATTTTGCGTCATCTATAGAGTTTAGCAGTCGTTTTACTTCGTCCACTATTTGCAGTGACTTCACTAACGACAACGCACTGTTTTGTAAATTTTGTATGGCGTCATGTAATCCTTTATAGTTCTTGTGAATAGTTTTTAAAGCTGTTTTAATGGAAACATCTTCGAATTTTATCTGGCTTTCCTTAATAGCTGTAGCCTCGTCAGGATTGAATTGTAGTATCACAGCTTTTATTTCTTATAAAAATATTCAGCATAATAAAAAGCTGCCTTCAACCATGTTCCCTAATGTGTAATAATCGACTGTGGTAGTTCGAAAATACCGGAATATTTACTGCGAAATGCGTGAGGACGTTTAGGAGATTTAAGGGACACTTTTTTGTATTTGCTATTAATGCATTTGCTTCTGGAAAACCTTGTCGAATAATTTCTGCCACAAGATGTAAAGCATGCACTTTACACGTAACATGTACCAGTCTACAATCATGTTCTTGAAGAGAACGGCCTACCAAAAGCATTGTTGCGGCACCATCGGTCTCAAACATCAACACTTGTTGACAAATCAAATTTTTCTTACGTCTCCTGCACCACCCGCGTAATTGTTTTGCCAGTATACTCAGTTAGTCTTTTGTTAACTAGTAATAGTGGAAATGTTGGTTCAAGAGGGTCCAGTACACGTACTATAACATTTACAACAGAATTTTTTTACGACCTCTCATGTCGTCAACACATAACCACAGCCGTGTATTTTTTAATACACATTTGATCTTATTTACAATGTCTTCGCGTACAGTTAGTACATAGTTACGCAACCTTGCGCGACTTGGAAAGGTCTGACATATTTTATTATTAAATTAATATTAAGAATAAAATACAACAAATCAAATTATCAACAATACAACAACATACAATGCAACAGAGAGGAATAAATTCGCTTCGATTTGTCCACCGGCCGGTCATTGCCTCACCAGGTATTTACCTGCTGTTGCACCACTGAATAGCCACACGACTTGCCAGCTTTAGTCATTAGTAAAGCTGGCAAGTCGTGCGGCTATTTAGTAGTGCATTAGCAGGTAGATACCTGGTGAGGCAACCCCAGATCCGTTATGTGCGTTCACAGACTATTTTAAGTATACCTGTTTGACATCAATAGATGTCGAACATTCGTTCTCAAAATATAAGCATATTTTTTCACTACACCGAACATCACTCACGGAGACAACCATAGAAACATACCTGATGCTGCAAAGTTTTTACAGATCTTCTCCAGTTTGTGATAACCAAGTTAGTTCATCAAGCTAGTTAGTTACTAGGGTAAGTTGTGCATACATTGTTATAAATTGTAACAGTTTATTGCTTTCGGTACTAGTTAATTTCTTTTATTACACCTATTATGATGCCTATATACCGCCGCACATTTCTGTCAACTTAAGGCATTAGCATATAACTGACAATGCAAGTATATTTCCTTTATTATATCATTAATAAACAGTAAAAACTAGAAGTAATTAGATTGACCCCTGGAAAATTCCAGAGATGGCAATAAATTCAGTAGACCTAAACCCATTAAAAACAACCTATTGAAATCGGAGGTCAATTTTTTCTACTTTATTCAGTAATAACTGGTGATCTAGTCTGGATTGTAAAAATCTGTATCATGATTTTGACGCTCCTTGGACATGAAATAAGTTTGTCACAATTGTTAGAGAAATGGTAAAATTTGTCGCAGGTTAAACACCGATAAATATCTATGGAAATCCTAACAATCTGTAATATTGCTTGATTCATATTTTCAGTTTTCTTAGTAGTAGAAAATTTAACAAGTTTACAATCGCCATTTTCAGAAAAATACCAGTAATTAATTTTTAACATTTTCCGGGTAATTTTCACAAATTTCAACATCATTCTAGGTTTGCTGCATCGTACTTCTCTTCTAACTGCATATAAAACCAACAGATTTTCTTAAACTGTTTACATCAGATCAAAATACCCCCATTTTTTATATTTTCAATTTTAGATGAATATTGTTCAGACGCCAGGGGATTAATTTTTTTATTAATATCAGATTTTGTTTTAACGTTAGACTGACTGATCTTGTGTTTTCGGTTTAATAGTAGTTAACGGTGGGTTCAGATTTACTTCTAAGATCCTCAGAGCATTTAGGCTATTGGTTGACGACTTTCGTTTCAATAACACCACACCACACAAATTAGACAACCTCCAAATTCTAAAGTAGAAGCTGTGTAGAATGGAGTTACACTTTGAAAAAACGTGGACGCGCATAACCATTCTCTCTGACATTTCCATCTACCGGAGTTGAGATTCGAACTCAGGGAACAGACAGATAATGAGTAGTCGAATTTGTCATATCGCGCGTTGTAACCAACCACAATACCGTGCTCGGTAGCGCATTAGATAACTTATCTGAAGCAAGTTTCGGCAAGTTAATTTTAAAAGAAACAAATGTTGCATTGACTGTTGACAAAGCATTTTGAATTTTATCTTGAAACAACTTACCCAACTAACTTTGATTGACTGTGATACAATTTCGATTGCAATCACCACACTTACAGAAAAGGCTATTAGTTTTCTCCAAAATATGAGTCACTACATGCCGCATAGAATCGTGTTTTACAAACATCATAGGAAACCCCTGATTCTATTACAGCAGTATGATAAAATCCAGAAACAGTTATTATCATAATAAGGTATAAGGAGTCGCACGACCGATTGATGCATTTTAACAAGGTCCCGTAGGAAAACAGAAGATGAAAGCCAATAATTATTTGAAATTTTATCAATTTTATGCAGTTTCTGAGAGTTACTACGGAAAACCACTTCAACAATGAATCAGTGATCATTAGATCAACGTACTAAAACAGTTCGTTTTTTCCATGAAACTAAATCAATGACTGAAACTCGTCGTCGTTTCGAAATCATTTTCATGTTGCCAGGTGTGGTCGTATTCCTAGTCGCAACATGATTTTGAAGTGGGTGAATAAGTTTGAGGATAGTGGCAATGTTCTTGATATTAAGCACGGACCACCAAAAACAGTGAATACAATAGCAAAAGTTTAAAGATTAAGAGCAGCGTTCTCCACATCGTTTACTCCGACAGCAAGCCCAGGTCTTAGATGTCTCCAGAAGAAACGTACAGTAGTTGGCATACAAGCTAAAATTCTATTCGTATAAAATTAAAATAATCCAGAAAATGTTTCCACAAAACATACAGGCCCGACCTCAATTTAACGAAACAATATGTTACAGGAACAAACTAATATAATTAATGAGCTTCTTATGAGTGATAAAGCTCAATTATATTTATCAGGTTTTGTAAATGAATGAAACATGTATTACTGATGGCAGCAGAATTGTCAAGAAATGCATGAACAATCACTGCCATCCTTTGAAAGTGAAGTGCAGTTGGAACACAGTTGATTATATTTCTGTGAAAACGACGACGGAGAAGCAGTTATCGTTAACTCTTAACAGTACGCATCTATTATAACGGGGTTCACCCTATCATGCATTTATTCAAAATAAGCAATATTTATGACTCTCTTCTCTGGGCGGAGAAGCGGAGTCGTTAACCAGATAAATCAAATAAAACTTAAAACTAAATGAATAAAAAAAAATCAAGACATATAAGGCAATCGGTAATTCAAATCGCACAAAAATATCAAATCAATTTAATTAGTTGTTATTGGGTACCATTGTTTTTTAAGTTTAAAATATACAATAATTCTCCTTAATTAACAAACAACTGGCTACCTTTAAAAGATGGAAAATAGGTAGTTATACAAACAATCAATAAATGATAATTAAATACAAATGCATGTAAAGTACGTCAAACGGATTCAGCTTAAAGGCACGGGGGCGGATTTGCAAATCTTATAAAAAAATTCATTGTTCACTCGCAAGGCAGTCAAAGTCTGACATGTTAATGGGTAGTGCCTAGGTACCTAAGGGTTTGAAGTTAAATTTGCAGAATTTATATAGGTATCTCTTTTGTCATCGAGACGTCAATATAATGAAACATTCTTACTCATTCCTCATGAGCTCAGCTTACAGCTTTGGCCTTACAACACTCTAACCATATATTGGCCGTTTTCATAACTCAGCATTTCTTTTTGTGCACTTTACCAACTCACAAAGTTAATAATTTAAAGACACCATCTCAGATCATCAGCATTTTACTCACAGCGACTTTAATCTTGCTCACTCGATGGCCTGCATTGTTCTTTCCAAGCCACTAGCCGGCCTCGTTCTAACGTTCTCCCGCTAAAACGCACACACCCAATTTTTCTTCCGTGCGCTCGATAGAGCCTAGCAGTAACCAATTTTGTCTGACTGCACAGTAGCGTCGCACTACGTAGTACAATAATGTCTATTAAAATTATTGTATTCGAATTTGAAATTCAGCTTATAATTCAAATGATATCGATATAGTTTATGAGGAATGTAGTCTAAATTATTGATATAAAGAAACGGACCGTTAAACCATGTAACAATTTTTTCTGCTATTGGAACTAGAAACACTGAGATTACATAGCACAGGTTTGTATTTTCAATATCGTCTAATTTATGTAGCGGTGGTTGGTGATGTGTTTTAAGATGATACGCATGTCATACAACACAACAAAGCATGGAACTCTCGCGTCGTCGACAATTTCGTGGAATTATTTCACGCTTTGGTGATAGAAAGAGTATATGTCAATCGTCCACGTACTCTCAAATATTTATAACATGCAAATCTTAACGAAACTGGCGATAGACTTTTTAAGAATTTTGGATAATTTTAAAAACCGTCAAAACAATGTGTGGAACAGGGAGGCCACCTTATTGATATTTAAAAAATAGAATTTCCATCTAATTCCTTTATCATTGTGTATGTATTATTCGTTCATATATGTATGACAAAAGTTAACTAGCATTAAAATCCGTCAATCGGCAGTATATGTTTATAGGTACACATTTAATTAAAATGCTGAAATAATTTTCATAGAAAAATTTAAAAACTGGAGAGATGTTATTTTAATCAGAACAGATTTAATCGACTTAAAAAACAAAGTGCAATGTTATCAAGAACTTACTGGCCTGATAAAAGAATATTTTTGTTTTTTAAATTATTTAAAGAAACATTTTCTATTAAATTTGATACACTGTAAAGGTATCAAAATTCAAGCTGCGCATTACAGATTAAATTATATTTAAAAAATTGTAATTTATTTTAAAACAAGTTTCATAATGAGTAAATAAGATACTAGGAATGAATATATATTGGTTTATAAATTAAAACTTCAAATTTTTATAAATTGAATTTATATTTAAAAATTTTTAAAAATAAACCGTTTAAAATTGAAATATTAATGAACAAGGACAAGTCTTCATTTAACAAATTATTAATTGTTTTATACGTATAAATACATTATTTTCAAAGCCTGAAGAATGTACAGTTTTAATTGTGCGAATAATTCACATATTTCCTCAGAATTGATAAGTTCAAGAAAAATGTTTTTATTTATTTGATTAATTTCATAATTTGTTTGTGTTTGATTAAAATTTATGAGGATCTTCTATTGATACTTGTAAAGCAAAATGTTAATGAACCTATACTGGAAAAGAGGATGTAGGATTATGAAACAGAATATTCGCACATGAGCCCTAAACATTTTATTAATCTCCTCCTCACTGAGCGGTCTTGGGAGATACGCTTTGATAAGTTAAATTTATTTAAATTATGACAAATTATTTTAGGACATTTTTTTAGTCATTTCAAAAATATCATATGTTGCAATTACAAAGAATATAAGAGTACAGCTTGAATTTGGTCAAGCATATGAAACCTAAATTGGCGACATAAAAGCGGGGGTGCAGCATGGCAGAGTCCCAGCGGCCTTACCCCATATTTTCAACGATCTAAGGGCAATTAGCGTTTTACCCCTCCCCCTCTAAAATACTCGAAAAAGCTATTTCCTATCAAATAAGAAAGTACACCAACCAATGTCATTTAATTCCCGTGTCGCAATCCGGATTTAGACAACATCACAGTATAACTACTAGGGCTGGGAAAAATAATCGATTAATCGAAAAATAATCGATTAATCGATCATTTGATTATTTCTTCTTGTATAATCGATTAATCGATCATTTGATTAATCGATTAATCGATCATTTAATTAAGCGATTAATCGATCATTTGATTAATCGATTGTTTCATTAATCGATTAATCGATTATAATCGATTAATCGAAATAATCGATTATTTTTTAATAATCGATAATCGATTATGACTTTTGACCATCGCCCAGCCCTAGCAGTCAGTAAGTTCAAATGGCCACCAACAGAATAAAAATGACGTGGAAAAAGATTTTGAACGTTATCTTCAGACGCCACCCATAGATATGGACGATGAACCACTCATATGGTGGAAAGCAAACATATCACTATATCCAGTTCTTTCTGTATTGACACGAAAGTATTTAAGTATTCAGGCTACTAGTGTAGCATCAGAAAGAGTCTTTAGTAGGGGAGGTTTAATAGTTAATGACCTGAGAGCTTCATTAACAAGCGAACATACCTCACAATTGATTTTCCTATCTATGAATAGAAAATATATTAAGAAATAATGTAATAATAAAATAATAATAGATATCAATCAAAGTATTAAAATAACAACTGTCCTTTATTTATCCTATCCTCATTATCTATTTTTTTACTTAATACAATTATTATAGTATTATAATCATATAAATAAGCAGTATGTAAATAAAATTGAAAATAACCCTAAGATGAATCCTACAGCTCCGTAAATTAGGGGTGGGCAAGAGAATCAAATAATCGATTAAGGCTGGTTAAAATCGACTATAATCGATTAATCGCTTTTACGATTAATAGATTATAAACGATTTTCGATTATACGATTATTTGATTAATTGATTAATCAAATAATCGATTAATCAAATAATATATTAATCTATCATTTGATTAATCGATTATTTGATTAATCGATTAATCGATTAGTTGATTAATCGATTAATCGATTAATCGAAATAATCGATTGTTTTTCAATAATCGATAATCGATTATGACTTTTGACAATCGCCCAGCCCTAATAACTACCGCTTTAACAAAAGTCACCAGTGATATTTTTTCAGCTTGAGACAAATCTGAATTGACTGTTCTCGTAATGATTAACTACAGCAAAGCATTCGACACTTTAAATTATAAGCTACTCTGTAGTAAATTCTTATATTTTGGTTTTGATTCGGAGACAGTGAACTTTTTAAATACATATTTAAGTATTCGATCCCAAAAAAGTATCCCTAGAAGGTACCACTTCAGATTCGAAGATAATTAATAAAGGTATCGCTCAAGGATCTATTTTGGGACCTCTGTTTTATTTGCTCTATACGGCTGATTTCTCTAAAACCCTAATGTATTATAAACACCATGCATATGCAGATGACTTCCAAATTTACAAACACATAAGTGCTCATGATGTAATTCCGTCAATTAATATAATAAATGATGAGCTGCAACAACTTATCTCATTGTCTCTCAAGATCACTGTCTGATAGTAAACCCGAATAAGAGTTATGTGATGGTATTTGGTCCGAAAAATCACACATCTCAATGATGTCGAGATCAAAATAAATAGTTCACGCCTGCCAATAGTTAGTACTTATAAAAACTTGGATCTGCTTTTAGACGAGGATCTTCGGTTCAAAGAATACGTCGCTACGGTAATAAGTAAGTCCTATTGTAGTTTAAGATGTTTTTATGCTAATCGTTTCTTGTTGAACACTAGTTTACGGAGGATGCTATGTGATAGTTTGGTACTATCATCATTTAATTACTGTGATGTTGTCTACACGCCGTGTTTAGATCAAATTACTTCCATGCGAATTCAGAAACTTCAGATTGCATGTGTTAGATTAATATCTGGTCTGAGGAGGAGTGACCATGTGTCTTGTAAAATAAGAGAATTAAACTGGTTGAAAATGAAGGAAAGGGCCAGGTTGCATCTTGCAAGTCTTGTCCATTCTGTAATACACAACCGATGTCCTACATATCTCTTTGACTTACTAATATCAAATTTCTCAGAACATAGTCGTGATACTAGATTTAATATAGACTTAGAATACCTGCACATAGAACCTCAATTTACCAAAGATCATTTAGGTATGCTGCTGCGTCAATATACAACCATACCCCTGAAGAAATAAAAAATCTATCTAAATGTACTTTTAAGTTTCGCTTAAAAAAAATGCTGCTTCAAGCGCCCACCTCATAATGCCAAATCTTTAATCTTTATATGTATTTATATTTTTTTATATCATCTTTCATTTAGAACAAGTGTTAGAACCAGTATTGTAATAGTTAAAGAAAGTGGGATTCAAATGATGCTTCTTGTGTTCAGTTATTTTTATATATAATCAATTAATTGCATGTGTTTTTCTACTTTTTCTTCTCAATGTCGTATGTACAGTTTAGTGGTAGAACAGCTTTAGCTGAACTACGCTGTAAATAAAAGCGATTTTTTTTTTTTTTTTCGGTTTCCCGATGCCGGTCAGTCCTCCCGTGGCCTCCGACGCCTCACGGGAGTCACGCCGGCGCATCAACTACAGCCACTCCCCGCATCCCGCAGGGTTAGTGACTGTAGATACCAGAATCGTGTGCCCTAAGCAGACGAAGAGAACCCAGAATGACCGCCTTCTGCATTTGACCTGCCAGCCACTCGGCTGGTTTTTGGCAGGCCGGTATGATCTTCAGTTCCGAGAGCAGCGTAGGCTTTATCCCTCCGAGTACACCGATAATAAGGACGACCATTTTGACCGAGTAGCCTGGGTACAGCACTTGGAGCTCGTACCGGAGATCGCGATATTTGGTCCGTTTCTCCTCTTCCTTCAAGGTGATGTTTTTCTCAGCAGGTGCCGAGAACTCGATAACATACATCACCTTGAGTTGATGGTCGAGGAGGACTATGTCAGGCTTGTTGGCTTGGATTAGCCTGACAGTCGGGAACGAGTAGTTCCAGTAAATCCGGCATTTCTCGTTCTCGACAACGGACTCAATATCTCCGGGGACGTAAGGCAGCACTGGTGTCTGGTCTACCCCGTACGAGTGCCGTAGATGGTAGTATAGCACTCGTAAAGCCACGTTATGTCGGTGGATGTAGGCCGAAATCGCATATATGGGACATGCAGAAAGTAAGTGCATGAGCGATTCCGGCGCCTGATGGCAGGTCCTGCAGTTGATATCAGTAACCTCTACACGCCACACGCGGCTACGGTAGACCAAGGTGTTGATAACACCATCTTGGCAGGCCATAATAAATCCCTCGGTCTCCGACTTAAGCCCTGCTGACCTTAGAAAGGCGAAGGTCAGCCTGGTCGATAAACCTAGTGTTTCTATGTTCTTATAGAAGACACCATGCTGGGGTTTATCGACGTGCTGCCGAAACAGATTTTCCTGTTCGGCAGCTCTAATTCGGGCTTTCAGACGATTTGGCTGAAGTTCGGTGGCTGACTCAACATCAACACCTCGCCGGCCTCCTCGCCTGATGTCAAATGCGAGACCGAGTTCATCTGCGGCTCTTTTTGCTGCCTTGAACAATCCTGCTCCCACTCCTACAGTTTCGTGATGTTTTACGAACCGCAAGAGGGGATCTGAGCTCCTGAGTATGTTACATGCCATACTCAGTACTACTCTGCCATGCGTACACTCCAGGCTCAAGAGTCCTCGGCCCCCCCCGTTGACGTGGGAGGTACACACGAGGAACGGACGATCTAGGATGAATACTTCTGTGAATATTCATCATCTTGCGGGTATCTCTGTCTAATTGACGCAGCTCATCTACCCTCCACTTTACTACTCCGAAGAAGTAGAGCAGAATCGGAACGGCAAGCATATTAGTTGCAGACACCTTGTTCTTCCCCGAAAGTTCGGAAGACCAAATCTATCGGAGGCGGTGTCTGTACTTGCCGCGGAGAGAATTCTTTATTTGTGTTACATCTCGGATGTGCCTTTGTTGCACACCCAGGTATGTATAGGTCTCTCCGGCATCCAGATGTCTTAGGATGCTTCCGTCTGCGAGCTGCGCATCTTCAATTCCCCGCATCGTCCTCTCTTGAGGTGGACGACTGCACATTTGTCCAACCCGAACTCCATACCAATTGCCCGCGTATATTCTTCGACCACCCTAAGAGCGTTTTGTAGTTCGCGCTCTCCGGAGGCATAAAGTTTAAGATCATCCATATAAAATAGATGGGTGACCTTATGCCTCCGGTCACTGGGTGGTCCACATTGATACCCGCGGGTTTGGCGGAGCCCAGCAGACAACGGTAACAGTGAGATGCAGAAGAGGAGAGGACTCAGGGAGTCGCCCTGGAAAACTCCCTCCTAAATGCCACCTGCTCTGTCGTGACCCGCTGTGCACCTGATGTTATGGTGAAGCGAGTCTTCCAGAGTGGCAGCAGCTGTTCTATGCATCTCACTAGTGGTGCTGGTACCGCAAGACATTCGAGCAAGTGCAACAATAGCTCGTGCGATGTTGTATCAAATGCCTTGCGGTAGTCAATCCAGGCCATCGATAGATTCCGCTTGTATTGCACAGAATCCTGTGTAATACAGCGGTCTATCAGCAGGCTGTCCTTGCAACCTGCCATGCCCTTCTTGGCACCACGCTGTTCATGTATCTGCTGGAAGACCGGATCAACAGACCTCAGTGTCCTGGCATACAAGATACGTGTAAATATCTTGTAGCAGGAGTTGAGGCAAGTGATCGGCCTATAATTCCTCGGGTCGGAAAGATCCCCATTTTTAGGGATAAGCACAGTACGTCCCTCGACAAACCAGTCCGGAATTTGCTGCCCCTCGTTCAACCATGAGTTGAAAACTCGCGCCAGACGGCGGTGAGTGGAAGGAAATTTCTTCCACCACCAGTTGTTAATGCCGTCTGGGCCCGGGGCAGCGAAGTTCTTGGTACCAACAAGTGCTTGCTGGACTTCCTCCGTACTAATTGCCGGGCACACTTCATCTGGCTCTTCACGATGTCTGTGACATAGAGCCTCGAAGTGTGCAATTGCTGGAGTGTCGCTATTGAATGGACGCGTCGTTTCGTAGATTCCCTTCCAGAAGATTTCGACATCTTCTACAGTCGGCGGATTATCTACAACACGCTGTGGCTCTTGAAAGAGGCGGGAAGGATTCGTACGGAACAAATTGTTTTGTTCCATACTCCTCACCCGCCTCTTCAATGTTTTCTTTATCGCCATGAGCGCTCGGATCCTATCTAGACAGTGCTGCTTCATGGTAAGCATCACTGTCAGATTTAGAGTATGGTGTTGACGTCTTAATCCGGCTGCTATGCGCCGGATTCTGCGAGTAAAAACTCTACCAGTCGTCTTATATTCCACCACACTCTGGATCCGAGAAGCGTGTTGTCTGGCCGACTGTATCTTGCCCTCGATTTTCTGTACACGCCGCTTGGCTTTCTCGACACCGTGATTGGTTGACCTCTCACAGGGGACGAGTTGCTTCGCGGCGTTGTACACGGCACTGTTGATTTGCCAGATGTCGGCATCTTCCGGAATTTCCTCATCGATGACCTCGTCTATTCTAGCTAGGTCTTGTGGCTTTAGGTTAGCCCCTGGTGTTAAGGCTAACCCTCGTCCTTAAGTCTACATCGGTGAACTCTAAAGGATGTTCCCCATCAGCTAATAATTGCCGCGGTGGGACTGCGGCTGGCAGTTCTTCCGGCTGACGGGGTGCCCTTACATAACCTGTCCTGAGCAGAAAGGATACTTGATCTCTCAGATGTTGTTGAGAGAAGGCGCGATGCTCTGGATGCATTTCGCACCAAAGTGCATGCAATCGCGCCATGTATCCCCTGCGCTCAGGTTCGCTACTCTCGCGGCAGGTCAGTAAGTCATCCCGAAGTTCCCCCGTCCACTTAAAGGCGATTTATTATTATTATTATTATTATTATATTTTGTAACATTCTTACGAGAGGTGTTATATCAGCAGCTGCACTGTGAATATGAAACCTCATGTGGACTGGCGACATACTAGCGGCAGATTTTTACGTGAATTGTCATGTGACAATTCACGTATTGCCTTATTGCATATGTATGCAATAAGGCTTAAACTCGCCGCTCTTTGATCGTAGATTATAGCGACTCTGCCTCAACAGAACTTTGTTGCATTTATGATGCGCTGAAAGACTTACGGTAGAGCCACACGGCGGTATCATGTCGCAAATATAACATCTGATACAAGTCTCTGTAAATTATAAAACAAGCGGCATTGTTGCGCAGTGCCATCACTAGTGTGTTGCCGAGTGCGTCCCCTGAACTGTATTTCCCACAAAATCTAATTCCCACCAGATCTAAATACCCCGAAATTATTTTCCCACGAGATCTAACGCATCACCCTGTATATCTGTTCGGCTTTCCAATTGTGTTTTATCATGGATGCGTACTTAAAAAACATCGATATGAAATTCCAATAAGATCTAAAGAGTCCGAAAAGAAAGTCCCATGAGATCTAATTCCCACGAGATCTAATTTCAACCAGTTCACTCATCATCCGTATATCTGTTCTGCTTTCCGAATAGACAAATTGAAAAGTCCCAGATCTAAAAGCCCGAAATAAAATCCCATGAGATCTAATTCCCATGAGATTTAATTGTGACCTCATCTCACATATAACGTCAAGAGACGTACGCATATTGTATAAATTCAATTTACATTCGTTAATCCTCGCACTGAGTGGCATCATGATCTTCAATAGAAGATCGGAAAGATCCGACGAAGGAGTAGGAGAGTAGGAGAGTACATGGTCGAGGGTACAGCTGGAGATTGGTAAAAAGACTCCGTCTGCAGCCTACTTGCCAAGCGTCCGCCTCCTTCACCGTTACCATTACCCAGTGACAAACTTACAATTAATGTCAAACAATAAGTACACATATTAGAAAATCAAATACCTTTTGAGTTCTGAAGAATAAATAAAAAATAAAAAAAAGTAAAAATAAATCCCTAACAATACATATTGAATATAACCTAAAATGGCAATACCACATTAATTCTATAAGGTCAAGAAATAAGAGGGCTGGTTTATAAATTTAAACAAAAAAAGTAATTTTGAAAGTTGAACACCAAGTTACACTATACAGAGTGTAACTTAAGTATATTAAAATATTTCTGGGTGGTATTCCTTAGCTAATTTTAAGAAGGAAAATAGTAAGTAGTCAGTAACGCCCTGTATAAAATTAAAAGCGATCACATCTTTAGAAAATCATTCAAATAATTGTATCCCCAATTTTTTCGCTGTCTCATAGTTAAGTCAATATTTTTCATATAGAATGATACAAAAATCAAGAAAAAGATACAAAATAGAAAAAATTAAAGAATAGTGGGACAAAAACATTTTCAATATTATGCAATATATGTACTTCCATTAAATATTAAAATTGCAAATTATTAAGTATTAAACAGACGTAAAACAGTGTGTGTCAGCACAAAATCGAGACCATTATCATATAAAAATGTGTATCTTTACATGTGCATGTATAATAACTAGGTCTGTCAAAAATATTTCGTGGGACAGTGGCGTACGCGAAATTAACTAATACTAGAAACAATAAACTGTTACAATTTATAACAATGTATGTAAAACTTACCCTCTTAACTAAGCTTGATGAAGTAGCTTGCTTATCACAAACTGGAGAGATGTGTAACCATTTTGCAGCATCAGGTATGTTTCTATGGTTGTCGATACGTGATGTTCGCTTTGGTTAAGATATATTCTCATATTTTGAAAACGACCGTTCGACATCTACTGATGTAATACACGCATACGTAAAATAGTCTTTGAACGCACTTAACGAATCTGGGGATATATCATCACATATTTGTCTTAATTTGATAAAACTGGTGTGTTTATTTAACATACTTGCGAACTTTTCTTTAACGCGCTCATTTGTTGCGTCACCTATAGCGTGTAGCAGTAGATTTACTTCATTCACTATTTGCAGTGACTCCGCTAACGACAACGCACTGTTTTCTAATTTTTTTATGCTTTCATGTAATGGTTTATAGTTCTTCACAATATTTTTAAAGCTGTTTCAACGGAAATATCTTCGAATCTTGTCTGGCTTTCCTTAATAACTGCCGCCTCTGGATTGAATTGTAATATCACAGCTTCTATTTGTTGGAAATATTCAGCATAATAAAAAGCTGCCTGCAACCATGTTCCCCAACGTGTAAGAATCGGCTATGGTGGTACAAGAATACCGGGACACTTGCTATGAAATGCATGGAGACGTTTAGGAGATTTAAGAAACACTTTTTTGTACTTGCTATTAATGCATCCACTTCTGGAAAACCTTTTCGAATAGTTTCTGCCACAAGATGTAAAGCATGCACTTTACATGTAATATGTATAAACGTACAATCTTGTTCTTGCAAAGAACGGCTTACCGAACGCATTGTCACGGCGCCATCAGTCAGAAACATCAACACTTGACTTTTTTGACAGTTCAAATTTTTCTAACGTCTCCAGCACCACCCTGGTAATTGTTTCGCTAGGACACTGACTTACTCTTTTGCTAGCTAGTAACAGTGGAACTGTCGGTTTAAGAGGGTCCAGTACTCGTACTATAACATTTAAAATAGATTTTTTTTTACAATCTGTTGTCTCATCAACAGATAACCACAGCCGCGTATTTTTTAATTCACATTTCATCTTATTTACCATGTTTACGTGTACAATTGGTAGATAGTTACATAACGTTGTGCGACTTGGTAACTTCACCTGGGCATTGTATTTATTCGAGAATTCTCGAAATGGTTGTTTATCGAGTATGTGCAGCGGAACATCACAGGCAATCAGCATTAATAGTAAATCAAATATAAACTGTGTTGTCGAAGGCACGCCATTTTTTTTTTTTATGGTGTACATTATTTATCCGAAGTCCACAATCACGCTTATCCCAGCACTTCAAATCTTTCTCTCACACTTTACAAATTATTTTAGCACCATCATAGAATAAATCGGGGAATTCACCTATGAATTTATTCACTTTGTCAGCAAATGGCCGTTTTCTACCCCTGCGTACGTCTGCTATGCTTTATTATTAAATTAATATCAACAATACAGTATAACCAATAAAATAAAAACACAAAAACAATATGCAATACGCCCAAGTGACTTAAAGTGTACACAACTCGAAAGCTAATAATAGACTGGACTGGAGAAAGAGTTTCGCGGTCAAGGTGAATGCCGGCGACAGTAAATACATCTGTACTCTACGACCATGATACACAGAAACGATTTGCAGTTTTAATAATAACTAAGAGATCACTTTTTTATCTCTTAAACTTTCAATTATTTATATTGAAAAACATGATCGTAATTGACTCTTTTTTTCTTTTGGTTAGTTAACATGTACAGTAAAATTTTATAATAAAACTTTCAGCGAATTGTAACATGTATAAATTTTGTATAATCAATTAAGGGCAATATATATTTTCCAGCAGAACAGTTGTGAGACAGTCGTACCAGACACTCCGACACCTCGAGTTCGTTTGAACTTCAGTGTTAATGTCGCCATGTCAAAGCATCTGATCCACTTCATGATATATTTGACATAAATTGAATAGCTTGTTTTCCTTAAAAACCTCACTTTATAGTCCAATAACATCTCTATACATCTTTGTATGGGTTATAGTTTAAAAATAAGCAAATTCTGTAATACTTTTAAAATCAATATATTTTAATTTTGAAGTCATGTTCCCGCATTATTTTTAAAACTGGCGTAATGAGTCCGCTGCCTTACTTATCCCTACGCCTCTAAATGCTGCATATGTAATGCTTTACTTCAGTATTTAAGGCAACATCACATTTTTGGATCTCGAACAGATATACAAGGTGGCTATTAGAATTAGATATCATGGGAATTAGATGTCGTGGGAATTAAATCTCGTGGGAATTAGATCTCATGGGACGTCCCCATGTTGCCAACTTTACGGATCGTCCATAGCACTGAAGTAGAGGGGGAAGACACTTCATTGGTCCATAGTGAACCTGATTTACTTGGAAGGTGGAGAGTTAGAAACTTGCTTAACAAGAGTATGACAAAAACGACATTATTTAGAGTTAGTGGCTAAAACTAACTTCTAACCACTACCCTCAAAATAAATGGTCTGTGGTGTTCACCATAAATAAGTCTTTAAGGTCTGTGTCAGTGACAAAACGTTATGTTGGCAACGGTACGTGATATACTATCCAAGGACATTATTGTTTTTTTTTATGCTTCTAATTTATTTGGGTCGTATTTAATATTTGTTATAAAAAAGATTTAGTAACAAGGTTATTTGTAAAATAAATTAAATTGCGCGTTTTAAGGTCTGAAAGAGAAGTTTTGACATTTTTTCCTCTCTCCGTAGTCTTGTTCGATGAGGGCAGGTAGCTATCAAATACATAATAGTGAACAGGGCTAAAATCTGCAGACGATGATGATAACATTATTAACAAGCATTGTAAACAAATCCTCAATTTGTTGTGTCCCTTGTTTGGTGATGAAATATCAGTGAAAACACACCCTCTTATTGATACTTTTGTCGATATTGGTAAAGTGTACATTTGCAGATGTTAGATCTAGAAAGATGAAACTAGTTTCGTTTTGCAAGCCTTTTAATACTGAATAAAATCATATTTGGTATAGCTTAAAATATATATATATATATATATATATATATATATATATATATATATATATATATATATATATATATATATATATATATATATATATATATATATATATATATATATATATATATATATATATATATATATATATATATATATATATATATATATATATATATATATATATATATATATATATATATATATATATATATATATATATATATATATATATATATATATATATATATATATATATGTATATATTAAATATATATAGATCGATCCATGTTAACATTTATCGCCCAAAAATGTGGACCCCAAAATTTTTTATCGTCGTGAGCAGTGTGATTAGAATTTTGTTAGTTTCGGAAACTTTAAGTACGTTTGGACCATTATTGTATGCATTTATATTATTTTCAAAATTAACAATTTTGTTATAGTTTTATTGGGAAAATCATTAAAAAAACTAAGAAAAAGGATAGAGCTATTACTAATAATAATGGAATTATTTAATATCATAATAATTCACAAATTGCAATTTATGTTCAAGAAATTATGTAAAATGCATTAAAACGCTTTACTCAGATATATAGGTAGAGGATATAAAGTTTCAATATTCATTATACTGAATAAGATTTATAGGAAACAACTACTCAGCGGACAAAAGCCCCAACCTGCATTGAATTAAATCTGCAAGTCTTGTTTGGTAGCTAAGATCATTTTTTGTCAATTGCTATTCATTCACTATGTCTTGCTTAATCTGCTTTAGGCTAGCCTACTTTGCTATTATTATTTGCCTTTTCCATTACGTATTGCATACTGACGAGAACATAACAAGTTCGAAATCTGTCTATGTCTAGTGAGGAATTGACAAATGATCTTAACTACAAAACAAGACTTGCAGGTTTAATTAAACACAGGTCGGGGTTTTGTCCGCTGAGTGGTTATTTCCTGTAAATCTTATTCAGTAGATAGTTTAGCCCACCAGGGCTGATCTCAAACAATGTTGTAAATAGAGTATAACAGAGATTGATCTTTAATTAGCAGGATCTTCGATATTGTCTTGTTCGTGTATAGAAATAACTGTTGAAAATTTTAGAATTCTAGAAAGTATGTTATTTTGATGCATTCATTTATAAGTTTAACTATAGGAAACATATATATGTTTAATAGAATTTAGTATCTTAAGGCAATGGGTATCGTCAAAGAGAATACAAGGATAATTCTCTTTGGTATCGTTACTGCTAGTATTTTTAAGTTATTAAGAGTCTATATCAGATGCAAGTGAAATATAGTCTCGATTTTACCACACCCCGCACAGGCCACGGTGCATATATACAGCCAAACCGAAATTATCGCGACGAATGTCGAAGGTGGCCGATGTTCTAGTTACAGAACGGCATTGTGGAACATTTCAGATCGGGAGATGTTGAATTATCAGAGGCGGAGTACTAGAGGTTTCGTACGACATAAACCGACGAAAAAGTTGTATTGCGTCAAGCCTATAAGCTAAGCAGTAGCTAACCTTACCCTTCATGCGTCCTTGTCCTGCAATTAATATGTAAAAACAATAAAAAAAACTCGACATTATTTTATTTTCTTTGTTTAAAAATAGCTAAAGAACTAAACAACAAAACAGTTAAATCGTTAATCTACAAAAAAAATTTCCATTTTACCGTTTCTTATTAATGCATAGTATTATTTTAAAAATTTTTCCTATAAAATGGAAGTATCAATGTGTGTCATATCATTCAACTCAGAATGGAAAAGGCGATGAAATAATATGAAAAATATATATGTGTTATTTTAAATTTAAACTCCAATATTTTTATCAAATATGAAAGATTATGATAATGTTACATATATTGCTGAATTCAGAAAGAAATTATTTAAACTGAGCTGAATATACAGGATATATCATTTAGAATAAAAAAAATTAAGGCAATTTCCGGTCAAACCGGAAGTAAAAGATATGTATGTGACGCGCATATTTAATCAGTATTCGGAATGTCATATGTCCATTTCCGTATGCGGGGTGTAATTTTTTTATTTTTCAGTTTTTTCGGCGCTTCCTTTTTATTTGACATTCAATTGTTTTTAATTTTCGCATTCCTTAGAAAAAAGCACATAAGTATAATTTTTGAAGTTTTTTCCTAGGTTAAAAATACAGCAGAAAAATCGAGTAAGGTGCACTTAAAATGATCACCCTGTACATGAGGTTACTGCGCTTAAAATAAATCAAAAATAAAAATTATCATATTCACCTTTCATTGAGGCTTTCATTCTCCATATCAATATTTAGAGACGGCAAAATGGGAAAACTTTCATTTATATTAGTCTCTCTAAAGAAATTACCGGAAATAAAAGAAAATTATTACTTTAATTTACGAAAAAAATTCAATTTTCACTAGTCCTTACTTTTTATATTTTCTCTTTTGGGCCAATGTTCGATTTTTCGGTTTTCTGCTAGGGTATTTACATGACATGTTTTTTGTTTTTCCCGTTGTTCTTTCACTGCACTAATAATCACTTTCAATAACACGTCTACTTAGGTGTACACTTGATTTCAAAAAAACTGGTACAACTCTTGTAATCGAAAATCTTAATAGTTTAGTTGTGTGCATATGTCTGTAAATAGGGTTGGCCAGGCATGTCGAGAGGGGGGTGGAGAAGAAGTGATTTACCCCGGACCTGGGTTTTTTGGAGGAGATCGGTTTTTTTTTGTGTTTTTTAAACTTATTAAACCTTTCTTTTTTATTTTATTCAAATGGAATTTTAAAAAATAATTAGAAAATAACTTTTTCAAAACATTTTCAAACCTGCCATATTATTGTTTAAAAAAATAATATTTGTTAAGGATAATTCTACTAATGGTTGTAATTAAAATACTAACTGAATAATGATAATTCTATTTTTAAAATAAGAACACAAAAATACCACTTGAGATTAAAAAAAATGTAAACAATGCAAACTGAACATAAAAATACAATAAAAAAATAAAATAAATGAACTTCAATTACGTAATACAGAATTAACTAATTTTTGTCATTGCTCCAATAGCGTCTAAAACTGCCTGAAGTCTTGCAGGCATGGACAAAATCAGATTTCTTGCAAGGTCAACTTCTTGCGACAAGTTCTCCCAAGCGTCTTCAATTATCCCTTCCAATTCTTGGGCATTATTTGGACGGTTATTTAATTTTCTTATATGTTTCACCATTAGTCCCCATACATTTTCAATTGGATTTAAATCCGGACTTTTAGATGGCCACGGTAACAACTCTATGTTTTTATTAAGAAACCATTGCCTGACACGATGGGCCGTATGTATGGAGCAGTTGTCTTGTTGGAAAATAAAATTATTTTCCGGAAACACCTCTATTACTGACGGCAACATAATATTGTCTAATATTTCAATATATTTAATGGAATTGAGATGACCACCACTGTTCCAACACACACCTAACCCATTTAGGCTCATCCAAGCCCAGACATTGACTGAAAACCTTCCTAATATTTGTGGATCGAAAGTATATTTTTTCGTCGTATCTAGTGGAAGGAGGCCTATATACGCGAACATGTCCATCGTTACAGGATTTAAAAACCTTTTCGTCAGAAAAGGCAACTTGTCCCCAGAAGTTTTCATCATTGATTATATAGTTGAGTGCAAAAATAATCCTACCCTGTTTCTTTTCTTCTGAAAGTTTGTATTTTTAGCCGCTGAACAACTGTTCAAGTCGCTTTGTAGTTTTATTCTTCTGCAAGCAGTAGATACCGAAGCAGGAAAATTTGTCTCTGAAATTGCATTTACTGCAGTCTGAAAAGGGTTCTCTATTAGGTAATTTATAAGATTTTCATCTTCTTGATTATTGCTCTTTCTGGGCCTACCGGAACCAACTTTACGGGATACCATTTGGTTGGTTTCCCATTGTTTTTTAACACTCATTATCGTGGTTTTACTCACATTGTATTCAGCAGCAAGTCTTCTTATGGACCAACCATCTTCAATTTTAGAAACAATTCGAAATTTTTTAATATCTGTTAGATGTCGAACCATTTTTAATAATGACGTCACTGATTAACGTCAAAGTGATATTTGTAAGATTATTAATATCAATCAAAGAACGAATGATTTACATAGCTAAAAGAACCAGTTTTTATTGAAATCAAGTGTACCCACTTTATAACAAATAAGTAAATTTGAGATATCTCTAGAATACACACGCCACTGTTGTTTACGCAAATCGCAACGTGGTTCCTAAGTGCTCGATTCCCCCTCCCGCAAACGAGTCCAATGTATGCAAGTGCATCCGTGTTTCCGAAATATCATGCGAGATGGCAGGTATTATCGGAATATAGATATGCAGTTTTTAGTTTTCTAATAAATTTATTTTCAACTAATCCAAGAGTTGGGTCACATGAATATAAACGTTACAAACAGTGACTAATGTCGGAATGTTAAAAAATTTGGATACAAAATATTTAAAATGCATGCGAAAATTTTTTGACGACTCTGAGAAAAAAAATTACATTCCGACATTTTATACATATTTCTGAAAAATCTTGTAAAAATCGCACTCAAATCAGATAAGTTTTAAACGAGATATTCGAGAATTATGATTTAATAGGGTATATAAGACTCTTAAATATGTCAAGTAAGATATAAACTTAAAGGAAATATTGATTACAAAGAATGCAGCATCAAAAGATTTATCACAAAATTTATAATAAATATATTACGATGTAAATTCGGGAACACTTTATCATCTAAATCTAAATAAAAATTTGCAAATGCCTATTACGGTCAATGATTTTATGTTTACCTTCTTATAACAAAATTTATTATTTTTATGAAAATAATGACACCAAATAGTAATAAACATACCTAATCGTTTTTAATTCGAAAATATTTTTAGGGACGGTTATATTTATTTATATACATATTTATCCTATAATCTGTAGTTATGTTAAGGCTTGCGCCACCTTTTCAGAATAAAAAATCGATTTAATGACAATTTACATAAATATTCAGTTACATTTGAAAAAATTATCGAATTCTATATTCCGAAATGCAGATGAAACAAAGTTGATTATTTATAATTATAATAAAATAACTATTTAACTGAAAACAAAAACTAATTTACATCTATAAAGGAGGAAATAAACAAAACATAGTTTATCAGTTATTTTTAACTTTTCTTACTTTCAAACGGTATCATATTTCATAGTAATCTGTTAATTAATTGGATGAGTATGCCATGGTAATAAAACTATTAAATTAACAAAATTTTACTCTAAAAATGTATCACAGCCTATATGTCAGATAAAAGTTTTGCTGAAAGAAAATTATTTAAGAATAATTTAATGAACCTTCATTCCTTTTAGTATCAAGTGAGAAATTACAAATTTTTTATACTTATATTGAAACCTGAAATCTAGATTTACAAATATGAGTTGGATAATGTAATTAAAAACGAAACAGGCTAAAAAATATAATTACTTGTTTACATATAATAATAATATTAATAATAATAATTTTTATTTATCATTCAAGATGCAATTAAGTACATATGGCACGTCAGAGAATGTTTATAAATAAATAAAAAAAAATATAAAAATAATACTAATACACGTAACAAGCATATAAAATATTCGTAGTCATTATCTTAAAAAACTTCTGCATGCAGATTAATCATTGACAAGATATTTAAAAAAAGAATCCACATAAATTTAAAATAAACAATAAAATATAAATACACGACACATACAAGTAAGTAAATACCTAAATATTTACATACATATAAATATATATACATTCTTACATACAGTACAAAACGTAATTGTCACATGATATAAAAAGATGGACACTGCCTTCAAAATAAATGTTTAAACACGAAGTCAGATTATCAACTACAATTTTAGGAGTTAGATTCACATCATCTAAATATATGAACGACCAATCGATATTATAAACATTTTGTACAAACTGGTCTATATTTTCAACCGACATATTTCTAAACGAATTAATTTTCTTTTCGGATTCCATTAACTTAGGAATTCTGGGCAATGTAAAATTTCATAATTTGAGCAAAATGATTAGCTATAAGGGGATTTACTACCTTGCAGCTATACATATCTTCCGGAAGATTTGTAGTTAAATAATTAATTATACTGCTGCTTATTTGACCATTACAGATTGTAAATATTCGTGTGGATTCATGAGTAGTTGTATCTATTGGTATTAAAAAATATGTCGTAATCATCATTTGGAGGACGATAAATAGATATTAAAATAATGTTTTCAATTGAGATTACACATTTTGACATGACACTAGACAGAAATTTTTTTTAAAATTAGAAAGTTCATGGATATTATTTAAATATATCTTGCTATATATAAAAGTTCCACCATGTTTAAAACTTCCTCTAGAAAAATGTGACAATTTAAATTCATTTATATATATATATATATATATATATATATATATATATATATATATATATATATATATATATATATATATATATATATATATATATATATATAACCATTTAATAGGTCCATTATTCCCATATTGGGAATACATTATTCAAATGAACTCGAACGGGTAGGACACTATGCGGATTTGCTCCATCCTGCATCCAATTCAGATCATCAAGTTCGGCTTCCGGAAAATTCTGCAAAAGAATATTTTCTGCTTCTGGGATAATTATTTCCAGATAGGTAACTCCAGTTAAAATATAATCATAAAATATAGGCCCAACAATTTTGTTTCTGAAAATTCCACACCAAACGCTAACAGTTTTTCTTCCTGATTTCTTTATTTGTTTTATCAATCTTTTTCTGTTGTGCTTGTTTTTCCACGACCTTCGATTTTTCCTATTAAAAACTCCTGCCGTAGAAGAGGATGATTCATCAATTCATAATATTTCATTAAAAAAATCTGGATCTTCATCCAACTTTTGAATCATCTGGCAGCAAAAGTCCAGCCTTTTCCTTTTATGAGTCTCAGTTAAAACTTGTACGGGTAAAATTTTATATGGTCTGTAGTTGTTATTTTTTAACGTACGTTGAATTTAGTAATAACTTTTACCTAATTGATCGACTGCATTATTTATACTACATTCAGAATTTTCTAAAAAATAATACAATGTTTCAAAAAAAGTCTATTCGCGAATAAATATGGATGGGCTTACCTTCGAAATAAAACAGTATATCTAGCTGTTCTTCCTGGTTTGCTTGAACTACATGCTTTTTTCTACTAAAACTGGAGGGATTATTCACCTTTCGGTAAATATTTTTGAATGTATTTTCTGATGCTGTTGGACGAGTTGGATACAACACCCTATATGCTCTTTTTGCTGCACGTTTATTTTTGTTATTTTGTATATAACAAGTAAATATTTGGACTTTTTCTTCCTCACTATAAACCATTTTGATTATTTCAGTAAAGAAATGTCATTTATCAAACATAATAGTTGTTATTTTCATAGCTCACTTTAATAATCTTAACTATTCCATATTTACAGTACTAGTTTAATTAAGATATTCGACGTTTAATAACTCAAAAACGTTATATGGTAGGGGTAACATATGGTACATTTTTAAAATCAGGAACAAAGGATCATTCCAAAAATTTAATAATATACAGGGTATCCCATTTAAAAAATATATTATTTTGTTGTATCCCCTGAAATCTGCACCCTACTGTACTTTTGATAGCATTTTAACAAAATTCAGTCATAACCACACAACTTTTATCTAAAACTTTTTTTCTATAGGCAATTATAACGATGATAAGGGTTGGGTAATTTATAATGAATAACCCTGTACATTTACATTGCAAATTATTATAATATTGTTTTTTACATTGGCAGAACTGCAGTTTGTACACAGGCAATCAATTAACACATATGTCAGTTTGGCTATTGTTAAGGTCGCAATTTATTATAGTATCATTAATTTCAATTGTTAAATCCTCTAGTGGTTTAACAATAGTATAATTTGGAGTAATATTTAATTTCTTATTCACAACAAAACGCTTTACTTTATAACATGCATTAATCTTAGATTGCTTAAAATTGCTTACTTTAGATTGGTTTTTGTATATAATAGATACGTTTTTATTTATGACACAACAATAATTGATTGAATCAGCTATCACATTTGATATACTGTTAGCTTCATTAAATTCTAACAATATTGAATTGGTAAATTTACTGATTGGTAAAATATTTCTCAGAAAGGTTTTAAGTTTTGTTAAATGTGTTATAATATTCTCAGTAAACATAAAAATTACGTAATCATGAAAGTCATAATTTCTTGTTAAACTAAAAACATTTTCAGATAAGTCCAGTATACCTGCATTTGGTTTAGTGTGTCCTCGATTTATCTAATATCAGTAACATAATAGATATTATTTTCTCTGCTTATCCCAGATAAGTATGTTATCTTTAAACAACTAGTTTCTTGGGTAATTGCCATGATGGATAATAAATTATAAAAAAAAATATTCATAAAATGTATGTAAAAGGTGCAAAAAGAAACCATTGAAACGGTATAAAAGAACAAAACTTTCTGGGTATCTGAAATACTACAAACAGTTCAGTATTCCATATTCAGCAATTCATAGAGAAAAAAATGATTTATCATGAAAATTTAATAACCGTGCTATAAAATATAAATGAAAAGGAAAACTCAATTAAACGAGAGCTTGAGTACCGAAGGTTTGACTCCAGAAATAAATAGTGTATAGTTCTTTAAAGACGTAGACGCTCATCTGTCATTCGCATTTGGTTACCGAAATTAGCAATAGTGAAATTAATTTGGAAAAAAGTAGTATACAACCTCATTATTTATACCAGACTAAATTCGTTATTGAAATGTTCGGAAACCAATTTGGCAGACGCACTAGGTGATAGCTTTTTTAAAACAGATGCCACTGAATATGTCTAAAAATTAGTCACAACCGCATGAGCGCATACCAGTATAAATGTTGGTTCAAAATGTAGATAAAATTATTCAAAGTCAATATATGAAAAGAAAATTTGAGCAGACGGTCCCATTTCGCCGGCAGACACTGTCAAAAATTTTCATTTCATCTCTCTTTAGCGCCTAAACAGTAAAACGGTAGAAGAAGACGTCTGATGCTATTAATATATTTTAATTGCACACTTGCAAATTTCGTAAATAAACATAGTAATATCGCCTTAAACATTTAGTGACTATAGAGTCATTAATCGATTGCTGTAAATACCAGTAGTAATAGCTTCCGCAAGTTTGCTTTATTTTTAATCACTGCTTGCTTGCTTCAGTAGATGCTTGTAGTAAACATTTAAATATTGCCTGCTGATAGTAACCGTCTTACTTAACGACTTCTTATGACTACACGTAAAACTGATGAAAAGAATTGTTATACACCAACTAAATACATTATCTATATCAGTATTTATTGATTCTGTAGTTTCAGCATCTGAGCAAGTTTCGTACAGTTGCATATGAACTGCGTACAGATGCAATTGAGCATATTTTGCTGCCTTTGGTATACCAAAGGTGGCTCAGTGCATATACATTAAACTTGAAACTGAGGGATCCCGGATTCAAATCCTGGCTAGGGCATGGATGTATAGTGACGTTTTTAAATACCGAGACGGTAGTACAGTTGGCTATAGCGTTATTGTGTGACAGAACATGGCTAGTCACTGTCTATCTCTCCTGAGTTCGAGTCTCTGCTGCGGCATCTGACAACTGTCGGAGAGAATGATTGTTGTGCTGTGTGTGTTCGTGCGTGCTTGCGTGTGTATGTATCCTGGTTGAGTGTTGGATTAGCAATGTGTTAATCTCCACCAGGACGTTAATATACATAAGATGTTAAAAAAAGGAGGTACTAGTAATGAGGTGTACTTTCAATTAAGAGCACACTTCATTATTTATTTTAACTCATTTGACCGTGAAAATAATTACCTATGAATTCACAGAAGGTCATTGGGAACCAAATCAAAAACCTTACTTTAATCTAATGGCGTACCCTTAATAACTTATAAAGGCAGAAACGGATCACCCTGTATAGTTTTCATGAAAACTCATGTACAGTTGCGGCCAATAAAAAATATGACAGCTGATCTTGTGTACTGTAAAAATGACCTTTTAAATGCATGTCAGTGTTAACGTATCAATGTTATGTAGCAGATTAATATTAATAACCCCAATACACAACTAAATTTCAGCAAAAACCTGTGATAAGAGTTGTCCCACTTTTTTATTGTCCGCAACTGTACGAGTAGAAATTAATGTTAGATTTTGGGTTGCGTTAAATGGATATCGTTTTGTGATTGGAAATGAATATTGTTTTATTATATACAATATTCATATTTTGACGTCGCCGTATAACGAAAATCCGATCAATATGTTAGTGTGTCTAATAAAGTTATACCCTTATCATTCCATCTAATCCTTCAAAGAATAAATGTAATGCACGATTATAAGAAAATCGTCTTATCGCCCGGCCTTTTTAAATATTTAGGGTGTTAACGTCACCAGAATTTTATAATCCTTTACCAATATCTCCTAGACCAATAATGTTTGCTGTAAGCACATTTATAGCTATTCTAACCTGATTTTCCTTTTATGTAAAGTTCCCTGATAAACTGATTAAGTACTGATTAAGTACGCGTGAATTCATAAAATGTGTAGTAAACAATTTGATTTTTCCAATCAGTTAGACAAACATAATATAATCCTCTAAGGGCATTAAGCAAACTAATAGCGAACGCCTGCAAATTAAGCGTCTATTTCCGAAAAGATATAAAAGTCTTTTAATCAAAGCCTTGTGGCAGCCATGCTTGCCAATAAGCAGCTAGAACGATTGCCAATCTGCAGGAATTATGTTGTTTGTCGAACATGGTGTACAATATAGGTTCTTGGACAATTTCTCTCGAGTCTGTGTTCTAGAGTTTTATTAACATTGTAGACGACATTAAAGTTGCAGTCGGGGGACCGTAAATGTGACAGTTGATAAAAGGATACACAAACAGGGGATTAATCATGATAGTCAAGTGGTTTTCTAAAAGTACATTTAATTTTTTTTTAAGTTATGAGTAGTATTTCTTGGTAATTAAGGTAGAGTTTTATAACTAAAAACGCCGGGTATGTTTTATATTTAAAAATATTGACCCCAGACATACGCGATTTATGCTACTTTAGAATCTAAGTTAGGCCAGTGTATCCGCCTCCTGGTAAAGTTACCGAAGTCCTGGAGTGGGTTGGAACCTTTGATGTGAAGATAACACTAACGTAGTTTTCCACGAAATACCAAAACACTATATACTGCACTCGACGGGCGTTTCGCCAACCAAGTTGGCATCATCTGGAGATGATTAAAATTAAACTTATGCAAACAATCTACCCAACTTATACCTAAACTATTGTCACGGTTCAGTGAACCACCGAACCGTGACCCAGTAACCAATAAAGCGGGCTATTCATGATAGGCTCTCTGTAACTATTCATACTATTTTTACACTTTATGATTTCTAAGATTTCAAATGCATCCAGCTGTCTAGTATTTGTTACATTCATAATTAATCATAAATTGCTAATATATCTCTTATGGTTGTTCTCAAACGGGCAACACTAGACTTATCTGTTCTACCATATTTGAGATGGTCTTTGAATCTAATTTAAATTGACCGTCTAGTCTATCCAACATATTTTTGATTACAGTCCTTTCAGATAATTTCGTAAATCCCCGATTTTTCGTTTATTTCAATTTTGTCTCTTGAACTGCCTAAGAGTTGTACTTTATTTCCCGATGAATGAACCACTGTCATACCTACATCTTTAAAAATCTTTCCAATACCACCGGTGATCGAGGATCGAATAGAATCAATAAAAATTTCGGATATTCTCTTTCATTTTGAAAGGTCGAGGAATTTCGAGGAAACTCTTTAAATTTTCGAAAATTTACCTATTGCACCACCTAGTTTCTCGGTGATTAATTCCAATGATTTCATTAATAAGGTGGAAAATATTCAGTTGCAAGAAGGTGAAATTTTGGTATCTATTGCCGTTTGTTGATTGTTTCTAAGTGTTCCGATACCACAGACTTTGGATTATCTTAAGAATCTACTCGAATTAAACAATCTCAGTCAAGAAGAAATATCATCAACTCACTATACTTTGCATGAAACAAAATTGTTTTCGAATCAACGATAATTTCTTCGAACAACACGAAGGAACAGCAATAAGTAACTCTTTGTCACAATTCATGCCAGTCTCTTCATAAACAGATTCGAGACGGAAGCAAAAGAAGAATTCGAGTATTTTCCCAGGGTTTGGCTTAAGTATGTTGATGATATTTTTTGCAGTGTTTGACATAAAAGTCGCTGATATTGACAACATTGTATCTAAATTAAACAATCATTTTGCGTAAGTTAAATTCACATATGAAATTGAAAACTCTGGACAACTACCATTTTTAGATTAGAAATAGTGAAAATAAGTTAGAATTTGACATATACAGAAAAGATACCAGTACTCTAAATATATCCCTAAGTACTCTCAACATTGTGTTTAACACAAAATGGCGAGTTTTAATTTTCTAGTCCATTGTCTATTAAGTTTTACCTACAACAAGGAGAGGTTTGAAAAAAAAAGGCATTGATTAAGGATATAGCTGCAAGTAATGGATATTCTATAAGTTTAATTGATGAAATTGTTAGAAAATAAAAATTTTAGTCGCTTCGAAATTCCTCGACCTTTCAGAATGAAAGAGAAAATCCGAAATTTGTATTGATTCTATTCGATCCTCGATTCATCCGTGGTATTGGAAAGATTTTTAAAGATGTAGGTATGACAGTGGTTTATTCATCGGGAATCAAACTACAACAACTTTTAGGCAATCCAAAAGACAAAATTGAAACAAACAAAAAGTCAGGGATTTACGAAATTAGCTGGAAGGACTGTAATCAAAAACATGTTGGATTGACTAAACAATCAATTTAAACTAGATTCAGGGAGCATATGGCCCATCTCAAATATGGTAGAACAGATAAGTCTAGTGTTGCCCAAAATGCTTTTAAGAACAACCATACAATAGATATTAGCAATTTAAGATTAATTAGGAATGTAACAAATACTATCCAGCTGGATGCATTTCAAAGCTTGGAAATCATAAAGTATAAAAATAGGATGAATAGTAACAGAGGGCCTATCCGATATAGGCCGCTTTATTGGTTAGTTGGTCATGGTTCATCGAACCGTGACAATAGATTAGGTATAAATAGGGTAGATTGTTAGCATAAGTTTTGTTTTAATCATCTTCAGATGATGCCAACTTCGAGTACAGTATATAGTGTTTTGGTGTTTCATGGAAAACTACGTCAGTGTTAAAGTTACCGAACAGATAAATTTAAGAATAAAATTGTTAAACCAGTAAAATAATAGTTACCGGGTATCTATTTTTGCAGAACAGTTATTCCATATGAGAATATACTTCGTTGTAATCAGTTTTTTGCAAAAGTAGAGACGTAACAATTAATATAAATATGTTTGGTAATTAACAGCTACTCTACCAGAAGATGGATATACCGGGCCTCAAAGAAACTATGATCCAACGTCTAACTTTAAAAAAAATGTGAGTTTCATAATTCTGTAAATTCCAAGGTGTGAAAAGGAAGGGAACGGGATACAGAATAGTATAAATACAAAACTCTAAAATTTCACAAAGTTTTAAGGTTTCTCAACGGCGATAAAACAACATAACTAAATTTTAGGAGAATGAAATTTCAACAGGTGCAAAAAACCACTTTTGTTATGCTTTTTCAAAACCCATTAATTTATCGGGACAACAGCTGAGCTGCTCTCTCTCCCTCCCATGAGCGATCGGAAAACTAAAATAAACAGTGGCGTAACCAATAACTTAAGAGCGTATTTTTAATGGCATGTCAGGGATGAGTTTATTCTTATTTATTTTCTCATCCGTACCAAATCATTTTATAGAGTGTAAGTTCTGATGTAAAGCGAATGCATCATACCCATTGTTTTATTTTGTATTATTAATTCTGGCTAATATACCGGGTGAATTTTAAACAAGGTAAAACCCTATAACTTCCTTGTTTTTTAACCAATATTAATAGGGAAAAAGACTGTTTTTTACTTAAAAGCTGATAGGGGTAATAAGGTTGTTATTTTAGATAAAGAGGATTATTATGAAAGGGTAGACAACCTGGTTAGTAATAATGATCCTTATAAAAAAACTGTCTACAAATCAGTTACCAAAAATGATTACCGAAGTAAGAAATGTACTTAAATCTTTTAATAAACTTTATTACTCCAGCATTAAATAGGAGGTTACATGTATCTAACCCGAGTGTACTTAGATTTTACTTGCCTAATATACATAAACCAGGAAAGTCAGTGCTTCCTATTATTTCAGCAAACGAATCGTCGACTTACCACCTATTATTAAATATGATTTCAACGAAACAACTACTCAGCGGGCAAATACGCCGACCTGCATTGGATTATACCTTCAAATCATGATAGATCGGTAGCCAATATCATTTGTCTATTCCTAACCAGACATAGACCGGTTTGGAACTTATTAGTTTTCCTCAGTATGCCATAGGTTATGGAACAGACAAATGATAGTGGCCAACCTGCTAGTCATATACTGACTAAGGTAAATTGAGGAGTGGTGAGAGGTATGTGAAACTTCTCATATGGTCCAAATGCTACTATCCGACCGACATCATAGATGTCTCTGTGGCGGATAGCGACTTGCGAAGCAAGTACTGAGAGCGGCGACCTCTTGCCCAGGTGGACTAAACTACTGTTATTAAATATGATTTGAACAAAACAACTACTCAGCGGGCAAATACCCTGACCTGCATTAGATTATATCTTCAAATCATGATAGATCGGTAGCCAATATCATTTGTCAATTCCTAACCAGACATAGACTGGTTTCGAACCTATTAGTTCTCCTCAGTATGCCATAGGTTATGGAATAGACAAATGATAGTAGTCAACCTGTTAGTCATATACTGACTAAGGTAAAATGAGTAGTAGTGAGAGGTATGTGAAACTTCTCATATGGTCCAAATGCTACTATCCGACCGACATCATAGATGTCTCTGTGGCGGATAGCGACTTGCGGAGCAAATACTGAGAGCGACGACCTCTTGCCCAGGTGGACTAAACTACTGTTATTAAATATGATTTGAACAAAACAACTACTCAGCGGGCAAATACCCCGACCTGCATTAGATTATATCTTTAAATCATGATAGATCGGTAGCCAATATCATTTGTCAATTCCTCACCAGACATAGACTGGTTTCGAATTTATTAGTTCTCCTCAGTATGCCATAGGTTATGGAATAGACAAATGATAGTAGTCAACCTGTTAGTCATATACTGACTAAGGTAAAATGAGTAGTGGTGAGAGGTATGTGAAACTTCTCATATGGTCCAAATGCTACTATCCGACCGACATCATAGATGTCTCTGTGGCGGATAGCGACTTGCGAAGCAAGTACTGAGAGCGGCGACCTCTTGCCCAGGTGGACTAAACTACTGTTATTAAATATGATTTGAACAAAACAACTACTCAGCGGGCAAATACCCCGACCTGCATTAGATTATATCTTCAAATCATGATAGATCGATAGGCAATATCATTTGTCAATTCCTAACCGGACATAGACTGGTTTCGAACTTATTAGTTCTCCTCAGTATGCCATAGGTTATGGAATAGACAAATGATAGTAGTCAACTTGTTAGTCATATACTGACTAAGGTAAAATGAGTAGTGGTGAGAGGTATGTGAAACTTCTCATATATGGTCCGTGTATAAATTCTCTTTAAGACGTTATTTTTCGATATCAGATGGCCATAAAAAGCTAAAGATATAGTTTACAAAGAACATTACGTAGAGGTATAAAAAACTACCCTAACTTGCATAAATGAGAGTACTTATGAAAAGTTGTATCGAACGCTGGAAGAAATTTCAAAAAGAGGTTTTATCATTTCTAAAAAATTAAATAATAAATGGGAGTAAGTAATAAGTATCACAAAAATCGTACAATTAGCAGTGCAAAAAATATCTGTAAATTGTTTTTATTACTCTATGGACAAGATACCAGGTTATATTAGTTTCATAAATTTTAAAGTAATGTCTTTTGTAAACTGTATATTTAGTATTACTTCCTCACCCCTCCAAGTGAGGAAGGTATGTATTTGTGAAAAAAATTTTGAAAATTTTTATTGCATTTCTGGACGAATCTCGATGAATTATGACGATACACAACATTTCAGACATAAAAAATTTTCTTTGTGTGTGTGTGTGTGTGTGTGTGTGTGTGTGTGTGTGTGTGTGTGTGTGTGTGTGTGTGTGTGTCTGTCTGTCTGTCTGTGTGGTTCGCGATAGCAGCTACAGTTTGTGAGATAAAGCTTTCAAATTTGGTACACACATTCTAGAGGTCAAGGAAGAGATTCAGTTCGTTGATGAGCAAAATCGGTTCTTAAAATTTGAAATGTCAAAAAAAAATATATTAGTGACGTTTGAAACGTCAATTTGAAATGTTAAAATTTTTTTGACATTTTAAATTTTAATATTAGTGACATTCCATCAATGTGACTTTTTTGAAACGTCAAAAATTACTTTTTTCAAAAAAAAAAATTAGTGACATTCCACCAATGTGACTTTTTTGAAACGTCAAAAATCACTTTTATTACAAACTCCACCACACATTGAGTTTTTTTTTGAAACGTCAAAATATGACTTTTTTGAAACGTCAAAAAATGTGACTTATTTGAAACGTCAAAAATTACTTTTTATTTTAAAACTCCACTACACGTCGAGTTTTGCTACGGTAGGGTAGTTCTGATCCCCAAATAATTGGCAGTGGTTTTTTTTGTCCATCTGAAGTTTTGAAGAGCATTTACGTTCCATAAATAATTCTTATGCCTATCTATTTTAGAATTCGACAGTTGGGCCGAGGTTTCTTTACACAATTACGCCATTTTTTTAAGACCAGCTCGAGGACGAAGTTACTTACTGTCACCAGTGTCACCGCCAAAATGATGTTGACAAAACTAAAGTGAATAAAAATGTGAATTTAGGACATTTTATTCAATCCAATTACTACTTTAAGTGTAAAGCCATAAAGTATTCACTTATGTGTTGACAGTTAAATCACTCAAATTTGTGTATCCAAGAAAAACTCGTCATTTTGAGGCGCGCTTATTTTTTCGACATACAATATCTATATTTTACCATAAACTGGCCTGCGTTGACAAATTTTGGTACCAAAATGCTCTTAATATGTATTGGAAATGTCACAATATTAAAAGAAGTAAAGTGTGAAAACCTGGACCTTATATACTTTGCATAAATATTAAATCACGTTGCAAAGTGCATGATAATTAAAAACCATAAAAAAGAAATACATATTGCATATACTGTTCACCACGATAAAGAATGTATAAGAAAAGTATTCATTGTGAAGTTTATAAGAGGTATTATTCAACATTTTAAACAGTGCTTAAGTGTGGTGATATAACACCATTATTTTAGAAATGAACTTCTGAAGGTCATATCTAAGAGTTATTTTGTAGCTGACATTCATAAATCGAACGGAAGTTAATAATCCTCACGCAGGAAGATGTAAAAGAAGTTTTAACTCTCATAAAACTTCTTTAACAATACTTGTAAGAGTAATATGTTAACTGGGTGCAAGTCTCCTCATGAACAGATTCAAAACAGAAGCAGAGGAAGAATTCGAGTATTTTTCCAGGTATGTGTGTATTTTTGTAGTTTTTGATATAAGTTATTGGTATTGACAATTTTGTTTCTAAAGTAAACAGTCATTTCGCGTCAGTTAAATTCACATATGAAGTTGAAAGCTCTGTACAAGAACCATTTTTAGATGTATTATTTAATAATTATAAACGGTGAAAATAAGTTAGAATTTGATATATACAGAAAAGATACCAGTACTCTAAGACATATCCCTAAGGACACAAGATGGCGAGTTTTAATTTTCTAGTTCATTACCTATTAAGCTTCTCCTTCAATAACGAGAGGTTTGAAAAAAAAAGATATTGGTTAAGGATATAGCTGCGAGTAATGGATATTCTGTAAGTTTAACTGATAAAATAATTTGGAATCGTAAATTTGAAGACACTTCGAAATTCCTCGTGCTTTCAAAATAAAAGGGAAAATCCGAGATTTATATCAATTTACATACAATTCTTGAATCACCTGTAGTATTGGCAAGATTTTTAAAGATATAGGTATGACAGTGGTTCATTCATCGGGAAATAAACCACAATAAATTTTAGGCAATTCAAAAGGCAAGATTGACACAAGTGAAAAGTCTGAGATTTACGAAATTAACTCTGTACCTGAGAGGTAAATAATAGTAACTCCAATTTCTACTGAAATGGAGTTAATACTCTTGCTCATGTGCCACAAGCTTAAACTGTTTAATGGTAAATGATCGTACGTCCACGATTACTAGTTGCTAAGATAGGATGTTTAGAAAAGGTCGCACAGGAAATTTTCATCGAGGTAAAAAGTCGTATCTGCCAAGAACGATTCTGTATCTTTTGAATGTTTGCCCTTCCTTGAAAAAAGTTATTCATAAATATCTTCTAAAGAGTCATACTCACATGGAAGCAGATCAAATCCATGCTCTTATTGAGCGAACTGTAAAGAAGCAACCTACAATGACAATAGCTACACCATGGGATTGGCAACAGTTAATTAGATCGACAGGAGCTACAGTCTGGAACATGGAACTGAGTGATTTTTAAAGACTTTGATGACTTGTATTTAGGTTCAGATGCCCCATTCGTGAACCGATGATACCAAAAAGAAGCAGAGAATTTTCTTATTTCATCGACAGTATGGCTAGAAGTGCGTCATGAAAGCCCAGGTATTCTTTACTACAAAACGTCATTTACCAGTGAAGAATTTAATAGTGTTGATATGACTAGAATTACTAGAAATAAAAAAATATTCTACACGAGTTGCCTGTAAGTCGTGAAACTTCCAAAGGAATAAGCGTTAAAAAACATCGACATCTTTTGAATTTACTTCAGTGGATACCGTCTCAGTTTCATCATTTTTATACAAATATGCGAGTATCCAATCAGCAAGAAGGAGAATCTGATTCAGAATGAAATCTATGAATAAATATATTTTCTGTGGTAACCTTTTTGAATATGACTTAGAGTTACGATTTATGTTTTTGTTCTTTACCTGATTTTTCTTTTAGTGGTAAACAATCGCAAGTGCCTTAATTTTGGTCAGGTATAATGGGTTGTTAACAGCTGTTTTATAAAATTAATCATTTAAACTATTTTAATAAAAATAGAAAAATTAAAGTGCTACTTTTATTTTACATATGAAAAAAAATACACCATTATGCCATTTAACACTTTAAACCCGATTTTCTCTGAATTTATAATAATGGAGATATGACTCTTTACCTCTCAAATACAGAACTGTATAACGACAAACTAAACGATCAGTTCAAACTATATTCAAAGAACAATATGGCTCATTTCGAATATGGTCTAGTGTTACCATTTGAGAACAACCATAAAATAGATAGTTGCAGTTTAGGATCAATTAGGAATGTAACAAATACTAAACAACTGGATGCATTTAAAAGCCAGGAAATGACAAAGTGTAAAAATAGTATGAATAATGTAGATGGTCAATTCCATATAGTCCGCTTTATTAGTCAGTGAGTCATGGTTCAATAAACCGTAGCAATAGTTTAGATATTAATAGAATACATTTTAATATAAGGTTAGTTTTGATCACCTCCTGATTATGTCAACTTGATTAGTGAAACGCGCATCGAGTGCAGTCTATGGTGTTTTGCGGCAAACTGTGTCAGGTTTTCTTACTTTTAATTCGTCTACAGTATTTTTAATATGGCATAGTAATGGTAATCTACGAAAGTGAGATCTGGAGACCGCGCAGGCTATCGTACCGACTCATTAGTCTCAATTCATCTATTTAGAAATCCTTCACGTTAATTTTGTATGTATTCTAAAATTCCCCGCACCGGTGAGAGTTCCTTAAAAAAAAATGAGTCCTATTATATGTGTACCTAAGGCACCTCTCCGAACATTAACTCAAAAGTGCTCTTGATAATTAACTTGCCTCATTTTATGAGGATCTTCAGGAGCCCAAATTCTATTGTTGTTCCGGTTAAACATATCGAATTTGGTTACCTTCAGTCATCAGAATTGTGAATACCGTTTGCAAATTCGTTGTCTTGGGTATAACTTTGTAACAGCCAATCACAAAACTGTATTATTCTAGGACGATTCCTTTCATAGAGATGCTGATAAACGTCATATTTGTAGTTTATTTAATATCTTAAATATTGAGGTTTCCTTAATATTCTTCTCAACGGCAAACTCTCTTGTAAAGGCTGTAGGATTCACTGCTACATAAGTTCGCTAATGATTACATTTTCTGCGTTTGTGTTGTTTATCTCTTTTAGCATTTGCTGTTCAACTCTTACAAAATATCTTCAGTGACGTTCAACGTTGAGTATAGAGTATCATGGCATTTCTTCCATTTTTTTCTACATTCACCGAGTATTAGTAACATATTTATTTTCTCACTTTAGGAACAACAAAAGTTTTCCATAGTAACATAAATGCGAAATTTATTATTATCGCCCAGATTGCACTAAAGTACTTGTTAAAATCTGCAATTGTTTTTGAGATTCCATAGCCACATGTGGCCTTAACTTGCAAAACAGCGTAATTGCTATTTCCTTTTGATAATAATGGATTGGATGTTCCTACATAAAATAATTTGAAAAAGTATCGCTTGAAACAACAGCGTGAAACGAAAGTAGTCGACTAGGGTGATGGGGGATAAATATGAAACACTTAGAAATCAGGATAATCTGAAACAAGCCTGTAATTAATTAACGATTCAATGTACAAGAGAACTGCAAAAGCCATTTATTCATTTATAGTTTAATTTAATTGATATGAAAATATGATACATCTGTTGTCAAACTTGTACTTACTGTTCACGAGGTTTTTCTCACACGGTATAAAAAGTTGCAAACTAAATTTCATTGTCTGTTGCATAACTTTCCCTGCAACTACAAAGAAAATTGAGGTTTCAGTTTTATATTGATTTTGTACAGAGCAAATAGATCACAGATGATAATGCCCTTTTTTGTTTATTTTTTTGTTTATCTGGTTAGTTGAAATTCTGGAAAAAATTAAACACACATTTGGGAAAATTTGAAGCAGCGCTGTAGAAGTAAAATGTGGGTAGGTGTTTTAGTCAGTATAAGTTGTGACGTGGGCATAAGAGCATCGTTGGGGACTCAGTTGAGGATTAGTGGTAGTTTCATTCAAGTTTTAATTTATAGTTAACAATGCCTAGAAATTATATTCAAAAAGGTGTCAAATACCCCGAAGCAAGGATTTCTGTGGTGGATCGCGAAGCTGCTTTAGGAATTCTTCCAAACCCTTAAATTATAGAGTGGAATGTGTATTTCCAAACCAGTGCCAGTAATTGAACAGTAGCTTTTAACGTGTTGCACTTTTCCCCACTTTTTACCTTATTTTATACATATTTTTTTAAATAATGTCTTTTTATTTGTTTTATATTAGTACCTAATTTGTAAGTTTTTTTTTGCTTTAATTAACTGTTTTTTATTATATAGAACGGTCTTTTTCAATAAAAATCACGGTAGTTTTTACCGTATTTGTGTTTTATTGTAATTTTTATCACCATCATATATATTTTATTCTCTTCTGTATCGAATATATTGACCCTAAATATTTTATATTTTTATGAATTGATAAAAAATCTAAATTATAATTTCATATCAAAGCAAACTTAGTTAGGACCAAATAAATGAAATTTTGTCATGAATATTTCCAACGTTTATAACTTTGAAAGTCTTTAGGCTTCTTTATCCGCAAGTTTGTTTATCTCCCTTCAAAATCATACAAAAAATATGGATATTGCCATTTAAAAATCGCATTTTAAATGGCACTTTTCACAAAAATAGAGTTTCTTTTGAAAATATTCTGTATAATATTTTAGACTTATTCCTTGGCCAACTTGTCCAATATTTTCCTTATTGTTCTGTTTCATAACCTTCAATGGGTAAAAGTAAAATTGCTAGTGGGTCATTTCTTATTCGATTTTAAATTTTCTAGAACGGTTGTCGATATATAAAAATAAATGGGGTTGCTATTTAAGTCAAAATGAAGTTGTGTAACTTCTGGTCAAACAGTCTCAAATATGTTCTTCATATGTCAAACGATGACAAATCATAGGTACTAAAAGGTATAAAATGTTACTGAAGCTGATTAAAAAACAAGGAAGTTATTACAGGCTTGCACCTTGTTTAAGATTCACCTAGCATAGATACGATTATTAAAAAAAAACGAATTTTTTTAAAATTCTTCTGCTCAAGTGTTTCCAGAATATGATTATAAACAACTTCTCCCAATTATGTTTTTCAAAATTCAAGCAAACAAGCCGATTTCAGGCGATTATTTTAAAATACCGAGTTATCTCGATTAGATTTCACGCCCCTATAAGAAAAAATTCAACAGAGACACGTCGAGTGATCTAGTTGATTGGACCAAGTCTTCTAATTCGTTGTCCGAGAAATTCTTTTTTTCAAAAATTGACGCAGGGGAGCCATATTCTGAGGAGGAAGATGCACCATCTTACTGGTATACTAACTCATTTTCAAGCAAATATTTTCATTTTCAGTAGCTCTGTTATACGGAGAATCACAATGGTTTCAAGAAGCTCATGGTACTTATTCCATTTAAATTACCGTCAGTAAATATCTGATATGGCCAGCACATAACTTTCTTATACCAGTATATATCACCATGATGTATAAAAATTATTCTATTTAATTCTTCACTTACCTCAATTAAATTTTAATAGCATATCTTGAAATGTTTCATTAAAATTTTTAAATAATTAATTTTCAGCATCATTTAATACTCTCAGAAATGATTCATGTCATATTTTAATAATTTCTTCTTATTGACATTGACATTTTTGTAACTAAATTAGACATTTCAAATGTTAAACTGTTAAATTTATCCTAACCCTATTTTATGAGGTCAAATGTGAAAAAATTTCAGTTTCCATCAGCTTTATTTAAGTACTTGGAAAATATATTTTATTGGCTTGATATACATAGTAGACATCATTTATAATCTTTCATCAAGAATATATTTTTCTGTAAAGGCAAATACAAAAAAGTTTGAGTCCCATGAACCTCCTTTCAGATGGCCAATTTTGCTCATCACCGAATTTATTATTGTTTTTGGCTTTTTAGAACATGTGTACCAAATTTTAAAGATTTTCTCAAAAACTGTGCTGCTATCACGATACTACAGAAGTGTTGTTGAAAATCTTAACTGCCAAATTTGGGAAGTCTTCACGCATTAATATTTTTTTGAGTTATCGCGGACACACACACACACACACACACACACACACACACACGCACGCACGCACGCACGCACGCACGCACGCACGCACGCACGCACGCACGCACGCACGCACGCACGCACGCACACACACACACACACACACACACACACACACACGCACGCACGCACGCACGCACGCACGCACGCACGCACGCACGCACGCACGCACGCTCGCACGCTCGCACGCACGCACGCACGCACGCACGCACGCACGCACGCACACATGTATGCACGCAAGCACGCACACACACACACACACACACACGCATCGACAGACATTCGAAAAATAATCAGAATGGATTCAGGAGGGTATATATCAATCAAAATCTCGAAGTCGAAAAAAATCATGAAGTATAGTATACTTCCTTATTAGGTATAAGAAAGTAATAAGGACCAAGCAATGTGGTTTCGTAGAAAATCTGCAAAAACGTTGAGTTTTTGTGGATGTTGAGTATGGGTTAGTTAAATAAATACGAATTTATATCAGACCAATACCTACAGTTATACTTGTTTATTTCTCTATCCAAAGAAAACATACATTCAGCACTGAAACAGATATTATACAATCTTCCATTGTTTATAATGTTATTTTGCCATTATTTCTGAAAATTTTAGCCTTCCATCATTATCGATTTCATTGAATTTTTATGCAAGTTTTATCTTGTACGAGTTAAATTTGAGTTTTTCTAAATTAGAGAAATCCCGATGCCTGGACAAGCTTAAATAAAGTGTGTATTTTATCCATTGCAATGTGGGTCAAAACATCAACTTCAGCAGGTTCATTAATTTATTAATCTTTTTAGTTGCAGTCTTTGTTTATCCATTGAACCAGTTTGCATGAATTTACGCATTAACTTTATATAATATACGGATGGTCAAACAACTTATCGGGAATAAATTTCATTAAAAGTACGTACTTGAGCTTATAATAAAGACACGCAATTCCGTTTTTCTTCGGCAGTGGTGATAAACAGAATATTGAGAGAAAAAATAAACTAACGTCTTGTACTGTGAAGAACATTGAATATTTTTCACAAAGAAAGGTGCTATTCCATTTTTTATTAGCTGATTTCTTCTCAATATTTACTATAGCAAAAAATAATGAAATCTCAACTACATTATCATTTTTTTTTAAATTATACGCGGCACAGGTTTTTACAACTGTTCAAGCTCACTTTATAGAAAGAAAATGGCATGCATTGCAAATACTTATTTTTTAGGTATTCTAGACCTTCAAATATACGGGGGGGGGGTTGTATTATCTGAGGTATTTAATTTAATTTAAAGATAAACCGGAAAACGAAATAGTAAATAAAATATTTTAAAACGAAAATTAAAAGTTGACATTTCGAAAGAGACTTAATTTTCGTTGTTAAAACTAGTAACAGGCTTGAAACGTTTGATAAATAGTACATATGTCTGTAAAACGTTCTAATGTGAAGTCTAGTTTTTTGAATAAGATTTACAGATTTATTCTGTATATAATTTAGCTCACCAGGGCTAGAGGTCGCATCTCTAGGTACCTGCCTTGCAGGTCGCTATCAGTCAATAAAACATCAGTGATGTCTGACGGGTAGTAGCACTGACCACCAGAGGGATACACTTATCACTCACTATGTCAAACTGTTTTTTGTTAATTTGAGGTCTCTGATTCTGAATCTGCCTATTGTCTAACTAAATTTTTTCAAACAAGACAATTTTCGCACTTTTTCCAAAAAAATGCTCGTAGCTCTAAAAATATGACAGATACTGAAATAATACACAGATCAAATTAATAGACCATAAAAAAATACATTGAAAATTATATTAACCAAAAAAAATTTTATCTCTCATAGGCGTACTGTAATGGGAAAAAGTGACATTCTTTTTAACTTACTGTATAATTTCCCGTTTTCTTTCGTAAAACTCAAAATTATTGCACTTTTTATGGTAAGAGCATCGGATTCATATTGTTGTTAACAAATATATTGTAATCAGTGGCGTCATTTTTTTGTCAAGCTTGTAGAATTTTGTCAAAGATTTGTACCTAGGTAATATAAGGAAAGTCAGTGAAATCTTCTTTTTCGTCTTATATAAAAAATTTGTTTGATTGAACATAAAATATAAACTAATCTGACTATTCAGGGGCGGGGGAATGTAATTAAAAATTAATTAATTTGATATGTTTAGGGTATGAAAGTTTTTACAACAGTGCGTAAAATACTATTTTACGCATAGTTGTATCAAAACATTGCATAAAATTTAACGAATAAATTACTTATATATTTGCCATTCGTGCATAGTATCCATGCAACAAAGCCAACAAATGTATACTTACTATATTCACTAAAATGCAACACCAGCTATTTCCATTGACATAGCAAAAATGTTTTTTATGGACTGATATTTTATCATTTCATAATACTGTACCGGGTTTCCTATAACAGACCATCCATGGGTAGTCTATTATCGGGGCCCCTGTATTTTAAGCCAATTCACAATCAACTAGCAACTACAGCATGCAGCGGTATAACTGATTGTGAATTGGCTGATTCTAGATAACATCAAAAGTTCTGGCTCAATAAAAGACATTTGGAATCATTTTATTTATTTTTTACAAGTCATCAACATTTTACCAAAAGACGCAGTTGTATCATCCCGTGATATAGATGGTTTTTTATTGCTTATTTACCATTTTAAACAAATAAAATAAAAAGAACCTTTTATGATGGCTGGTACAGCAAAATCTAGGTTTTTATTCCCGTATATGAAATTGTAAAAAGTAATTCAGAAAATTAAAACATTTTATCGTTCAATGCAATAACCGGTTTCGATGTTACTTCTTATTTATCGAGAATCAAAAAAAAACATCGTGTCCTATTTGTTTAAAATATAAGGAACTTCTTTTTAGATTGAAAGAGATTCCTATGAGGAAGAATTTATTAAAAAAGTGAAAGAGTCTATGGTAGAACTCTATAACATAAAGGGTACACTGACGTGTGATAGCGCAAGCTATATTTTATTTGGCAACAAAAAAAAAATGGAACGTTACACTCGCTTCGCTATCACATTTTTCGTGCCCACTATCAAACTTTTATATAGAAAAACGCCGATATTAATGACCTAATTCAGAAAAAAGTAGTTGGCAAATCATTACCGAAAATATGTTACTCCCAATTGAACGCACTTTGGAAGCTGTTCCTAAATCATGTTTGGACTTTGTTGCATGTGAATGAAAAGCCTTATGCAAAACAATACTTTGCAAGAGTTGAAAATTTTGGCTAAATTGTATGCAAATATGCTCTTGTGTTGCAAAATGTCCAAATATTTCATTAAACATGCCATCTACATCAGCACTTTAAAAACACTTGTTTTTATTCAAAAACACTCAACACCAACTATTTATTAAAGTTTCCCTTGTACCGTACTGCCGTGCTAAGCTTAAAAGGGGCATCTCCATATATTATGAAATGGAGGAAAATTACTTTAAAGTTGAGGCTGAATTCCAAAAATCTCAATATCAACTATAAGCAAATAGATGTTTTTTTATTAAAGAAACAAAACTTAAATTTTAAAGTTTGTTTCAGTTAATTTTTTTAATTTTCAGCTATAAAAAAGGTAGATATCACTTTCTTGTTAAGGTAATTTTAAAAAGCATTGTAAATTCCACTTTAAAAATACTTTCAAACTTGTAAACACCATTTTTAAGATAAGTTTTCTATTAAAAACTTCATGGTATTAATTATTATATGTAAATTCGATTACTGGTAATACATTTTAAACCTGTCTGTACCTATGAAATTAGTTTTTATTATAATTTTTATAATATTAATTATAACTTGTACAACTAAAACTAAAGTACAAATGAAAAATTAGAAATAGGTATAACCCAATGGGAACACATTGTTGTTTAAACGTTTATATAACGTTAATTTACGTTACAAAAACGTTAATTAACATTACATAAACCTTTAAACAACAATATGTTCCCATTGGGAAAAGACACAAAAATTAGTCCTCAGTGTTGTTAAATAAACTGCATTAACCCGAAGATTCCTCCAAAACTTCAAATGACTTTCCAGCATAACGGAAGATAAGTTTTTGAGAATAGAGAGTTTCCTATCTTCAGTAATACCTCTTACCGGTCGTCGCTGTTTTGGAAAAGATACTCCATTTCTGGTTTGTTCGTTAAAAAAAACCGTTGCCAATTATTTGGGGATCAGAACTTCCTCACCGTAGTAAAACTCGACGTGTGGTGGAGTTTATAATAAAAGTCAAATTTTTTGTCTTTTCAAAAAAGTCACATTTTGACGTTTCAAAAAAAGTCATTTGACATTTCAAAAAAGTCACATTTTTTGACGTTTCAAAAAAAGTCACATTTTGATGTTTCAAAAAAGTCACTTTGACGTTTCAAAAAAGTAAAATTTTTTGACGTTTCAAAAATTGGGACCGATTTTGCTCATCAACGAATTCAATCTTTTCCTTGACCTCTAGACTCTTCCTCTTGAACAAATTTGAAAGCTTTATCTCAAAAACTGTAGCTGCTATCGCGAACTAGAGAGACAGACACACGGACGAACATTTTTTCTGTCTGAAATTTTGTGTTTCGTCATAATTCGTCGAGATTCGTCCACAAATGCAATAAAAAATTTAAAAATTTTTTTCACGAATACATAACTTCCTCACTTTAAGGGGTGAGGAAGTAAAATAAGCAGGATTATTTGTCTGTCAGGAAGCTTGTTTGTACGTCAAAGTGCGATCTCCTCTTTTTTGCTCGAATTTAAACTATATCCTTCAAATAAACCCGAGGCTGCTGCTTATTAAGTTTACAGACAGAAGAACTGTCTTCCCATTCATAAAAGTCTTGAGCAGTTATCGCTTTTACCTTCTTTGAATTTGCGTTTTAAACCACAGTGACAAAGTCTTGCAAATCATATAAATCTGACATTATTTTCATAGATAGTTCCACTAAGATTGTTTGTTTTTAGTAACACTTAGTGGAATATCGTTATCTGATGAAATTGTTCATTATCGGCATTGATATCGGGATCTTTCACCGAGTGATCCGAATCGTAATCATTGAAGGGTGCAACTGCTAAATCCGGTTGTGTATTGGAATCACCAGTATCATTGAAATGCAAATCATTTCAGAAAAATTACACTAACCAAAAGACGTTGGTCGTTCTTCAAGAAGTAGATCAAATGAAGAACGATGTGTAGAAATATCGGAATCTGCAAACATCGAATCTAAGTCTTCAACAGGATGATGATACGCTAATATGTCAGATTTGGAGCAATCCTGATTCACATCTTTGGGATTCGTTTTTATATCATTATTTATATTGAGGACCAACTTAACCATTTTCTTGATTCTACTGCTCCCAATCATAATACCTAAAACAACACAGTTTATTACTTTTATTGAGTTTTTACGACATCGACTGGACAGACCTCCCTGACTACGGAATCTAACATACAGATCTCGGGCCGGCAGTTTCACTACAAACATCCCCACAAATTAGTATTAATATTAATGAATAGATTGTCCCAATCTATAATTTCAAAATATCAAAATTTCCGCATAAAGAAAAACTACCGCTAAGCGATATTTCAATAATAATCCTTAAAATTTGCATACTAATAATATCAAACTAAACTATATTAAGTGGATCTTATATATCTCTATTTACTGATGATAACAACTAACATCGATTTAGCAAACATATTACTTACCCAGTAAATTAAAATTCACTTTTATTTAACTAAAACTTTCAATAGAAATTGGTAAACACTAACTGAAGATCTTATAATACTTATTTATTACTCGTATTCGCCATTGTAAATCGGTAAATGATCAATAATTTACTTAAATGTGGTACCTCTAACTTTTTTTAGACTTACCACTATATAGGCAAGTAATGGTGGATACCACTTTTAAGCTTCATTATTTTAAGGTTGTATAAATATACGACTATTTTTAGTGCACCTAATTCTTTTCCATAAGTTTTTACCACTTTTAATCTAGAAAAAAAAGAATATAAAATATTGTACTTCTAAACATACCCATGAACGTATCTCCATTCCGTGAGAAAGTGGAGATACCCCCCCTTTTAAACTGAGCATGGCAGCGTAGGTACACAAAAAAAATAAAACTCACGCTATGAATATATTCTTTTTTAAATTATAAATTTGACGTATTTCTTTAAACAACTTAAAAAATATATTTTTAAGTAAATATGTAAGTAAGTATAGAAAATTCTTGCAAAGGTCGAAAACATTTTACTTTTTCCTTCCTTGCGGCATACTTATGTTTAATACATTTTCCTTTTGAGTATACCTATTTCTATTTATGTTTCGACAAAATTATATCATCTTGATAAAATACTGTTCTTATCCTTTGTAAAACGTTTGATGTCACATAATTCAATATTAGTTAAATTTAAATAAAGTCCCACCCACGTAGAAAAAATAATTGCTGACAAAAAGTGTAATAACCCATTAAATATCAGAATCAGAATAATAATTATTTCGGCAATACAAAATCCCCATACCTATATTCCACCCATCCATCTGTTAAATAAAGTATGAGAGTCACAATAATTTTAAATTACAAGGCGGCATCTAATCGGACTAACGCAATTCATGTCCAGACATCCGTTATTATTCCTTTCAAACAATATGCATCACTAATTGCAACATTTTTTTATATTATTAATTACCTGGACTGAAACAATATAAATATTAATATAACGGATTTGGTCCTTCATATTAGATTTTAATTAGGTCTTACAATAGAGATAGAAGTACAGTCCATTATAATGTTTTACGTTACTAGTTCTTAAATTCAGTCTAGACAAAGTCGAGGGTATTAGGTCATTTGTTGGTGTTCGACTTTAAAATCTTTGTTTTTTGTCGATTTGACACCTTTAACATTTAAATTTTTTAAGCAACACGACAGAAGATACACAAAAAAATGTATTTAAAATAAATAAATGTGTGTCAATATAAACGGTAAGTTCGTATATAATAAAAAAAATATATCATTATTTCAAAAAATGAGTAGTACTATTTATTTGAGATAATTCTAAAATAGAAAACTACATAGTATTAACCTGATCACTAAAGCTGGCAAGTCGTGCGGCGGTTCAATGGTGTGACATCAGGTGTTTAGGGGCAACGATCAGCGATCAAATATCAAAGCGAGCCGCGAGAATTTATATTAAAAGATACCCGGCTGTAGTTATATGTTGACGAGATGACAGATTGTAAAAAAAATACTTATGTTATTATTGTCATAGTACATGTACTGCACCCTATTAAACTGACATTTCTAGTTAGCAAATGACTGAGTGTACTGGCATAACAATTACGCGGGTGGTGCTGGAGACGTTAGAAAAATTTGAACTGTCAACAAGTCAAGTGTTGATGTTTGTGACCGATGGTGCCGCGATAATGCGTTTGGTTGAAGAACACGGTTGTAGATTGTTACATGTTACGTGTAAAGTGCATGCTTTACACTTTGTGGCAGAAATTATCGATAAGATTTTCCAGAGGTACAGATGCATTAATAGCGAGTACAAAAAAGTGTTTTTTAAATCTCCTAAACGTCTTCGCACATCTCTGGAAAACCTTGTCGAATAGTTTCTATAACCGTGTTCTTGAAAACAACGGCCTAACAAACGCATTGTCGCTTCATCTGTAAAAACAAGTATAAAATACTGGAAAGTGTTTTTTATTTTTTAGAAATAGTCGTAACTGGATGATTAGTATAGATTGTAAGTAGTCTATACTAAAAATGGCTAACTAATTATAACAACATGATTTCCGAGGAAATACTGCTAGAATAAGCGGATATCACCATACCCGAGCGCAAATTTGTACTAAAAGATTCATTTATTTTCACACAACCTTATCGTACTATAGGATGTTTTCGGTCATATTGTGAGAGCTTCTATCAAAGAATTCACACCCTGAACTCCTTTGAATGCAGCTGTGCAATTCAATGCTTATTTATTAATAGTTATTTCATCTAATTTATCACCGACGTGATTTTGTTTATTATATTAGATCGACTCAACTCTCAAATATCTTGACATTTTTCCTACAAAATGTTATTCCTCCACATCTAAAAACAAAAAATTGCGTCATTTTCCAAAAATATAAATATCATGTTCCTAAGAAATCTAATCCTGGAGACAATATTAATTTACTGATTCCCAGAAAAATTAGAAAATAGTGTACAATAAAATTAAAATAATTATTATTATATGTATATTTAAATTAACAAATTGTTTGCGTTAAAATCTACATGTTTACAATTTGAACATTTAAATAGTATAAGAAAAAATGCATTTTGGTTTATGAACAATTGATAAACTAATCAAATTTTTGTTTTTATTATATTTTTTATCTTTATTGTATGTAATTGTTGTAGTGTAATTAATTATAATTAAAAGCATGTTTTTGTTTGCGGTTTTTCCATGGTTATGTGATAATAAAATTATAATTTTTTCTTCGAGATTCTGAAATAGATTGACTGGATTAATATTTTGTGTTGTTGACGTGTAGAACGCCAGGAAATAAGCCCATCAGTGCTTATTTAAATGCTTGAAACCCTCAGTTGGAAATGTTTCCGAATTCTGTTTTGTCATGGAGTAGTGATATTAAACGTGCTCACATCAGAGATACAAATAAACTACCTTTATTGTGTTACATTTGGCAAAACTTCCTTAAGGTGAATATTTTCATTTATATATAGTCCTAGCTGCGACCTTCGTGGACTCTATCTGATAACATGTCAGACCAAAACATAATTAAATCAATAATACAGTGGTATATCAACACTGTGCCTGAGACTTTAAACTGCTAAAATAGGCCACTTCCGGATTGAAATTGTTTTCTTCTACGTGAAAAAATGTTCAAAGCATATTTATATAGAGAGATGGTGAGGAGTCAGGTCAGTAATGTAATAAAAACTTGGTGTGCTATCCTTCACCCCGCTGTAAACTGATGGCTCAATGATATGAAAGGGTAGTTTTGGGCCATTGACCTACGTCATGAACTGTCAGAAAATTCAAATTATTTTCTATTCAACTGTATGCCATTCCTAAGATGGTCGCAAATATACAACAGACCATTTTAAACATGTGAGTATTTCATTTCCAAGGGATGACTTTTTTTAGCTAAATCTAGTTGTTTATGTGTATGTAGTAGAGTTTATAATTATGGATATGTGAGCATATGTATATGTTTTTGCAAAACAGTTATTGTGAAAAACAACAAATAGGTCAAGACTTAAGAAAGTGTTGGTTGGAGCTTTTATTTTATGCTAATCAAACAACAAGTTACGAAATAATCGCATTGATTATTATTTATTATATTATGAGCCATATATAATAGTATTGGATTAAACAATAGTTTAATCCAAATGTATTTTATATATTTTATTAAAACAATATTAACAAAATAAACGCTGCAACTAACACTTTCATCAATTCTTGATCCATTTATTGTTTTTACCTGCTTTTCTTTAACTCGCAATGTAGTTTTCCAGAATGTTTATCTTCAAATCTTACGTCCTTCATTTAACACACTTCCTGACATAACCAATTGATGAAATGCACAGTTACTAAGGTCGGATGCAATACAACAGTCCACCGTTACTTTTGCAAATATCTCCACGTAGGGGGCGCGGGGGTGAAAATTGCTGCAAAATTATGATAATAAATGTATGATAATAATTTAATTAAAGTATGACTAAAAAGTAGAAAATAAAACAAAATAAAAAAATTAGAAACTTGCTTTTCTTAGCCGTACTAAAAAGTAATAAATAATTTCTTTGACAAAAAAAAAGGCCAAAAAAGCAAGGCGTGCGCACTTTGTAGAATCTGCATAAAATCATACAAAGTGCGCACGCCTTGCTTTTTTTGTTTTTTTTTGCAAAGAAATTATTTTTTACTTTTTTAGTACGACTAAGAAAAGCAAGTTTTTAATTTTTTTTTTTTTTTTTATACTAGTAACGTATATACTAATAATAATACATAATAGTACTAATAACGTATACATAAGCTAGCATATCCATAATCATAAACTACATACTAGCTAAATGTCATCACATGAGAATGAAATACTCACACGTTCAAAATGTCTGCCGTATATTTACGACCACCTCAGTAATGGCACACCAATAATGCAGCTGATAGAGAAGAATTTGAAATTTCAAATGGTGTAAAAAAATTTCTGACAGTTCATAACGTAGGCCAATGACCTTAACACTACTCTTCCACATCAGTGTGCCATGAGTTTATGGCGGGGTAAATCATGGCACATCATATTTATATGCAATAATTAGACAAACTATGCATCATACTAGCGTTAACATTCATATATTATATGACGAAAGTGAACCATTTGACACACCAATACAGTTGGATAGAGAATGTTTTGAACTGGTATAAAAAAAGAGTCTGACAGCTCATGGCGTAGGTCAATAATCACAAAACTACCCTTTCATGTCGATGTGCCATGAGTTTACAGCGGAGTAAAAGATGGCACACATAAATTTTACTACACTACTAAACCCTCACTACTCTTGGCTCCTACCAGTGTAACTCCAAAACGGTATGGAACTGTCAGAAGGCTCTAAATCATCTGAGAAAAACAACAAAGTTATTCTGGTCTAGATACCCAATCACTCTGGTATGGAAGGTAACGAAATAGCTGACTCCTTGGCCAGAGAATGAGCGGGATCACGAATCATGGGACCAGAACCGATACTTGGCAATGCTAAGATGGCTATCTCAGCCTCGGCTGAAAGGAAGACTCTCTAGTATTGGCAAAAGTTACCGGGATTAGTTCATTCAAAGGCGTTTATAAAATACCCTTTGAAATCAAGGACTACAGGGTAAACCTGAAAACCCTAACAGGCCGGGCACGACCGATTAAACTATCATCTGCATAAACTCGGTCTAGTGGAAAACGCTGAGTGCCGTCTATGCGTCGAGGATGATGAGAAGGCAGACTACATTTTTATGCACCTATCCCGCTGTGGAGAGGATCCGATTCTCAATATTTTGCAAAGGGCTACTGCTGGACACACTTTCACCCAATAAAGTTATTAGTTTCATTAAGCGACTGAACTTATTGGGTGAACTATAATTAGTAGTGATCGACAATAGGCCTGCTGAGGGCTGCAGTGGAAGGTCCGCAAGGACCCACTCACAAAATCCTAACACTTAACCTCTCACTATTTCCCTATATAACTATGATAAGGATATTCCTTCACGTAGATGAAGAAAAAAGTGGCCTATTATTTACACTTACAACCAAAGCACTTTAAAAAATATCTGGCGTAGTGCTCATATCCTACTGTATTTCTAATTTAATTATGTTTTGGACCTGACATGTTATCAGGCAGGATAGCTTCTCTGTCTAATACACAAATAATCAAAACATGTGCAAACATATCTTAACACGTTACATATTTTGGGGGCATATGGAACTTATAACACATTATAAATTCTGCACGACTGAGAATTATGTTGACCGTTCATTGTGTACAGATGATGTAAGTGGATTTTCATATAACAGACAGCAATCAAATTCCATTTTTTTTTTTTCATAACTTGACTTCTTTTCATACGAGGATATGTGCCGCTTAAAATTAATATTTGAGGAGAAGATGCGCCATTATGTTGGTATCCGATTCTATAGTTTACGGAGCATGTTTGAACGTGCTAATGGACATTCAAAACGCCTATTAAATCAGCATCTACAAAAGTACTTAGACTTTCAAACAGCATTTTAAACTGCGCTGAATGAACTTAATTCTTTTTGTTTGTCCATGTATTTAATTCATGTGAGTCTTGCGTCAATCGCCATCGAGGGTACATTGTTTGTCATCAAGCTCTTGATTTCTTGAAAATATTGCATGTTTTTTAAGACTTATAAAGGGCATAATAGATACTGAACATGTAGTTGGAAATTCTGAAAGAGGCAGCAGAAAACGAAAACGACACAACATCAAGGGAGCGAAATAATACTATTTTTTTTTGTAAATGCTCTTGATTCCTTTTTCTTTTTTAATATAGCATTGTCTCTCATTGTATAAATCCAAGCGTATTAAATCCAAAAGGCGTATTTTTTAACGTTTCCGCCAGTTTCCGCCACAAAATACCCGAATCGCTATTTCAGTTTTTCAGATATTTCCCAAACAAAAAGCTTTATATCTTACTTAGACAAACAAAAAGAATTATGTGTCCAAATTACCACTGCCCTTTAAAAAGTTTTAGATTTTTGTATGCAACTATTTACATTTCTGAAAATAACATTTTTTTTGTTATTTTTGATGACACAATCGTTTTTCTCCCATTTTAATATTCACAGTAGCAGTTTTTCCACTTTTCTCAGTTTGTGTATAGCAGTACCTGACACCTTTTGAAAGTCTACTCCTCTTATCATTATCCTCATTCGATACATCGGGTATATGTACATTAATAAGCGCACACTTTTGTAAAACAAGAGGCGTCCAGGTAAAAAAGAAGAGAAAACTTCCTATGAGATGTTATAAAAAAGACTGACACTGTCTAGTCCAGAAGCTGATAAAAAAGTTCGTCGATTTATAAGTTTTTATATTGATTGCCCAATATACCTACCATATTTCAATGAATCACATCAATATTTAAACATTATTTGTTTTCACTTGACAATGAATTTTAGTTTCAATCGAATATCCATATTTATTTTGACATTTTCACTTTTCTCCCCTTGTATATGATGATTTCTTCCTCAAATCAAAGTGCAATGCCAACCTAAAATTAGTTACTATTTTCACTCCAGAAAACCTGAGTCAAACATGTAATCAAATCAAGTGACTAGTGTACTGATGTCAAAAAATATCACGACCGTTACATATCCCGGAACTTGTGTGACGCACAAAAATAGTGTCCCAGGAGATATGCAGTCTGAGACAAAGTACCCAATTGTGAGACTACGATTAACGTGTTAATCAGTAACTTAATTACTGCCGATGTTTAATTGGAAATATCAGAATATTTTATAGGTGGTAAGTCGGCGATCCAATTCTGAAACAGTAAGTGCCACCAACTCTCCTGGGTTATATATCTTAAGTAAACTGTACAATCTAGATACACTTGGGTTAGATACATGTAACCTATTTAAAGCAGAAGTAATAAGATTGTTGCAGGATTTAAGTATATTTCTTACTTCAGTAATCTTTTTTAGTAATGGACTGCTACAAAGTTTTTTTATAAGAACCATTACTAATTAGCAGGGTCAGGATATTCTGCCAAAGTCCAAGACCGTTAGCTACTAGTACTTCATATGGTTGACAAGACATACGTAGACAAATAAAGGCAAACGTATAAATGTATTATTCAAAATGACTGAAGTCCGCCATCGCATACATGGCCACGGTACAAATAGTTTGTTCTACATTCATGTATGATACACAGGAATAACTGTGTATCGTTGTGAAAATAAAGACCGTTCATGTGTTCTATGTTGTATTTAATTAAATCTATGTTTTGTATCAGTTCTCGTTTGTTTAATTCATTACTGATTATGAACAAGAAAAACACAATTTAACTAGCCCTGAGGATGCTAATAAATGTTAGCGAAACGTCGACTAAATTAAAAAAGTAGTTTTTCTGTGTTTGATTGATCTATTCCCACTACGTTGTAATATCATTGATAAAAACGCCAAATCTTTTAAGCAAACGAAAATGTATTCCTTAAAATTCAAAAATAACTAAAAAACTGTACATAAAATATATTAAACATAACAAAATTAATAAAAATATTCATAGTAGCCATTAATGACGGCGAGAAAAGTATTTTCACACTTTTTGTACTAAACAAAAGTTTTTCTGTACTTTCTGCATAATTTTAAACCTGTTCATATCAAATTTAAATCTATTAATATTTTAATTTTCTGACCACTAAGTTGTAGTGATCTGACAATAGTTGTAAGCGCTTAAAAACTAATAAATTGTTCAGGTACATCAACCCAATAATATAACTGAACATAATAGAGAGTGAAATTGAAAATAGAAAGACAGTGCAACAATAAGTCCTTTTTCAGTGTTGTTATTTTACTAAAGAATTTCTCAACACGGAACACGAGGAAATCGAACAATTTAAGATGCGATGGTAATTAAACTCTATAATTACTGTAATGTCAAGAACAAACCGATTCGTCTTGAATTCCAGCCAATTGTACAAAAATTCTTCGCAATCTTAAAAAATGTAGTTCATTATACCACAAAAAAAGTAAATTACATCAGGACCTCATATCTGACTACAAGATGTATATTATCTAAAACGAAAAATAAGTCTTTAGTTACTTAACTGTACCTCTTTTTCTATCTTAAATTGATTCGTACCGTCGTTTCTCTCTAAAGGAAACTTGCAGTAAGGTAAAAGAAATAGTACGGACGATTCATAACGCAAATTTAAAATTTAATTTGCAAAGTTATTTAAATATTTTTCCGAAAATTTGTTTATTTATTACTACGTTAATTCTGAAAATACTTAATTCTAAGCGTGTTACTGAATAAGTTGTGATAAAAATAATACAAAATTACCATTATTTTGTTCATATTTCACTCAACCATTATTAAAAATTAATTGTAATACAGATTATTTATTTATTCTTCTGCCTTAATATTCTTGTTCTTTATCATTATCTTCTTCATTTCTTTCTTCATTTTTAATATTTATTTGCGTAAACTTCACGTTTGTAAATTACTGAAATGTCAGCTGTTGAAGATTGTAGATTTACGTTATCTTAAATAAAACTTGAAACTGTATCTGTAGTGGCTCATTACATTACACAAATAAGGGAGTATAACGCGCCATTTCGAATAAAACACAAAATACCGTACCAAACGTTGCCAATTTTCAGACAACATATTTAGATCACACTCCTCCCACAAAATGGGAGGACACCCCATATAAAATTCCCATTCAAAATTTTCTCTCACCTTTCTCCTCTTTTCTTTTTGTTCGTTTTTTTTTATCAAAATTCCCTCAAAATTTATTTCAATTTAACTATCAGTAAATTACGGCACAATATTATATACAAAAGAGACCATTAATATACCCAAAAATAAGCGGAGTTAGACATTCCAGTTCCCCCAGTTATGTATTGTTTAAAGGCGAGCTTTTTACTTTGCAGTTTGGTTCATCATAGCATTATCAAAATTCTAAATTTATATACAAAAATTTTTTATAGTTTACATCAGCAACGCATGTTTTTGCATGCGTCGTTGATTTCTATTATTCACATTTTATTATACAATTTAAAATATTTTTATTTTTTGGGTGTTGTATTGTTTTAAAGTTTCTAGTTCTATGTCCGGACTGGCTCCGCTCCGCCTGACCTAGCAATTGCCCCGTCGTCACCATACGCGGGGATGCTAGATCGGGTGTCCGACGAGGGCAATATGTTTTGTTTTTAATTGAAATAAACTTTGTTTTGAATTTGAATTTGGTAGCTCATTAGAAACCTTGAGGTCATTTCAAAGTTCAGACTGTTCTAGTATCTATCAATGCATCTATCCTCGATTTATTTAAAGTTCGATAATTCCTTTTTTTTTGGTATTTGAATAAAAAATTATTATAAACTAATGAACTGCACCTTACAAATTAAAAGAAGAATCTCAATAATATTTTGAAACTACTCGTTCGATTATATTCAAATAGATATTTCTCTTAAATTAATTATATATCATTAAGGGCCTTTATTAGATGTCCACCAGAACCCTATTCTGAAATCTCTGATATTTTTGTGTATACTAAACTATGTAATAATGCTCGCATCGTTCTATTTTTCCAATTACAGAATTTCGCCAACATATTCTGCAAACTTGTCTATGTTGGTAATGTAGAAATATAACAAATAAATTAACTTTATTCAACTAAACTTAAATATACAATACCTACGACACAGTTTTTAATTCAATGCGTTTCCCAAATGGTGTTCCGCGGACTCCTGGGGTTCCGTAAAGCGATAGTAAGGGTTCCACGAAGAAATTAAAAAATATTTATCCAGAATTTCATATCTTGCCGACATATTTACAAATGAAGTTCTGTTCCTGATCTCTCCCATCGTAGATCCAATTCCTTAAATGAAGTATGTTTGTCATTTCAAGGAAGAAACATGAACATTGGACATTATTAATGCGAGAGTAAAATATGTTCGCTGTCCGATCAGTTAAAATTTTGGACAGCAGCTGTCGTGCAAAATAATTTGAACTATTTTTCAAAAACGAAAACTTGATTTAAAAAATTATAAACACTTTTTTACTTGTCTAATTTTCACTTTATTTTAGACAAGTAAAAAAGTGTTTATAATTTTTTAAATGGATTTTCACAAAGTAACTTCATCTTCAATCAACTTTTTAAAAACGAAAACTTTAAAATTATAACATTGCATGATCCTCGCAATTTATACATATCTATTCAGGAGTATCTTCCATCTTAGGATGAAAAAAAAATCTGGGTTCAAGATCCATGTCGAGACTAGCTATCCTAGTATTATTTCCATTCGCCAGGATGTTCTTTTACGAAACTGGTTTCACGCTATATTCGGGAACCAACACCAAGAATCAAAATTAACAATAAGAAAAAATTGTATACCCTTTTCAATAGAATGTATTGTCGCTTTTATGTGATTTTTCAACATTAGTAAGCAGTGAATCTTATACCCTAATTATCAGTTTATAAATGTCTAATATTTTGCTCATCGTCGAATTTATCATTGTTTTTGGCCTTTAGAACATGTACCAAATTTGAGAGCTTTATCTCAGAAACAGTAGTTGCTATCGCGATACTACAGACATGCAGACAGATTTTTTTCGATAAGGGTATGTTTTTTTCATTATAATTCGTCGAGATTCGTCCAGAAATGCATTAAAAATTTTTAATTTTTTTTTCCCGAAATTATACCTTTTTTCTTCTTTCATTCATTGTGTCTCTTCTGGTGGTACCACATTCACCAAATTTAACCTGTCACTTAAAATGTTGTTGACAATCTTAACTGCCAAATTTGGAAAGTCTCCCATTAGTATTTTTTGAGGTATCACGGATACACACATACACACACACATGCACCGACAGACATCATTCGGAAAATAATCAGAACGGATTCAGGAGAGTTCAAAACATATAAATCAATCAAAATCTCGAGGTCGAAAAAAATTCACGATTACTACACTTCCTTATATTAAGTATAAGAAAGTAAAAAACTATAGGTATTTACTATTATTATCAAAGATTATAAAAGGGTTCTGTGACCAAATTAAATTGTGAAACGCTGATCTAGACAAGAAAGCATGAGACTTCATCTACGCATATTAAAAAATAATTTTTTAGGTAGGGTCGAAAGATCACTACCACCATTTTCAAAATGACGGACACTTTCAAAATGGCGGCCATAATCAAATTGGCTATTTGGTTAAAAATAGTGCAAAGATAACGATTGTATGATAAATAAACTAAATTGTTAAAAAACAGTTCTATTTTGTAAGAACTCATATTTAAACACCTAAATAAAACAAGGTAAATACAAATTACTCTCTTTATTATAAGAGCGGTCGCAATGCAACAAAATAAAAGTAAATGCATTTTTTTATGTGGGGCCCAAAGATCACGAGCCCCATTTTCAAAATGGCGGCCGTTATCAAAACGACTTATCATACAACAAAACAACAATTTTTTTCTAATTCTTCCATAAAAATTTCAACATAGTAGGCTGCTAGGACAAAAGCCGTAATGAGTGCGTAATATCTGGAAAACTTTTCCAATCTTGCCAGCAAATGAGAAAATAGTGGCACTTCCAGTGGATGCATGGAAAAATGGAAGAGACATTGCTTTGTTGATTCCAATCTCGCTAAACAGAAGATGAATCGGAATGTATTCAGAATTCTTTCCAGTTCCAAATTCAATCAACATGAAATCGACTTGTATGTCATTTAATCATGCGAGTGACGGCATTACAACATCAGTGTGTATTGTCCTAATAATGATGGACTTGTGTCCAGCTTTACTCACGTCGTTTGCGTGCTATAGAATTCTTGTATCTACTTCCTCTTAACTATATGGGTAGAAATCTTCATACGTACGTACAAATAGGCATATTGCAGCGGATGGTGTGTCCTTCTGTGGCTACTACTTTTTTGCCCTGTCGAGTTACAAGTGTCCCTGTAAGTAGATCAAACAATTCCATTTTGTTTTCGTGATTGCACAAAATGTTCTTCCAATTTTTGGAAGTGACGTGTTGCTAGAATCTGTTTGCCGTATGCCAACACCTCTGAATATTCTGGTCTCTGATTTCAAATTGTCAGATCTATAGCTATCTAATGTCAACTCGGTCTATATCCTCCCATTGAAGTAAAACTTTGTTGACAAATTTCTCTACATAATCATCTCATATCTTGACATCTCCAGGAGATGTGTACTGTGGCACCCGATTCTGAAGATTTTCCACTGAGATAGTCGGACATATTTCTGAAACGCTTGAGAAGATCAGATGTCTTGTTTTGTTTAGGTACCCATAGTCTGATAAAGAAGGTGTGGAAATTATTGATTTTCGTGGTTAAAAAATTCGTCAAGATAAGAACCTCATTGTTGACAACCAATGTACAGTTTCGAGAAAAGGCTAACATCATTTCTCACAGCTTTTATTGACAATTAGGCTTGGTTTTGTACAGGAGTTATTATCTTAAACAATTTTACTTGCTTGCGATTGAGAAGAGTATTAATTGATCGTTTGGTCCTCAAGTCTATGATGAATGAATTCCTTAAACTTCTGAATTCCAACAGCTTTCAGTTCCCTTAAATCCTCAATCCCTGTTATTGATTTAATGCTAAAATTTAAAAAACCACCAATGTTTTCAAAGATGGCAACCATTTCCCAGATGGCAGCCAAAATGATTTGGACCCTACCTCAAAATTTATTCACCCATGTGTATAAATGCATCCCCGAAAGTTTTTAACTTCTCCACTGTTATTTATAATGGGTGCTTTAATTATCTGATATTGACGTGTTTATCGTCTCTATATTCATATTGCAATAAAACAATATTATCAACAGAAGTACTTTATGCAATGAAAATATTCATTTATTTGCTTATTTTGGAATGCCTGTCGATACTACCGGTCGAATCTGTATTCATGACGCAAATAAATAAATAAATAGCATTTTTGAAATTACATTTTATTAAACTTTTTGAAATTAATTACATCAGCGTTGTTGTAGTCTCCAAGTATAATAAGCATTTTAAAGATTTTTATCTAGATGCAAAAAAAATTAAGATTCTTTTTAAAAAATAACATATTTTGATATATGTAATGCCAATATTTTGCTTGTAACGCCCATACTAAACTTGAGTGACTTTATAATATCAAGTAGACTCGGAGTCCAGATATATTGTCTTTTTATCAAGAAACTGCTCAAGAATGCGATCAATGCTCTTTCTCTGTCGTTCCAAACAAACCAAGGTATGTCTTGCTTCATTCAATGACTTGTGCTTGCTTTAAAAATAAGAACCGGTACCATGAAAGTGCACTGTTGCCGGTTTTAGTATTATAACATAGGAAATATTCCGAGTCACTTAGTTATAGTTGCACGCGATTAAAGTTATTGGTAATATAAGGAATATAAATAGGTAATTAAAGAAATATATAGATGTTTCGCGTGTAACAAAAAGGAGAGTTCAGAATGAACTGTCTGTGTAGGAGTTTTGGTAGGTACCTTGATTTAAATAAATAAAGTTTTAGTTCTTGGCATATTATTACAAATAAGATGTATCTGAATATCATTTAAGGTTGCTGGGATTAAGAATTCAACAAGACTTTCTTGGATTTGAAATTAATTAATGTATAACGTAAAATAAAAATGAATCCTTATTTTTCAAAACATTCTGATTCAATTCTAATTGTGCTTGCATGGTGGACAATAACTTTGTTTACATTTTAATATATTTCTATTATCATGTAGTAAATAAAGTGTTAATGTTTAAATAATGATGTTAATAGATATCTGAACAAGCAATGTATATGATAATTATTCCTAAAGCGCAAAGAAACCATAATAATTTAAAGTTTAAACAAATAACTCAATAGGTACTACTTTTTACTTTTTCCATCACAAAATTTTGTTTGCTTCTGAGGTATCCTAATTATTAGATTGCATTTTAAAATCAGCAGGTTATTTCGTGAACTTACGTTCCTTACGTCGAACACGACATCGTCTGTGAACGAGTGCTGAAGAATGTTATTCACAAAGGACCGGCAAATCGAAAACATTCCTGCTACTCTAGATGACCTAAAGCGGCACACATTGCGCTCCATGTTCCAGGAAGGTCAGGTTTGGGGAAAATCCCTCGCACTGTAGAAGGATCTTCCCTGTCCCCCCAGCATAAGACTGAAGAAGGCACCACTGTGGACCTCCGCATAAGAAAAGACATGAAGTGCACCAACTTGTGTTTATGCGGTGATTATTGTACAAAATATGTACAAATTAAATAACTTACGCCTATTGGTCCATTCATAATTTTGTTGACGATGAAAATGCAACCTTTTCTCAAACATACTCCGAACGACATGGCCCAGCGTTGCGCCTGGTGCGCGTGCTCCTGTTATTAGAGCCCGGCCGTTCTGTTTTACCTCCAATGGTCATACATCGCAGTATAATGTGATCGATGATAAATTTGATGCTCTACAACTTGTATTTGAAACTTTTTCCTCCATCGCAAACTGTTATTGCAAAACTGGGGTAAGAAATTGAACATTGCTCTGAAAAACAGTAAAGTGATAGACCTGTTCAAAGGTCGATGGTTACTTGAAATACAATCGAAGTGATGTATTAGAATCAATGGCTTCGCCTTTAAAACATAAAAATCAGCCCTGTAGGTCCATTAGTTCATGCCCTATGGCGATTTGCATAAGCCGGCGGCAATCAACCCGCATTACATGGACCCTGGACGGTATTTGGAGGTGGCTACTAGTCTCAATAGGAAGGAAATAGTCTCAGCAACGCATGTATCTAACAGTTCTCTTACATCTAAAAATGAAAGGTACTTAATAAACCTTAACGACCGGACAATTAAGAGGCTATGTCATATGAAGAACCCTGCTTAATATTTGAATCTGGATGCCAATTTTTCAGCATTATTTCAAGACACCCTATATATAAAACATATTTCCAAATAAAAAATACAGTTCTCTTTTAAAAAAGAACATTACACCCAACAGATACATATTTTAGTCTGTCAGTTTTTGTAATCAGGCAACTGAAAAAGAACATGAGAATTTTTTGTATAAGAGATTTATTTTTGTCCATGATTGGTTCGATTAGATTATCTGTTGTATCCGTGGGGTTTCCTTAAATTGCCACAATTTTGGTAGAGATTTTCCAATCAGATTCATTTATTTTGCATGGAAATTGAAATGAATTTAATTAAATATATTTTTATTTCTTTGTTAAAATGAGTATAACAAGTTTGTTACAAAAACCGCTTACTTCAGTCAAATCACTCTGTATAATAATTTATTGACCAATGCATAAATGAAATTTGCAGCAAATGCTTTTAATCAATAAATATAATTTATTACTCAATATCAGTTCTACTGAGTATTAATAATAATTAAATATAACCTTTCAATTCTATATGAATTATACCGAGAATTATATATTTATTATTAACATTATAATTTAGAAAACATGGGCGTGTTAGTGATCGAATACTATAAATAATAAATACCTAATTATTATTGGAATTAATCGAGGAATTAATGCTTTTATAAAATGTTGAAAACATATCCCGCATGATAAGGAAATGTGGATTATGATGCTTGAAATAAGAAAACTAGTAATTTTTTAATCTCAGGTTTGTAATAATACTATAACTATTATTTAACTTATTTTAAAAGCAGATATAATAAATTTTAAAAATAAAGCAAAGAGAGGTGAAAGTAGAAACATGATATGAATCGGGGCTCACAGTTGAGTTTTGAGAATATGCTGCAAGAAACCTTTTTTTTAATCGTTTATTTAACGTCGGCCTATTTCCGCTACCAGGGCCAATCACCGACGCCAGGAGATGAGTTACCCCAATCTGGAAACGTTGCCTAACCTCTTCTCTATCGAAGAGTAGGTATTGTTTACTTGCCTAACATATAATATACAAGTGGCCAACTGCTTTACATTCCGTTCGAAGGATGGTATACCACCTACACAACCCTCGCCCAAGATTGCATAGCTTCTGCGTATACGCTGATATACAAGCCGCTAGAAGACGAAACGAGGTCGCCGAGTTTCACTTGAGTTACCATTAAATTACTAACTACAACTACAGTTGCTTAACTTTTCTGAAACACGAATATGTTAAGGCATACATTGTAACAAGGCGTTTTCCTGCCCGATTATTTAATTTAATAAGTCACAAGTTATATACTGGAATAAAACAAAATCTATAAACAAATAAATATATTCTAAAATTAGCATGACATTTGGTCTCTCTTCTCCGGGCGGGAAAGTTAATAATTAACCAGACAGATTTCTAAAGAACTTAAAACTAAAGGCATACTAAAAAAACTAAATTGGCAATAGCCAAATTAACTAATGAAAAATTGTCCAATTTTTATATACGGTTTTGTTAGGCGCCACCCTCTTTTCAAAATGTTTTTTTCTCAAAGTGCCGATAAATAAAAACCACTGGTAACGCTAAAAAGAGGAAAAAAACGTGTACTTAATTTAAACAGTTCCTCATCAAATGTATCGATAATCTTAAAATGGTCAAAGATGCGTTACATATAAAGTTCAGTAAACGGACAAAGAGACAAATCAATGCAAGTCAGATTGTTTGCATTACGCCAGCGGGCACGTTCAGCTAACACGGGCAGGCTTATTCTCGTTGCTAGGTACCTAGTTTTTATAATTCATCAAAGATAACCTTACCGGTTGTTGTACTACGCTCCACATATTTTTTTATTCCTTACTTCATTATTCTGCAGACTCAAACCATTCTCTGTAGTATCTCGTGTGCCCAGCAATATTGTCTTCTCTTAACCAAACTCAACTCATACTTTTTAAACTTATATCACGTCAGCCGTCTTCTTCTTTCCGGGGCTCAGCATTGTCTGTCTTTCGCGCTCAAAACACTATCCAGAAAACATCATACGATCCGCGCGCGCGCACACTTGAAACACATCTTGCTCAGTAGCGCTACGCTACAGGGGTAATACAATAATATTTAACAAAATTATTCTAATCAAATCTGGAATTTAAGGTATGACTCGAACCATCATTTTCTTTTATTTACACCGAAAGTGATCCAAATTATTTACTTCCCAAAATTGACCGTTACAACCTACGCTTGCCCCACAAAAAAAAACATAAATCACATTAAATGTGGAGGTTCAAAATTAAACCGTTTATACGAGTATAGAGTAAAAGAAATAAATTTACTAGTAATCCGTTCCATCGACATAGCAACTTTTGTTTGCCACAATTTATATACAGGCAGCATTGACGCGAATACAAATATCTCCAGTACTTTCTTCTGTTAGGACTGTTAACTGTTGTTGCTAAAGTTTTACGGAGAGGCATAATGAAAGTAACTTTAGGTGTAAGAGATATTTTTTTCCTACTTGTTTAGTGTCTTCAATCTTCAAAAATAAAGAAAGGTTTGACAATCGAATTAACCAAGATAGAGAATTCTTGGAGTAAACCGTTTGATAATATTACGGCCTTTTCTAGATTTTGACTTTTTATTTACTTTAATAACAATATTTGTGCAGATTTGAGATCTGCAAGCTTCTCTGACAAATTCTTAAGTGCAGTATATGTATAGTGTTTTGGTGTTTCGTGGGGAACTGCCTCAGTGTTATCTTCACATCAATGGTTCCAACCCACTCCAGGATTACGATGGCTTCATGTTCAACGGAACTGAATCTGTATCATAAGGTTAGTGCTAAGATTAGATTAATAGGGTCAGATATTTGAGTTCTAAAAACTTGCAAACGTCGTTCAGTATTTCCAAATTTTGTTCAAGTTAAAATTCCAAATTCTTTAGACACTTCAGATAAAGTTACAATGTTTGCAAAGCAGAAATGGCTGAATTTAGTAATTAATTATCTGTACAGTAAACGAAGTACGCTTGAATTACAAGCATACAGACTTTACAAATAGCCTACTTATAAGTTAAATAATTTAGAACATAAACAATGGTGTGACTTTCAAAGGAACATGTTATTATCAATTAAAGCGAAATTTATTAAGAAAATGTCGTTACAAAATAAAAAACTCAGAAGATTAAACAGTCAAAAGAAAGTGATCCTAAAAGAGTTCTCAGCATTGTAGGAAATCATTGCTCACAGTCGTTTGATAAAAACGAAATTGAACTCCTTAACAAATGATTAAATTTTGCTTTACCTGCCTCTGAAGGCATTTTAGATGAGATTGTTGCAAGTGTTGAATATTCAGTTCAATACCTTAATGATTCCTCTAAAGAATTTGTCAGAGAAGCTTGCAGATATCAAATCTCAACAAATATTGTCACGAAAGTAAATAGAAAGTCAAAATCTACAAAAGACAGGAAAATTATCAAACGGTTGCGTGAAAAAGATTGCTTTTACTTAAAAGCTGATAAGGGCCATAAGGTTGTTATTGTAGATAAAAAGGACTATTATGAAAGGGTAGACAATCTGATTAGTAATGATGCTTATAAAAAAGTTTCTAAAAACCATTACCAAAAATGATTAATGAAGTAAGAAATGCACTTAAATCATGCAATAACCTTGTTACTCCAGCTTTAATAAGATGTTACTTGTATATAATCCAAGTGTACCTAGATTGTACTGCTTGCCTAATACATAACTGCTTGCCTGAAACATAAACCAGGAAAGTCTGTACATCCTATTGTTTCAGCAATCGGATCGGCGACTTACTACCTATCGAAATGGTTAACAGAGGAGTTCGAAAATTTACCTATTGCACCACCTAGTTTCTCTGTGATTAATTCCAATGATTTCACTAATAAGGTGACAAATATTTAGTTGCACGAAGGTGAAATTTTTATCTCCTTTGACGTTTGTTCATTATTTACAAGAATTCCGGTACCACAGATCTTGGACTACCTTAAGGATCTACTCGAATTAAAAAAATCTCAGTCAATAGTAGAAGCATATCTTCAACGCGCTAAACTTTACATGCTATCGATTCAATAATAATTTCTTCGAGCAACATGAAGGAACAGCAATGGGTAACTCTTTGTCACCATTCATTGCCAGTTTCTTCATGAACAGATTCGAGACAGTGGCAAAAGAAAAATTCGAGTATTTCCCCAGGGTTTGGCTTAGGTATGTGAATGATATTTTTGCAGTGTTTGATACAAAAGTCGCTGATATTGACAACTTTGTTTCTAAATTTGTTTCGCGTCAGTTAAAATCACATATAAAATTGAAAAGTCTGGACAACTACCATAAGAATTGACATATACAGAAAAGATATAAGTACTCTAAGATATATCCCCTAAGGATTTTCACCATTGTGCTCAACACAAAATGGCGAGTTTTAATTTTCTAGCCCATCGTCTGTTAAGCTTTCCCCCAATAAGGAGAAATTTGAAAAAGAAAAGACACTGATTAAGGATATATCTGCAACTAATGGATATTCTGCAAGTTTAATTGATAATATAATTAGGAAACGAAAATTTAAAGACTCACTTCGAAATTTCTCGACCTTTCAAAATGAAGGAGAAAATCCGAAATTAGTATCGATTCCATTTGAGCCTCGATTCATTCATTGGTAAGATTTTTTAAAGACATAGGTATGACAGTGGTTCAATCATCGGGAAATAAACTACAACAACTTTTAGGCAATCCAAAAGACAAACGAAATGTCGGGGATTTATGAAATTATCTGTAAGGACTGTAATCAAAAGTATGTTGGACGAACTAAACGATCAATTCAAATTAAACTAGAAACAAAAAGAGCATATGGCCCATCTCAAATATGGTATAATAGATATGTCTAGTGTTGCCCAACATGCGTTTGAAAACAGCTATAAAATAGATATTAGCAATTTAATATTAATTAGGAATGGAACAAATACTAGATGAATGCTTTTGAAAGCTTGGAAATCACAAAATTTAAAGTTAGTGACAGAGGGCCAGTCCCAAATACCCCGCTTTATTGGTTAGTGGGTCACGGTTCATCGAAGACAATAATTTAGGTATAAGTAGGGTACATTGTTAGCATAAGGTTAGTTTTAATCATCTTCAGATGATGCCAAATTGGTTGGCGAAACGCGCGTCAAGTGCAGTGTTTTGGTATTTCGTACAAAACGACGTCAGTGTTAAGATAGAGAATGCATTTCTTTTTTTCTAGTCTGATATGAAACATTAATTTCTATTTAAAGAGTAGGAGTATTTTACTTTTTTTTATTATTTATTTATGCTCTAAACCACATGATATTTCAGTGTATCTAATTACTTTTTTCCATAGCTTAAATTGTCCCAAAAAATATTAAAATTTGGAAAATTTTACACTCACTTAAAATGGTCCATTTTGTGATGCTGCGGTTTAAAACAATAGCACAATAGAGCTTAGTACCCAATATCTCTTGAAAGATTGTCTTCATATCTTTCAAATTAGTCAACTGACGTTTTGTGGTTGTTGTCATTATCTGTCAAATGTTAAGTGGTTTATTTTATTTCTATATTGTGAATTATTTTATTATTGTGTCATTTTCCCATCCAAAACATCTACCTAAATCAGCTAAATAATACTACTTTACAGCATTTAAGCAGTATAGTTCCTTGTTATAATACTGCTAACTGTATTTATCACACGTCTAAGTTCGACACTAAAATAGTCAATATTTTTAGCAAAGAACTCTTGAATCATGATATAATTTACTTCTAGCAAATTTTCGCTTCTAACTTTAACAAAGTTAGGCTCAGTCACAAGCAGAAGACAATAAAAACTATTTATTAATGTTAACACTTAAAAGAATCCATCAATGGCATTAGTGGCTGCCAACATTGCTCTCATTTTTACTCTCCATTTTTCTTTGATAAGTACTTATTTCATTAATACCAATATGAGAATGTAAAATATCTACTTTTAGTTACTTATTAATTATTATTACTTATTAACTTGGGGCTTACTACCACATGAATAATTCTTGATTTTTTGTTCAGACAATATTAATAACATTGTAACGAAGTGATTATTTTATAGAATTAAAATATGTAACTAGGTGCTATTTGCCTGATTCAAAAGATATTTTTAACATTTTAGTACCGCGCCCTTAATAGTGGTATTGTCAGTTGCTCATTAATAATAGTTTAATTAATATGTGTAAGATAGGTAGTAGTAATCCGTTTGTATAAACAATTCAAGCATGCCGAGCTGCAGACAGTACGTAAATCGCGAAACGCGAATCGCGCATATTGTCCCCGGCACTTCTGTGCCCGCACAAAAGTGATGGACCCCGAGATTGAAGATTGAAAACAAACAAGTTAATTATCGTCTGGCCGCTGCCCGAAGAACCACGCCGACCAGCATAGTAAGTAATCTCGTTGTGAGTATAGAGGTATATAGGTACATAAATTTAATTCCGAATTCGTAAAAGGTGACGTAGTTGCCATATTCCGCGCATGACTACCGCGTCTTCTCCTACTTCTGCTTTTGGCAGAGTTTAGTAGCTTGAGGATTTTTCAGAGCGTCAACAGGAGTCCGTTACTATCGCCAGTACCTACCAGACGTGCCGACACCGACCGGTCCGTAAATCCAGAAAGGAAGCAACCCAGGAAACGGAAGTAGGTATCAAGGTTTGATAAATAAAGGTTTGGTAAATAAAAGGTATTACTTGGCTGGTGTGTATTTTCCGCAAGCGTAAAGCCGTATCCGCATTATACACTTCCGTTCGAGTGTAGAACGGGAGAGCGGCTGAAACTTGGAATCGTAACCGCGTTATACCGGGTGTCCTCCAGGCTACCTGAGCACGTCATATTCTGTAGGGTGACTTGGAGGTACTAGATTCGGCATATCATCAGTCCGGAACCATCCATTAGCCAAGCCATAGTAAATAAAAGCCATAGTAAGTCATAGTCATAGTCATAGTGTGCTTGTATTAACGCTTGCTTCCCCTCCTGGTATCCGTCCGTCGTCTGCTTATGGCCGTTTCATTATTGCTGGTCACCTTTTTCACTGCTTAATCACCGTATTACCGTGTCGCACCGCTTGTCATCGTTTCATCGTATGTACGCCCGCTTACTGTCCCAGCTTGCCTGTAATTAAGACCGTTTGTAGTATAAGTTGTAAATAACCTAGTAGTGTAAGAACCATTAGCCGTAGGCTACTTACTAAGGTGTATATATAGTGTAAATAATAATTAGTGTGTAGACTAAATGTAAATATATTGAATAAGAGTCTGTCCATTAACTGTAGTGTGTAAGTTACCTTTTCCGACCCCTGGCTTATCCGTTTCTTCACTGTAGTTGCCCGGCCTCTATCGTCCCGCCGATAGAGTAAAGTGGTGTTTCTGCACTCTAAACAGAAACTGGCTCCCGAGATATCCGTACCGTGAGCACCGCCGTAGTGTTGGGCGTTAAAGTGACACTTCTGCTCGTGTGAAGAACAGTGGGACAGAAGAGTACGTCACAACATATATTTACAATAAGTAGACCTTTCAAATGATGTACCTGTTGCAAGTTGGGTGTTTCTGAAAAAAATACATTAATCGTCATGACGTCTCACCTGGACGTTATAGAAGCATATTTATTAGCGCTATTTGTAGAACAGACACCTACAAAATTTTAAAAAATAATCAAATGCCATTTATCGCTTTTAAGAAGATGTCTTGGGGAATCGGTCGTTGATTATTTTCTTACTGATTGTTATTAGCGATTATTGCTGATATAGATGGCGCAAACATTTTTTTAACCAATGCCCTTATTTGGTTAAGGTACTTTTTATTCTTAGCTCTAAAAGGGCTCAGTTAGAGATAAAAACTTAAGATGACACATCGAATCCAACATTAAATTTCAATTTTATATACATCCACATAGTTATAATTAAAAATGAATTTTTGTATTCAGTTTGTGTATCTTTTTAAGTTGTAACTGTTGTACAGTTAAAAAATTTCATGTTTACAACAATCATATTACCTATAGTTTTGCTTGATGTTCGTGCAATTAAAAAAATAATTAACTCATCAAATATCTTGGAATCCTTGCGAAAAGTTAGTTAGACAGAATCTCCATTCATACTTAAAAGTGTAGAATAATAACAAACATCGGTAACACTTTTTGTTAGTGAATCCTTTCAGTGTAATAAAAAGGGGACGTATAAGCGTGTAACAAAAACTATTGAAGATAGAGAACATTCATTAGCCTGACTTTAATTCGTGAAAAGAAGTCCCGTCCCATTACTTTTCATTATATGCGACAATGTTGACCACTTTAAGTTTATATATTTTTTATGAATTAACAACCTGGTCCTCCGTCCAACTAAGCCGGCTTGAAATTTGTTTAATAACAGAGGTTCATTTCGTTATTATGTTTACATGCTTTCAAGAAATTCTACCTAAAATTTGTAATATTGATACTGATGATAAGATAGATAAGGTATTCAGAGGCATTTTATAAATAAATGTAAAAAATTAGAATGAGACACTAACGGGTTTTTCAGTTGCGTTTAAAATAGTTTTTAGTTTTCCAGTAGTCGGCTTAGGAAATTTTGCTAAACCTGTATATGGTATCCGAATAATATAAGCACAAATTCAGACTCTAATCACAAAAAAATTTTTTACTGAATAATGATTTAATGCTAATTCTACACTCACCGGCAAAAAAGTCGGCCACCTAAACTAGTGTAAATATTTGGTGTTCAAGAACTTTTGTAATTTTTCACCAATTTTGTTTATTTGTTCTGCATATTGTAAAGAAATTCATCCAAATTGTCACATGTACTTCCAATTTTGGAAAACAAAAATGTCACACAGTTTATTATACCAGGAGAACCAAAATGATGTTTTGGTGATGTAAGTTCGAAACACCCTGTGGAATAATTAGGGAATTTGGTCAGGTTCTCTTGTACTCTTTTACAAAGGCCCATCTATTCTCAACATTCTTTTTTTTATTGATCCGAATATCTGAATTTTTGTAGAACATATACAGTTTCAAGAGAAACTTTGCAATTTCAATGGAATAAATAAATCGATGGGTAAAAAATTAAATTTTAATAACTGATACTTAACAATAGACGAACAATAGTACACACATGCTAATCTTTAAATAATAATTAATTCAATAACGTATATGTCCACCTCTTGCGACATGGTATCGAATGTATCAGATTTTTAATTGAATCCTGAGGAATTGCGACATATTCAGACTGCAACGCAAAATTCAGCTCTGCCAGAGTATTTGGTAGTACAGGACGACGACGGATACTTCTTTTAAGTTGATCCCAAAGATGTTCGATGGAGTTGATATCAAGGCTACATGCAGGCCATTCTAATCGCTGACTACCAACCTCCTCCAATTACTGGTTCACAACGTTTGCAACATGCATCCTCGCATTGTCGTGCATTAAAATGTATTCATCTCCAATAAAAGAAGCATGTGTAACTACATCTTCTTGAAGGATATCCTGCACGTAATGGTGGGCGCTTAGAGCTCCGTTTTCAACGAAAAAAGTTCGGTCCGTATTTCTGCTGAAATACCGGTAAACACCATAAACAGAACCATCTTGGTATGAGACTCGTTCGGAAATAATGCAGTTTGCAAACATTTCATTTCGTCGTCTGTACACTCTTTCACGACCATCAGGTGACCGCAGGAAAAACCTGGACTCATCAGTGAATAGAACATTATCCCACTGTTGCAGATTCCAGTTGACATGTGCTCGTGAAAATCTAAGCCAGTGTTGTCGATGTCGTGGCAGTAGATGCGGTCCTGTCGCCAGTCTACGTGAATAAACTCCACATTCTGAAAGCCATTCTTTCGCTTATAATAACTCTACGCACCATTTCTAAGCGATGTTGAAGAGAAGGAGCAGTAGATCTTCTATTTTTTAAGGTATTTTGCTCTCCTTCTACCCGATCCTGGTTGCCTGGTACAATTGCCTGTGTCCACATAACGATTCCAAGCATTTTGGATGGTTGATCGGGGTATTCCCAACGCATTTGACACGTAATGCTGATTTCGACCATCCTCAGTTAAGGCGACACCTTTACACATATCCTCAATACTTAGTACCATGTTGAGAGATTGAAAATTCTTTGACGATTATTGTGAAATGACTTTCGACGAAAATGTCAATACATGCCAACTTCGATATTTTTCGATAAGCAAGGTCGGCATACTGATATATCGTGTGTTTGGAATAATAACTTGCAAAGTTTAATTTGAAACTGTGTAGGTTGTACAAAAATTCAGATATTGGGATGAATAAAAAATAATATTGAGAATAGATACGGCTTTGTAACAGAGTACAAGAGAACCTGACCAAATTCCCTAATTATTCTGCAGGGTGTTTCGAACTTAGATCACCAACACATCATTTTGGTTCTCCCGGTTTTCAAAATTGGAATGAATTGGATGAATTTCTTTACAATATGCCAAAAAAATAATTAAAATCGGTGATGAGTTACAAAAGTTCTTGAACATCAAATGTTTACAATGTTCTAGGTGGCTGACTTTTTTGCCGGTGATTGTAGATGAATATTTACTACTAACTACTAATCACTAGTTACTAATTATTACTGACACCGAGGAAATGTCCACAAACTCGGTTCTTTTTTTACGAGTTTGAAAATAAGAAAAAAATAGGTAATAAAATATTAATTTTTATGTATTCATACAGGGTCTTCGATAAAATTAAGATCAACTTTTATAAATACAGAAAAATAATAATTCTGTGGAAATTAATACCAGTCATTATTTGTGTTAATTATGACTATACAAATATAACCATAACAATAAAAAAATAAACATATTATTAACTACTCATAAAGGTATAATAATAATTATTATTACCAACTACCAGTGTCTTTAACCTTCAATTAAATAAATTGAAAGAATTTCGACTTTGATACCTATTTAGCTATTATTTCTAGTATTTATTACTATTTTGTAAATTAATTTTTACTCTCTCTCTCTGTTGGAATACTTTGGTATTAATAATTGTTATTATACTTTCATGAGTCAGGCGTTTTTCCAATTCATATTACATAGCATTTGACACTGGTAGATGGAGTTTACTATGACATGTTTGTACTCTGCTTTCATGTAGACACTAGTGAGTCTGAAATTCCTCTTGCTGTCATTGTGTATATACCTACTTCGCACTGATGAAGGCAAAAACCAGAAACCTGTCTGCGAATGGTATGCACAATGGCTATAAGAGGGATTTCCATATATGTGGTAAAAATCTTTTACTAGTAGGCAATCACAATTAGAGCTTAATCACTTTCCCTTAGTATGATACAAATTTATAAATCATCAAGAAGTGTATGTTGGCATAAATTTATTTAATCTTCAATTAAATAAATTGAGAGGATTTCAACTTTGGCACCTATTTAGGTATTATTTCTAGTATTTATTAATATTTTCTAAATATAAATTATTAACTATTTCAATAAAAACAAATAATGAAGAAGAAAATCTGTTTTATTCCATCCAGTTTTCACCAAAGGCGGCATATTTACCCATCTTTTACACGATGTTCCAATAAATTATATACTCGTTTCAGAATTTCGTTTATTTCTCCCTAAGTTCTTTCTATAGTTCGTCCAAATTATTATCTAAATTGTGTTTTCAAACTCTTTCTTTTAAGTGCAAATTTCAAGGGTGGTAGATCGGGCGATCTAGCAGGACAATCTACAAGACTAAATCGACCCGTCGAGTTTTACTCAAAATATGGATCTAGCCTATTCTCACACTAATCCATCCTGCCGAATTTATCATCCATCTCATTCAGTGATGGTAATAAAAATGCAAATAAACATGCTGATGGACATGTTATTTCTAAGGTCTTATCCGTTATTATTTTTTCTGGTCTGATGTATATACAGCATGTCCTGCAGCATGTGTAAGCACCCTCGTATTTTAGAGTAGTAAGGGTGTTATCCAAATTACTTTTTCAAGATGTACAGGATGGGCAAATTTCGATGTTTGTATAGGGTATCTCGGGAACTGTAAGAGATACATAAAAATGGAAGACACATTCTCGATCTCTTTTTTTGAGACAAATTCACTGACGAAAACAGACATTTGCTATCGTCTTTTGTTTTCGAGTTATAAAAACAAAAGTTCGATTTTTCGACTTTTAAACACATTTCAATATCTTGATTGTTTGTAAAGTTATAAAAAAACAACTTTTACATTCTTGAGGCACTTTTTTATGTATAATACAGTGGCGTCGAGAAAATTTAAAAAAGTGTAATTTCGAGTTATGACATACAGTTGTATTTTTTTAAAATGGGAATTATAGTTGGCTATAGTATAGTTAAAAAGGAATTTTTTTCTCTTTCAAACTATATATCATATGTGGGGTCTTTTTTGAGGTGTAAATATTTAATAGAGAAAATAATCTTTTAGAAGATGTTTTTGCGTTTTTTTATATTTATTCTAAGTAGGCGTGTCTCATCTATGACAGTGTCTATCCGTTTGTCAGTAAATTGCATATTAATAATTTTGTTTCCGTCATAATTACACCCCATTTAATCGTAAAAGTGAAGATATCTTACGAAAATTACGAGAAATATGATATGCTAGAATGCTTTATTCAAAGTAATAACAATTGTGATATTGCATCCGAAATTTATTTCAATAGCTATCCAGAAAGAAGGCAACCTAATAAAGCTATTTTTTAAGAGGTTAAAAGAAAATCTCATTAATTGTGGGTCCTTCAACAAACCAAGACCAAAAAATCAGATATTTATATCTAATTTTATAATACATTACAATTACAAAATAAAAATTCAAATTAAATAAATGTCCAAACTGATGTCCGTTATGTTCGATACATAAATTACACCTCTTCATAACACTCTGAACTGCATTATAAATATGAAGATTTGAAATGGAATTCACACAGTCTATAAAATTTTGTCTCAATTCATTTATGTCAGTACTGGTTTTCTTGTGTAACTTGTCTTTAATGTGGCCCCAAATGAAAAATTCAGTGGCGTTAAGCAAGGTGACCGTAATGGCCACCTGACTGGTCCGTTACATCCCATCCAGTTATTTCCAAAATTGGCTCAATTAAGGGTAGATTATCCATAAATTCCTCAATAATGTTCTGATTTAAGATTTCGTAGTACCGTTGGCCATTAAGATTTTCTTGATATATGTGATATTTAGAATTTATTAAGGCAAACATAAATCACATACGATACCAGGAACAAAAACAATTATGCTTATCCAATTCATCGGTTAACTCTTACCGAAAAAGGCCCATTTTATGCAGCACTGAAATTTTTTAATGCTCTTCCCAGGGAATTGAATGAGAACGTTAACCTCAAATGTTTCACTCAGCAAACCTTCCAATATATATGCAACATAGAGCCATATTCTCTTCAAGAATACTTTGCATATTAACATGATTTATTTATTATGTTAAGCTCATCATGTATTGTATATGTATTTTTTTAATGTATTTTTTAATGTGTACTATTTCCTGTGACCTGTTTTATACATTGTATATATGCATTGAAACGGAATAAAACTTACTTACTTACTTACTTACTTACTTACTTACTTACTTACTTACTTATATTAAAACACAATTTCCAGGTGGTGCACACCAAACACTAAAACCAAAGCGTGCCTGAGATCGCACGTCAACGGTATGGTGAGGGTTCATATCAGACCAATAGTGCTCGTTATGACTGTTGAAAATTCCCGCACTGCTAATGTAGGCTTCATCTGTACAAACTATATTTCTAGAGAAAAATGGATCTTGTTGACTTTTTTGACGATACCATATGCAAAACTCCAATCGCCGCTGAACATCAGTTGGTTGGTTGGTTGCAGGTGATGTTGTTTCCCTATTGTATAAGGCCTGAATTTGTGTGTCTTCAAAATACCCAAAGCTCGTCGTCTTGAAATCCCAATCAGCTTCAATTTGACGACTCGAAATTGAAGGATTTGCAACCGTCATTTCAATAACAGTTATAGAAGTTTCTTCAGCATCGTCAATGTTGTAATTTTTTGAACTTGGCTTGTTGAAGGACCCTCAATTAATGAGATTTTCTTTCAACCTCTTAAAAATAGCTTTATTAGGTTGTCTTCTTTCTGGATAGCGATTGAAATATATTTCGGATGGAATATCACAATTGTTGTTACTTTGATTAAAACATGCTAGCAATTCATATTTCTCGTAATTTTCGTAAGACAACCTCACTATTTCTATTACATGTGATGTAATTATGACGGAAAAAAAATTATTAATATGTAATTTACTGACAAACGGATAAACACTGTCATGGATGACACATAACTTGGAATAAATATAAAAAACGTAAAAAGTAATCTACTAAAAGATTATTCTCGCTATTAAATACTTACACATCAAAAGCGACCCCACATATGATATATGGTTTGAAAGAGAAACAAATTTCTTTTTTAAATAAACCATAGCCAACTATGATTCCCATTTAAAAAAATACAACTTTATGCCATACTCGAAATTGTACCTTTTTTTTAAATTTTCTCGACGCCACTGTATTATACAGAAAATAGTGCCTGAAGAATGTAATAGTTGGTTTTTCATAACTTTACAAACAACCAAGATATTGACATATGTCTAAAAAGTCGAAAAATTGAACTTTTGTTTATAACTCGAAAACAAAAGACGATAGCAAATTTTTGTTTTCACCAGTGAATTTGTATCAAAAAAAGAGATCAAGAATGTGTCTTCCATTTTTTTGTATCTCTTAAAGTTACCGAGTTACCCTATACAAACATCGAAATTTGCCCACCCTGTACTACATGAAGATATATATCAGGTGGTACAGTAATTTTATTACGTCATACGTACATGGCCTTCTATTATTTGATTATAAAATAACCCCAAAAATGAAGAAATCATTACTCATTTTTTTACAGAAAAACTGTTAGCTCATTTTATTCGAGCATGTCGCAAATATCCGAATTAAAAATTTCATCAAGATGTCTCATACAGGGTTTTTGCTATATAGTTTATTTCAAACTTATTTGCAAATACATAACATAGGCTTCTTTGACGGCGCTATAGGGATAAAAAAAGCTGACGTTTTTTATATTTCAGATAAGTTTGAAATAAACCGAACACATTTTAATGTAAAAAAGGCAATTTTTTATCGCTGAAACGGATCACAAATTCTATTCGAGTAGGTCAAAAATACGTTAACGTAAAAATCAGTGAGATATCTCATACAGGGCGTTTGTAACATATGTTAAAATTTTCACAAACTAACAATTTTGAATTGGCTCCTATTCTTGAGTCTCGAATTCATAATCCGTGATAATTCCATTGCCACTGCATGCATTGAACCCGTCTTTAAAAAAATATGTAGTCAAAAAATTTATGTTTGGTGTTGGGATACTAGAGGACCGTTTTACAAGAAATCTGAATGCTGCAAATTTTTTAATTTCATACAATATGAATTGTGGGATGTCATGCATAATTTTCCTCTAGTTAAAAGCAAGATGGTGCACCAATTCACAATGCTAAATAGACAATTTTCCAATAAATGGATCGGCAGAAACAGTCCTCTAATTCAGTGACTTTTCAGATCTCTTAATATCACACCCTGTGACCTTTTTCTCTGGTAAAACTGAAATAATCCTTCTACAAATATCCCAGACCAAGAAATCAGTTAGATTTACGGGAAAAAATACCGCAGTCTTACCAGGAGATTACTCCACAAGAGTTCAGAAGACGGAAAATCATAAACGAAGGACAGAAAAATGTATCTATTAGATGGTAAGATGGATATATCGAAGGAGATAAAATTTAAGGTCAGAAAAAAGAATAACTTGTTACTTTTCAAAGAAATAAATAATGTTCATGATTTTCAATTTCACAATGTTTTTTTATATTCAGCCGTGTGTAGCAAACACCCTGTATCTTATTAAAATTTGTAGTAAGATGCCCGAATACAACTTACTTCATAACACCTACTCTTAATGCTGCGACCTTAAATGTTTTAATTTTTTTATTTAGCAAATAATATTATCAGTCTTTTTTGAGGGTCCCTTTATACACACACACACACACACACACACACACACATATATATATATATATATATATATATATATATATATATATATATATATATATATATATATATATATATATATATATATATATATATATATATATATATATATATATATATATATATATATATATATATATATATATATATATATATATATATATATATATATATATATATATATATATATATATATATATATATATATATATATATATATATATATATCCTCTTCGGCAAACCTACGTTGTTTCTCATAACCATTCTCCGCCAGACTCTATAATTGGGCCAAGCCCACTTAGTTTTTTAAATTAGTTATGCCGACGAGAACTTTTGCTCGAATAAAGACTGATGTATGCCTGTCTAGGAAGGTGTACTGGCATTGTTCTACAATTACACTGTCACCGTGTTTATTTAATTCAGGTAACTGTTTGACACTCCTCCACAGTAGCAGCCAGGTGTGGAGCAACACTCTGTGTGCATATTTATAAGCGAATATTTTATGTTGTTGATATGAGAAAAAAATATATTAGCTGAGACTACAGGTTGAATTCAATGTATTCGTTTTAATTGAATTTATTTATGGTTATGGGCAAGTGTTTATATAAAACATACTTATCATGTGGGATTTTTTCCTAGGACTTATTATATGAGCAACATGAAAAACAATTGATTTTAAACCTACGATATCATAAGGTCAATGGTCAACGATATGTTAATTTCAATAAAATAAGCCTCAAGAGTTTTATAAATGAATAAATAATGTTTTTTAACTACTGTCCTAACTATTGCGATATTGAGTGAACTGTTGCATGGGCAATATTTCTATCGAGAATTTGTGTACATAACATGAGGAAACGCGAAGAATTCTGATGATGCACTTCCCAGAAACCGATGAATTTTTTTGTATGCCCGTTAAAATGATGCCATGTCGAGGGTGCCATTTGGAATCCTAAAGTTGAGGTGGCTGGGAGTGAAGGGGTGGAATAAACTGTCTGATCAAATATTTGATAGTCCTTTTTTTTGTCAAATCTTGTCTACTTCAAATCCAGAGTTATTCTAGGTAGTTAGTTTTGAAATGAAAGCATTGTATATACCTTGAATAGGATATCAAAAAAGAAAATAGTGCAAAACGAGATGAATTGCAGTTAATTCGTTTATAAAATATCTCTCAATATCGAGGCCAATAAAAAATATAATTAACCATTGATTTTACAATCCACCATTGCGTATTAGTCTAAACTAAGTTTGTGGTGCAGATGCAGTTGTAGAAATATTTTGGGAGGTAATAGTATCAGTTATTGTAAGAAAACAAGTTCACATGAACATTTTTTCCGATTCTGAATGGTTAAGAAGATGGAACTGTTTGATTACTTATACTTTTATTCTAGGTAAAATAGTATAGTAATGACAATTGACTATTGTGAGTGACACTGATATTTGAAGCGTTGTTAATGCGAATGGTAGTGGTGTCCCCCAGCTGTCCCCACAGCCAAGTTCTTCTCTTGCTCCCCTAGTCAAATCTTTCCGACCTTCTAATGAAGGTCAGGATGTCACTCATTGCGAGGGAGCTTATCTCCTCCCCTAGAAGCGCCTCAGAACCGAAGATACCATGTGTTAGGCGTCGAAACGCTTCACACTGTCCCAAAAAGTGGTAATATATTTCTTCATCACTCCCGCATCCTGGACATGTTTATCCAATTAAAGAGCTGCTGCTGTTACAGAATATGGTTTAGCGGTTTCCTAACCACAGGGTTTTGAAAGAAAAAATATTTCCCAGAGTATTTCAGACAGTTCATGAAAGTGGTAAACTTCCCAACGTTCATGTTTCATCTGAACGTGAAAATAAACAAGATGTGGATGTAGAGGAAAGCATTTTCAGTTGGTGGAGCATATTCCAACCACGGAGGATTTCACTGCATATGGTTGCGAAAAATGAACCTAACGACTGGCACCCTTGTGGTGACTACCGACAGTTGAACACTGTAACTGTTCCTGATAAGTACCTCCTACCACACATACAAGATTTTAATGCTCATTTATTTGGTTGTAGTTTTCAAAAATCGGCTTGGTTCGTGCTTATCAGATATCCCGTCGCTGAATGTGACAATTACAAGATGGTAATCACAACACCTGTCGGCTTATTCGAATTTCTGCGATTGCCATTTGGTTTGAAAAATGCAGGTCAGACATTCCAAAGATTATTCATGAATCAAATTTTTTCTGATTTAAAATTTGTTTTTGTATATATTGATGATATACTAGTAGCAAGTACAGATCTTGAATACCATTAGAAACATTTACAAGTGATTTTTGAAGGCCTGAATGAATATGGAATCAACATAAAACCAACTAAATGTGTTTTTGGCATATGATTTGACCTTTTTTAGGACACTGTATTAGTCCTAAGGGTATTGTACCGACTAGAGGGAGAGTTGAGGTTATTGATGATTTTCCACAATCATCTACTATTAAACAACTTCAAAGTTTTATAGGTATGATTAATTTTTATTATAGGTTTGTCCCAAATTTTTCAGAAATTTTGAATCCCTTGCACTTATTGAATGCATGTTACATGATAAGAGTAAGGTTATTAATTTTTTGGTCGTTGGAATGTTCTGCTAGTTTTGAGAAAGCTAAGCAAGCTTTAATAAACGCCACTGTTTGGGCTTACCCCAGGTGTGATAAGGGTACGATACTTTCATTAACCGTTGACTGCTCTGGTGTGTCAATGGGTTCAGTTTTAGAACAAACATTTAAAAATTCTACTTCTCCGTTAGGTTTCCTTTCACGCAAACTACGTTTGACAGAGAACTACTCTCACTTTATACGTCAATGAAGCATTTTAGACATTTATTAGAAGGCCGCATTTTTACTTGTTATATCGATCATAAGTCATTAGTTTCAACTTTATCGTCGAAAACAGACCATTCGCCGCGACAGATTAGGCAATTAGAATTTATTTTGCAATTGACAAATGCTATGACACATTCCAGGTCGTTCTAACGTTGTCGTGGACATAGTGTCACGGATGACAACGTTTTGGAAAAAGGTGCTACGAACATTATGGACTCGTTGAACTCTTTCAATTTTAATTTGGCAATATTAAAAATCGCGCAAAACGATGATTTTCAACTTGTTTCTTTATTGGTTAGGCAAGTTGTAGTTCTGTGCGTAGTTTGTGATTTCACATTCTAAACGTCGTCCTTACGTACCAAAACGTTTACGTCGAACAGTTTTCGAAATTTTTCACAATTTAACTCACGCTGGCATTAAAGCTACAAAGAAGTTGATAACCACACTGGCCCAGGATGAATTCCGATTGTACTTCATGCACAAAATCCTGTATCAACTGTCAAACTTCAAAAGTCAACCGTAACACTAGGACGCATTTAGGTGCCCAGGGGCCGTTTTGAACACATTCATATTGATATAGAAGGTCCTTTATCTCCTTCACATAGTTTCTCTTATATATTAACAGTTGTTGAACGTATCACCTGCTGGCCTGAAGCATATCCGCTCGTGGATATCACAGCAGAAACGGTCGCTAAAACGTTGTTTCAAAACTACATATGTCATTTCGGCGTTCCAGTAGACATAACAACGGACCAAGGAGTACAATTTGAATCAACTTTATTTTCGGAATTTTCTAAGTTTTTAGGTTTTCACAGGATTCGCACAACCAGTTACCACCCTCAAAGTAATGGTCTGGTTAAGAGATTCCATCGAACCCTAAAAACCACGTTATTAGCTAGAGCAAATGCAGCACGTTGGTACGAAGAGCTCCCTATTATTTTGTTAGGATTGAAAGCTATACCTAAAGCCGATTTGCATTGTTCGTCAGCGGAACTAGTTTACGGTCAAACGTTACGTCTCCCTGGAGAATATTTTATTAAATCAAATTTTAACCCATAAGTTTCTGATTTTAATGTTAAGTTACGTGAATGTTTTGATAATTTACAATTTACTACTACAAAACGTCAATTTTGTCGAAAATCTTTTATCAGCTCTGATATTAAAAATTGTACATACGTTTTCCTTCGGAAGGCTCGATTGAAACCTATGTTTTCACCTTTATTTGATGGACCTTTTGAAGTAGTTTCCCGTACCGATAAAGTTATGACTATCCTTAGACGGGGTAAAACTGTCACTGTCAGTCTTGACAGGGTTAAACCCGCTTATTTATTGACTGATGAGGTGGATCAGACTATCCCGGTGTTACCTAGGCGCGTTCGTTTTAATGTTGATTGCTTGGTGTGACATTTCATTTTTTAGCAGAGGGGTATGTAGCGTACTCATTCTGAGATAACAGCTACATGTGCATTTTCGTGCATTAATAGATAGAACTCCTAGAAGAGAACAAGATCGGTAACGGAGGAAACAAAAAAGGAAGAAGAATAGAATAATAATAACAAAATGTGGTAGATACATGTTAATCAAAATTAATTATATGTGACCATATCATCATTTTAATTATAACTTTTAACCTTTTAGTTGATGAATATAAGAATTTGTAACTAATTGAGTTTTTAATTATGTGGAACTCCACAGAGTGGTTTTTTTTTAATGAGACAACAAAGAATTGAGGCGGAGCAAAAATTTTTATTTTATTTTGAAGTACAATCGATGCAATTGTGTTCTAAAAATAACATCATTCAAATGGTCGCCTCTGCTCCTCTTACAGAACCGAATCCGATGACTCCAATTTTCAAACACTTTATTCAATACATTAGGCCTTATGTCACGAATACAGCGTTCAATATTCAATTTTAATACATGAATTGTGTCTGGTTACTGGCATAAACGAACAACTTCAAATAATCCCACAAAAAGTAGTCCAAAGGAGTTATATCACAACTTCTTGGAGGTTAATTGACATTAGCATTTTTCGAAATAATCCCCTCACCGCTTTTCACGCAATAAATTGATTGTGTCATGGGCTGTGGCACATAGCGCCGTCTTGTTGAAACCAGATGTTGATTAAATCAATATCATTCAATTCAGGCCATAAAAAGTTCTTTACTATCGACCTGTACCGCTCACCATTGACAGTAATGGTATCTCCGTTCTCATTTTCAAAGAAATGATGCCACCATGCCAAAAACCATACCAAACGGTTACGTTTACGAAATGTAAAAGTCTCTCGCGTATAATTTGTGGATTTGCCTCACACCAGTAATAATTTTGTTTATTTACCGATTCACTGAGAATAAAATGAGCTTTATCTGTGAAAATTATTTTCTTAAAAATATCAGCATCATTTTCAAGTGTTCCAAGGCAAAATCAACGAATTCACGGCGATTGAGATGATCCAAAGATTGCAATTCCTGTGTGACAACAATTTTGTATCGAGGTAAAAATTTTCTGGATGTTGCAGATAGTCCTAACTCTTGAGAACACCTCGGAATCAGTAAATTTGGGTCTTCAACAACAGTTGCCTGAGCGGCAGCAATATTCTTATTACTTCGAGCAGTTCTTTCTGTTAAGTACTGGCATGCGAACATTGTGTAAAGAAAAAGTACCTTCAAAATGTTCAACAGTTCGACGAATTGTGAGCACACTGGACCGATTATAACGACCATAAATTGGTAAAAGTGCACGATAAGTTGCAATAAAAGGACGATTATTTTGATAAAAAAATTTGACAATTTCCAAACATTATTGAGGCGTGTATCTTTCCATGATTAAATTGCAAACCTTACTTAATATAATTGACAGTGACAGACGATTTTGAGATTTCAAGTATGGCCACAATGTCAAATTGAAAACATAACACCCCTATTGAAAAACCTTTTACGTTAATTTTTGTTAAAATAGTTTTGACTCTTATTTTACTTTTATATTTCTGTTTGTATTTATGATTATTTTCATGTTGGTGGCAAGTTTTATATTTTATAAGAAAATTTTAAAAACTCAATAAATCACATTGGTACTACATGTACAGTGAAGACATTGGAAACTCGTAGGTAGGTAGCTTATTGTTTTCCAGATTGTTGTGCAAAATTCCCTGATTTTTAACGAAATTTTTAAAATCCCTGATATTTCCATGATTTTTTTAGAATATCTAAATTACCTGATGTTTTCAGGTTGTCCAGGATTTTCATAGTAGTCCGAACCCTATGTTAATAATAAAAATAATAAACACCACAAAAGTTAGACAACCCCCAAATCCAAAGCCGAAGCTGCACTGGTGAGAGTTACATTGATGAAAAAACGCGGCCACAACCATCCCACCGACATTGCCAGTGCTGGTGGCGGGATTCGAATTCGCAACTGCGATAAAGAAATTATTATACAAACATTATAAGGACTAAAATTATGGAATTAATAATTTCGAGCACTTTTTATTGAAAAAAAAAGGTTCTTCTCTCTTTTTACTTTCCGAGATACAGCTAATAATAAGAAATTTCAGTATCAAGCGACACCAAAAAAAAAGGACTCCCTGGCTTAATATCGTTAAACGGACCTCAATTTTCGATTGTAGTAGTAAAGAAAGTCTCCCCCCCCCACCACATTTATGCACGAATCTCCGCTTTCTGATCGGACTATTGAAATGTACCGTACCTAGGTCATTTCACCTATTTCAAATTTTACCTATTTATTACCAAAATTAATTACTTTATTATTTCTAAATTAAGATCACTAAACGTTAATTAATATTCCATTACAAAGAACCAGAATATAAATCGTATTATATTAGAAATCTCAGGGTTAAATAACATTTCATTTTAGGAGCAAAAGGGAACGTTTGAACGCACAATTTTAGTCAGTTATCAATATGTTAATGTAAACATAGAAATTCCAATGCACTACGCATACGTGACTGCAGTCCTGTGCGTGGGAAACAGTTAGAAACGCATCAACATTTCAAGGGAAAATCGACTTTGAAGGTCGTGACGTCAGGGGATACAATTTACATAAAACGCGGGTCCTGGCAGGACTCGAGGTGATTGCTAGTCGATCATCCAGCTCAGGATTAATTCCGAGTTAACCTTTACGGTTTTTATCAGCTCAAGATTAATTTCTTTGAGTTAGCTGGAGGATTTATCCTTACAGTTTACAACGAGGGAAGACACGGTGCATTTATTTTTCAAAGTCCATGAAGTGCAACTATTCCGGTATGCACAACCCGGGGCGACGAATTGAGGAAATAGGGGGAGATAATGTGGACGAATCACTAGGGAAAGGTTAGGCTATCTAACAGGGTTTTAGTATATTAGTTTATTCCAAATTCTAAATGATTAAAGTAATTTTTTTCATAAGTTTAAATATCGTAAAATAATATGTTTAGTTGAATCTCTGAAAATTAGAGTTTTATAAGATTAAATACGACTTTATGTTTTGGTTCTCTGTCAAAGGTAAATAAACTACGTACTGTGGTACCAAGAAAACATTTTAGTAGATAGGAAAGTTAATTAGGGTAACTTTGCAGTTGTAATTATTTTATTCATTTTAACTTAACTCGCTGTGATTGTGGGATTTCAATTCACTGGGTCGGGTTTGCTAAATAAAATATGTGCAATCGGTTATTCGGTCAATAACCTGTACTTTAAAATAGGTCAGCTGTCTATTATCGACACCATATTTTGAGTCCGTCCCCGACCACCCTTCGGCGTTGTTTGTTGTGGTCATTTTGTGTCAACGCACACTAGGACCGGTGCAGGCCACGCCACAGGGAGGCCGGCTGCTTTAATTTACAAGAATTTCGGCCGTCAGTTCATAACTTCGCTGTACTTGTTATTACGTATAATCAATTGATTAAGGTATTACTCTAGATTTGTTGGGGTTGCCTGTTTCTTGACTGTTTAACTACGCCAATTGGTAGAGAGCACTTCGCCTTATTTGGGTGATGTTCTAGTCAAAACTTCGAAACAGTTGGGTTACATGTGTGATTCTAAGAAACATCGAGGTGGCCATGTTCGCGAGTCATGCAAGGAAACTTCCCGTACAGCAGATATGAATTCAGACTCCGACAGTCAAATTTAAACGGACATTTCTGTCACTTAACATTGTTTGTTTTACACATGTTTTATATTGTCAGGTCCGGCACAGGTAATTACATCACAGCATTGCTTTGTGTCTCTTCAGGACCTAAACAAGTTCTCAGGCTATTTGCCACATCAATTATTATATTCGATTATAAAACAGTGGTTATTTTCCACTAACTTTGTATTATCATTATCAGGCGATTGCCACGACAATTGTTATTACATAATGCAACATATCAGAGAATTCCTCGCAACAATAAATGCATAAAACATATATTTGTTTTCTTCGTACATATTTTCAAAACGTTACCTAACATATACAGGGTGAGATTAGCCTCGCTCGACTTAACAAACTCAGTGCTCTAAAATAAACAGCAAAACCATAAAATCAAAAATGAAAACGGTTTTCTCAACAAACAATAGTGCATAAAAGATTCCTCCTAAGATGGAATAATTACTAGGAAACTATGAGAGTTTTCTAAAGGTATAAGTATCAAGTGTTAAATTTAATTCACAAAGTAACAAATAGCTAGTATTATCAAACTTTATATAAAAGAACCTGGGCAAACCATAAACGGGGTAGAACATAGATTGGGGAAATAATAATTTGAGGTTACTACACACACAACGTAATTTGGGTCCTAATTTATAGAAAACTAGACGATCACGTAAATGGCCAAAAGTATTGTTTGTCTTTCCCTAAAAAGAAGGATAAATAATACAAAAGGGGGGGGGTTGGGGTGATTCACTATTTCTAGTGTTATTTACTAAAAAGTTTTATTTACTAATTTCAATCAATAGTCCTCACGCAGCTAAAAAGAAAACACGTTTTATTATAATATACTTTTTAATACATTGTAATCACATATACAAATAAGTAACTTAACCTAATTTCTAGTTCATTATCTAAATATATTATGTTATAATAAAATATAATAATTGTCCATATAATTTCAGAAAACATTTTAGGTATCATCAATATCAACATTATGAGATCACTTCATATCTAATTATTTTTTATATAAATCAAAATACTTACTTTTCAACATAAATGTAATAATTTATCTCTTTACAGTACGGAATTTTACGTATATAATGTATAAAATCTGTTCCTTAAAACTATAGAAATAAATTATGGGAAACTAAAAATAACCTTTATCTTTTAGTTTTGTACCATCATTTCTTTTCATCAAATTAAACATAAAAACTACTAACTAAATAACTTAAATCTTTATAGACATGGAACAAACAATAATCTTAAATAATATTAAACTAAATCTAACTATATTTCAAAAAAATTGCGAGCAAAAAAGTCCCTCCATTTAAATTTGTACAGATAATTATTTTACAAAAAAAGATAAACGAAAATAAGGTATATACATAAATAATAGTACATATTTTACAGATACACATTAAGACAATCTACATATGATTTGCAATAAATAATAATTTAAAATTTGTACCACCTGTATAATGGGTCTCACAAATAAATGAACATTTTTTAATTTTATTATTATTTTTTTGATAAAATCCCTGTCATCCTGATTTTCTTTAAATCAGATTAGTTGTGTTAACGAACCATACGGAAAAGTTTATTAAGAAAAGTTTATTATATGTTTTTATGATTTTAAATTTTGCTTTTGTAATAATCAATACTTCAGCTAATAATCTGGATTTTAAATCACTTTCAATATTTACATAGACGTCTTACTATTTAAAATACATATTTAATATTTTTAATCTTTGAGAACAAAAAAATATAAAAATTTCGAAATTTTTGTTCCATCTTTTTCGCTAATATAACTTTCTGCAAAATTCGATAAAATTACTAGGTGCTATCAAAATCATAGCGACTAGTAAAAAATATTTATCTTGTATATCTAATACAAATTTTAAATAAATGCATTAAAAATTAAGTAGAATTCGGGGATGTTTCTATGAGAAGTAAAACACACTATATTACAGGATGTCCGATAGAGGGCTCTGTTCAATTGGCATGTTTACACATTTTTGGAAAAGAAAAACAAGAATCCGTAAAAAAATCTTATTTCTTTAAAACTGTTTTGGAGAAAATAAAAATTAAAAAAATTCGAATTTGCCTATTTTGTTTTTGAGAATACATAAAAACGAAAAAATGTTTTTTAAAAGCAAAATTTCACAATATAGCCACCGAAATTCGAAAACGTATTTTTTGACACCTTCATCATTAATTTAAATAGCAACTGTCTCTTAATTAATTAAAAATTACACTTAAAGTAATATAAAATGAATTTCCAATAAGTAATTTAATTTCGTGACTAATAACAGTTTAGTTTTTATTTATAAACAACCTTTTGCATATTAATTAAATAGTAAAGTCAATCAAATATGCAGAGTGTCTCACTTTTCATTAGCAGGGCTTACTCAATCTCTAGAAGGCCTCATTTTAAGAATAAAATTTCCTATAATATAGGTCATTTCTGAGACACTGTTAAATTTAAAAATAAAAAATATTTTTTCTTTAATTACAAAATAATCGTTCATAATAAATTCATGATATTGCGGTGAATGATTTGGTAATTGAGGGAAAATAATACGATACTAAAAATTATCGCCTATTATTTCCAGTGGTGAGGATAAATAGGTATCTATAAATCATTTTATCAAAAAAGTATCGCCGTATTGAAATTTTACAAATACTTTTAAAAAATATGAAAGAGTAGGTATTCAATTCCGTTTAGAAACGGCCCTCCGGTCAAAACTGGGTATGACACACCGTTTTCAAAAAGAAACAAAAATACTGATTAGAAGTCAAATCATGATTTTTCAATTTGACACTTACAAATAATTTAATGGTCCAAAAATTCAATCAAAATCATTTTAATTATTATTTAACTGGAAAAAATACAATAATAAATATGTAAATAATAACGAAACAACAATAGGTAATAAATCGAAGTAAATTGTCGAAACGGGAACTATCTTGTTGATTTTTGGATCAATCAGTAATGTATATGTGTTACCACTGAGTGAATGATTTTAGTAGATACTGTATTTCTTTGCCAATAGCTTGACGATTGTCATCATTGTCATCAAGTTTTAGTGCTACGCAGCCAACTTACAAACATCTTCCCATTACACTAACAACACCCTCAAGCTATTTGCAAAGAAATACAGTACCTACTGAAATCTCATATCCACGCTACGTTGCATTTCTTGTTAAATCCTCCACTCAGCGGATTTCACAATATAAAATCATGATTTGACTTTTTATTGAAAACAATAAATCCTATCGAGTTCTGAACAAATTTAAAGCTCTTCCATATTTTTTAAAAATATTTACAAAATTTTAATTCGATACTATTCTTTTATCACCACTGGAAATAATAGGCGATAATTTTCAGTATTAAATAATGTGCTCTCATATACCAAGTCTTTCACGTTAATATCATGATTTTATCGTGATTGGTTACTTTGTAATTACAGAATAAATATTCTTTATTTTCAAATTCAACGCTCTATATCTCAGAAACAGCAATCTACGATCCATATTTATGGGATTTTTTTTCTTGAAATAAGGCCTTCTAACGATTGTTGTAGTCCTGCTAATAAAGAGTGAGAAACCCTATATATGTTAAAAAAATACAAAACAAAAAATGAAAAAAAATGTTAATTTTCTGGATTTCAGCTTTGCAAATAGATTATTTTACGTATTCTTGGTCGCCACAAAAAAAGCAAAAGTACCGAATTTAAACATGTCCTTACTGTATTTCTTATATACGAGATATTAATGATTGGCAATGAAACTCGAGCACTCTATGTATGTAACATGTTGTGTAATGTATACGAAATGAATAGTGTAATGTATTTACATCATTTAAATCGTTTAAAGAAAACAAAACTGAACTTTTACTCAGTCCGTTAGTAACAGATAGCAATTTGACCAACCAGTGTCTACTAGAAACTACAAAAAAAATTTAAACACAGTAAAATTATATTGAAATGCAGTAACTGTAAGTATTTCGAGTTTATACCGTTTTTAGTGCCTAAAAATTTGTTGTCGACTCATTAGACCTCTAGTTGATCAGATTACTATATATTGCTAAAACTATTAAATTAATTTAAAACTTTCTTCAAAATAAATATTCATAGTAATCAACAGTTCTCAGTTTTTTTTTTTTGAAAATGTTTTCTTCAAATTTCTAATGGAATTCAAAGCATGCAGTGCTCGTTCTATTAAAACCATAACGTCAACAAATGGGTGACTGTTTTATTTTTGTTGAATGTCTCAAATATTCTCAATAAAAATGTATGTCTGTTACCAAAGCTAGTATACTTATCACGCCAACCAAATCAATTAGAACATGGGAACTAAGGTTTAATATGAGTAAACTATCTTTAATTTTCGAAGATAAATCAAAAAAGCTTATATAGAAAGAGTTGTTTGGGAACAAAAGTTGTTTTTAATTACCAAGTATCCATGGGCGTTGCCTCCAAAATTTCCAGGGGAGGGCGGACAACATTTTTTAACATTATTTAGAATTTGCATGAATGAACGAAAAATTTATTTGTGAATGTTAATTTAGCCACAGTTTTTAATTATTTAGTATTGCAATTGATTGGTTTTCATTGTATTTTCATTATTATCCATATATTAAGGAAAAATATTCATTATCTACCCAGAGACATGGGGGCGCATTCCCTGTCCCTCTTGGTGACGCCCATGCAAGTTTCATAACGAATACAGCATTTTCAACTTATAAATAAAAGTAATTTAAAGACCGCATCTTAGGCAGTCATTCCAGTTTTAAATGTAGAATTAGTACTTAATTACTGAAAAAGTCCAAAACAAAGTTTCCTAAATTATTAAACCCATATGAATTACCTAAAACTACACAACAAAGCTCTAAATTAAATGTAGGATTTGTACGATCGTAAAATGTCTGTTACAAATTAAAAACGTCACCAACTACGTACATCGCAATTGAAGACACGTGTGATGTGTGAGCTTACGACCTTGATAATCAGCAGTTTACAATTGCATTTCCATAGTCAGGCATTTTATTGTATTATTGTGAAAATAATATCTCCACGGGTTCCTTCGCGAAATATCGTAGACCGGTGATTACAAAACAACCCGAAACTAGAGTTTAATGGCATAGAACTGTATGTCTGTAGTCGTGGTATGGTCATTTTGAGACCACAAATGGATTTTTAATTAAATGCGCCGAAATCTAACTTCAAATCATTTACAAAAATTATTAATAATATACTTTTATTTTAGTCCTTAAAAATAATTGTTATAATGCAATAGTGTTTGTTGCTAAATGTTTAGCGTTCATCTAATTTTTGACAATATAAAAATCACCTGTCAAAAGCACATAGTAAGATATTGTCTGATTGTGCGTCTGATATTATGGAAATGACTACCTTAGATGCAGTCTTTGCTGATAACTAACCACATTTTACATTAAAAAAGATCTTTGTCACAGATTTTTATGGTAAAACATATATTATTTTCTTTCAAAGCAACACGTGTCTCTCATAAAAAATCTGTAGTAATTATTTTTAACTGCATTAAGAATTTTACTGTTTTTAACAAAAATCATAATTTCAGTTAAATAGAATAATAAAAGTAGTTCCATGGCGCATTGAAATAATAATTATAATTTGAATATGTAGAGTTTATACAAAGTAGGTATTATTTATTTCAACAACTTAGGTTATACTAAAAACGGTATACAGAATAACATGCATTTAGAATATTTAATTTACAAAGAATTACTAAATCAATAAAAATTATTTTCGTGCCTTGTAAACTGTCTTTATTCTTCGTCTCAAACAAGCAACGCCGCTTGCATGAGTTAACACCAGTTATTTAACACTTCGTACACTTTACAGTTTTAATATACAGGGTGTCTCACCAGGAACTGCATCGATCGATATAGGGAAAAGCACGCACCAGAAAATTTTGAAAATTTAGGTATTACTAATGGCATTGTGATTAATCCAACTAAAATAATTACAAGCATCTGGCACATCCGGTTATACCGGAAGTCGATACCAACTTGCTTATTTTAAATGTAGTACTCCACATATTTTAGGGTTTTCGAAAAGAGCATAAAATTCAGTCAAAAACATGTAGGATACCCTATACCTAAACAAAGCCGTTTCAGAGATAGTTGACATTTAAAAAAAATTTGATAGGTGTAATGGTTTACAATAACCTTTATAACTTTCTTCGTGTAAAAGATACTCATTTGCTTTTTGACATGCAGAAAGACGATAAGGCAAGCTATGCTCTACAGTTTAAAGAAATTCAATAATAATTAACAAGTGGTCCGTTTTTGACGTTATATTTTGTAAACTTCAAACCGCGAAAACTTGCTTAAGTCAAATGGAATATTCTGTATTTTTTTTACAACAGGTTATGTATAACTAAATTCATTTCTTTCTGATATAAGCATTGTGGGGGTTTAAGTTACAACTTTTTGAAATATTTGCGATTTTCTTAGAAATTCAAGAATTTTTAGTAAAAATTTTATCAACCATTAGCCATGATTAGAAACATGGCTACCCTATGCCTATACCCAGCCGTTTCAGAGATATTTGATATTTAAAAAAAAAATTGATAGGTGTAATGGTTTACAATAACCTTTTATAACCTTTCTTCGTGTAAAAGATACTCATTTGCTTTTTGACACGCAGAAAGACCATAAGGTTTTTGACTCAAAATTTTATGCTCTCTTCGAAAACCCTAAAATATATTGGGTATTCCATTTAAAATAGGCAAGTTGATATCGACTTCCGGTATAACCGGAGGTGCCAGATTCTTGTAATTATTTTAATTAGCTTGACCACACTGCCGTTAGTAATTCCCCAAATTTTCAAAATTTTCTGGTGCGTACTTTTCCCTATATCGATCGATGCAGTTCCTGGTGAAACACCCTGTAGTTTTCTCCGCTCATCCCCACCCCATCGTATATTATTATCTACCCATAATGTCTGCTATAGTAAATCCAGTCTTTTTTGGTGGCTTCTGTGGTTGAGGTGGCGGTCTCACTATTGGCACTTCACTTTTTTTTCATACTCAAATCGCTAGCCACGTTACTACAATTAGACCCAGATTGGGCTAGTATAGTTTTTGAGGTCCCTGGGAACCCTGGTCCAAAAATCATAGAGGTACCAGTATCAGGCGGCTTTAACAAAGCTGAAGCACTTATAGACATATTTTGACCTACAGTTAAGTTCTGAGGCGGCATATTTGATGAATGATGGTACATTCTCAAGTTCATCGGAGGAGTCGGAGGCCTACTAGAATTATACGAGACAGGCGGTCGCTCTTGGTCTAAGGTACGCTTTCTGAATGGTCCCAAAAAGTTTGGGACCATAGTTTCACTAGTTATTGTGCATGACTTCTGCTGAGGTGGGTGTAAATCACGTCTGATTTGCAACTGAGGCATTTGTACGGATTGTGGTTCAGGTAGAATATCTTCAGAATCTTTTAAAACATCAGGACAATCTTCCTGACCTGGATCTATTTCTGGATCTTCATCCAGATCGTCGTCCATGTCATGGCGTAAATCGTGTCTATCAAGAGATGGTCTCATAGTGTATGGACTGGAAGAGGAATAAGGTTCGTGACATTGTGTTATCTCTGGAGTTGGTGAACACACTCGAACGTCTCGATCATCTCGTGAGTCCACAGACGGACTTCTCGGCCTAGGAGACATTCTTTCCCTTTCCATATCACTTCCAGGTATAAACCCATCACCAAGGCCATCTGCTGGAACGTCACCAACAGCGTGCGTCAGAGCATGTCGCCTAAGATCACAATTTCTTCGAAAAACTTTTCCACAAGAATTGCATTCGTATGGTTTGTGATCCGTGTGCGTAAGAAGATGAGTTTTTAAATTTGAACGCTGATTGAAGGAACGACTGCACACAGGACATTTGTGAGGTGACTCTTCCATATGAAGAATCTTGTGTACTGCCAAGGTACGGGATTGACAGAAGCCCTTGCCACATTCGCCACATTTGAATGGCTTCTCTTTGCTATGGATATATCTGAAACAAAGAAAAACTAATTAGCGAAAAGCAATTGAGGAAATAGTTATTTATTTGGCCCGAAAATGGAACCCTGAGACATACCCAGCAGTATAAACTCGCTCCTTTTTTTTAATTACATACATATACGTGTAGGCATTTTAACAAATCTTCTAAATTTTTCCTTAAAACCAAAATACAAGTTGGAAAATAAATATTGATCAATATTTACAACTCTCTCACAAGTTCAATTGTATAGAAATTAACCATGAAAAAGGGGGTAACAGTTTTGAAATGCTGGTGATTAATTTTAACAATAACATTTATTAAAATAATGTAATACAATGGGGACTATTTCTACCCACTAAAGTTTATTTAACAGACATATCACATCTATTATTATATGTGTATAAAGGTATATAAGGCCAGATGCGTTATAAAATTAATCAACAGAGAACCAACTTTTTAAGCAAACTCTGGTGATGTAATTTTCAAGTTCCAATAAAGTAATATTCGTTACAATACTAATTTGTTCCGGGTTAAAGCCTAAAATTCCTGGTCTGACCAGTTGTTTAGATTGAAATTGTTAGGAACATGATAAAATCGAATAAAAAAAAACTATATCAATTCTAATACTATGTATACTCGTGGTATAATAAACTCAAGTCACATTGCATAATGAACGCAGAGGGCAGCTAGATATAAAAATAGAATACCTTATCTCCACACCATATCAATTCCAAGTTACATTTATGATTTATATTAGGATTAATTAAAAAATATAACATGTTCCTCTCGATACTAATATCCATCTCTTTCTTACTAACGATCCAAATATGACTAAGTTATATTTCTACCTCTCTCTCAAACAGGTGCGTTTGGTTGAAAGGTATACACTGGTGTAGATACTAAACTTTATTAAGGGGTATATTTCAATACTTTAAAACTTTAACAAATTTAATTCTGATTAATTTTACTCTATACACAAACTAATTAAAACAATGACAAACATCTTCGCTGCTATTGAGAGAAATAAAATGCTGTATACATTATTCTGTGACGTTTCGAAAGTTTTTGGTTGTGTTCCACGAATTTCTTTTTGAAGATTCTGCGATTACCGAATATGAGATGTTGTTCATGACTTCATTGTATCTCGTTTAAAGAAAACAGACAAGTTTCATATTGTAATGGAGTGATGTAAACTGCAAGAATTCGTAGGCGTGCCGCAAGGCTCTATACTGGGGCCATTATTGATTATATTGTATGTGAATGATTTATCATTTGCATGCATTTGAATGTAATTAATAAATACACATAATAATCTCCTGTAAAAGATTTTTTCAGAGAGGTAAATAAAGTCATCTTTCTAGAAATATGGATAATAAATATGGTATATATGTTAATAGATTATTACCTATGAACCAAAAATGTTTTAATATGCAAACTAGTTAACACGTCTAACTAGATTGTAAATTTATTTTAAGTTCATAAAACTAATAATTTGCTTGTACAACTAGTAAATTTCATATTTTTCAAGAAGATAACAATTTATCATGTATGTATTTAACAATTAACAAATAACATAACCTATAAACTTATAACAGAATAAGCAACTTTTAAAATGGGTAAACCATCACCATTTACAACATAAAATTTAAGTAAACTTAGTTTACTTTAAGGGGAGAATAAATATACGCGACCAGGGCTACGATCGCGATAGTGACGGCGTTGGTAATCGGATGTGACTTTAGTAGTAGAAGTGAATCCATACATATACGATCGCCACCGCTATCGTAATCGTGATCTATATCGCACATATGTGTTTTCCGCATTAGTCGATTTTTATAAAATTGTTCCGTTTTTGTTTATGTAAAAAACTGTGCATACATGAATATATTATATTATTACTATTACACACAACATTACTATAACATAACTCATAGCGTTAAAACAGTTTTAATTAAACCTATTAAAAATGTAACATAATTTAGATTAATTGCAATACTGATTTACTACTACTTACAAACCCACTTTAGTCTAATTTACTATTCTACTATTTACCATTCACACAGACGTTTAACTGAGCAACAAATGCGCAAAATTACGTCACAAAAATTCTAATCAATGACTTTAATTGCGAAGCCATTGATTCTAATAACATAGTAAAAATATTTCCTTGTATATAGAATGCATTAGATCGGACACGTTATTGATGTTATTTTATACTCTTGGTGCCAAAAAGGTGAAAAGTAATAAAGATACTTCCACATTCTTATATCAGATAACCTCCGTGCTCTTCTTATAGGCACGCTTATGGAAAGAGAATTATTTCTTTCACTCTTTCGGTCTTTGGCCGCTATCCAAGGCTAACCGGGTAGTGATGCTGCTCAAAGATCTCTAAAAAGTTCGAGACGTGCGTTGTACACCGACTTACTAGATTCTAGTTCATTATAATTTTATTTTTATTATCGTACCTCCACTTGTATCAGAACTGTGCCCCTAGGTTTCTTGATTTTATTAATATTATCACTTTTTTTATGTCATTTTTAATTAAAAGAGACATGTATTAGTTAAAATATATCATACGATGTCAGAATATAGTATAAACAGTCGTTAACGAAATTTATGGCAAATTAATCTGTGTATGTTTTATATTACTGCATTCAACAATACATTAGTGCATGATGCCACGATATATTTTTTAAATTATCTTAAAAAACAAATAATAATTATGAAAGGCTCTAGTAGTACATTTTTCAATTAAATCTAAGAGTTTCGAAAATCTGTAATCAATTATTTAGAGATCCTGAAAATTTAGAAAAACTTTTACCTGAATTTAATTCCCAGAATCAGCAGATTAATGCGAAAAGAAGACAGTGTAAGGATAAAACTATGCACCTCCTAAATAGACGAAAGATCCTACTATAGGATTAAAATATTTTAACAACCATTTACGTTAAATATAAAAAACAGCAGAGCAAAAAATTTAAAAAATTGTGTGTCCATTATGTGTCAGTTATATCAATTTTTAACGAGATTTCCATCGTACATAAACTCTTTTGGATCTTTAATTTTTTATTTATTGAAAACAAAGATAACACTTGCATTATTGTGCTACTTTTAAATTCACTGTTTCAGGCGAAGTTTTAATATTTCAATTGTCTGTTATGTTTCTCGTAAGCAGGCCTCTCAGTTTTCTACCTCCATTATTAATTTTATAGGAAAAAATGCAAATTTAGTCAACGTTTTTGCGCGGAAATGGATTTTGTAGAGAAATAAGTATCTTTGGTCCTTCTTATCTAGTTATTTACGCAGATTCCCTTGTCCTGTAGATTCTCTATAATTCTCTAAGTAAAAAAAAGTAGAGAAAGGATCAATTATGCGTCAAATATGAGAGGTATAACCAAAAAAATTTATTTATAAAAAAATTATCTCTATATTATTATGAAAATTGATATTAAAAAATATGTATGTAATCATTCTTTCAACTTCCTGTTTAGCTGTAAATGGTACCGACTTTAAAAAATCTGTGATGATAACAGATTGGCCTTGTATATTTGGAGAGAAGGTGTCTTCCCAAATTCAGCAATATATAACACATGACGCTTATCATTGACAAATTTCGAGATATTACGAATATAATATATAATAGGGTTCCCCGAGTAGTATTTTAGTTAAATAAGTTTAGGGACGCTTGAAAGTGACTGCCCAAGAATTTCATTTTCATGAAAAAGTGACCTGAATCCGTGGTATCTTTATTTGTTCTTGAACAAGGTTTTAGTAGATATAAAGTTGCTAAAGATAAACGAAATTCCCCGTCTTAGAATCTTTAAAGGAAAAACGCAAGGATAATATACTAGCTAATAAATAATACACAAAAAGTTACTTAATCCGGTTTTAAGTTAAGTTCATTAGTTATGAATGTTATGATGAGTGCGCGGTGATCTACATGGAATCAGTCGAACATAACCGCAGATCTCTCAGAAATACTTCGATTTATAACCATTTTATAGACAGTATCCATATAGCATTGCTGCGATAGAAAATTCTACCTAGCAAAAGAAATCAGAGCAATCTGTCCAGCATCTCAGCAAGTAAACTGCAAGAGGAGAATGTCAACTATCGAATGAAGCAGATATTTTAGTTATCAAAACAGCAGATTCATAGTATGGGAAGAGCGCGACAAATTTATTGTGGTCAAATTTGATGACTCTAATCACGCCTCTGAAGGTAATTTATTTCTTGAAAAGTGAAATGCATAAAAACGTTCCCTCGAGTCAATTTTTAGTACCAAGAAGAAGCAACATGTTTGTTTTGGTCACATTGAGCGACTGTGATTTGCCTCAATGTTGTGCAACAAATGTCAAAGAATCCACAAAACAATTATCTGTACCTTTGATTACACTCTTAAAAAGCTAATCACTAAGAATAAGGAGAAAACGAAATATGTTCGACTGATTTTTAACTGAAATTTGGTCTGTACACTGGAGTACATGAACGCACGTTCATGCCTTAAGATATATACGTATGTCTGTAGGCACTTTTACTAACATTTTAAAATAAAAACCAATTAGATAATAAGATAGACAATTTCATGAAATGTAACTGATATATTATAAAATTAATAAATAATGTCTCAATTTTTTTCGCTCTTTCTTGATCAGCCAATACGGTAATTTTTAACTAAACATTATTATACATTAATGTATTCTTCTTGTATGAGATATAAATATTTTGAATGTATGCCCCACTTTAGAGTAATTAATAATATATTTCTTTAGTTAAATTAAAAATATAAACCCAAATAATTTTTAGATTTGGTGGTAGTCAAAATTTTGTTAAGGAAAACATTTTAAAGGACTTAGTTTAATACACTATAAAAATCAACCCAGTTTTTCTAAAAAAAAAAAACTAAGATGACAATCTGCGATTACAAAATAAACAAAATATAATTAGATATGTTACCCGACTATGTATAATTCATAACATTTATTTTTATTACCTACAAACTTGTTTAAATAATTTTTTTCATTTGCATAGCAACATATTTTTTGTAAGTGAATTAAGAATTTAAACATAACTTTAATATACCAAATAAAAACATACATACTCTCAAATTAAACAATAAAAAAATGTTACTACCTAAGTAAGTATGTAAATGAGGAAATATAAAAAAAATGTTGATTTATAGCTAATTTTACAGTATTAAATTGTTTATATGAATATTTAAACAGCTAAATGGAAGACTTATGTAAATCAATTACAATGAATTTATAAGATCTATATCAGATAGATAGTTTTGAAAAACTCCCACTAATATAGAACTCAAAATGCGTCATCATTTAACAATTAAGATAAATGGTAATTTTATCTAAAGAACTGTTATCAGAAATGTAGCAACATTCTCCAAACAAGTTAGAGAATGATGTATAATTCATTTCCTTGGTAATACCATTAAAGAAACGAGCGAAAATAATTTGGAATCAAATAAATGAATAATTGCCAGAAATATGTCCAGGTTAACTTTGTACTTCGATATAACCTGCCTGCCACTATTACCTAGAAAAAATGGGGACCAAAAAACAACAGCCTTTAGCTGAACTAACAAAATCTTATTTAACACTGTTATTAAATAGTCTGGCAATATGTAGAAAAAACCTTCAGGGACACATAATGTTCTTATTCATTATATTACGGGATGCGATAGTATATTTCATCCATATAAAAGAGGAAAAGAGAATGCATTAACTATCATAACGAATTATGAAGAAATCCGAAATAATATTTTAGGTAAATAATCTGGAAGCAAATACAGATAAATCGTATGTAGCTCGAGTTTATATTAACATTATGGTCCGAGGTTTTCCAATAAAATTAACAAAAAAACAGTATCTACTGTACAGTAAAACCATAACTCGACAGTTTCTGCAGTATAATGTCGATTTATCAATTCTTCCTACGCAGAGTGCTTTTAATATACATATATTAAGTAATTCTAAATAATAAATAGTTTTATTATGTTCTTAGAATATGTCGTCAGATTTAGTTCTGGCAGGGTAATGAGACAATTTTTAGATGGAAAAAATATAAAAGAACAATACATCCTATTCCCATGGCACAGAAGGTAGCACTTCTTAAAAATTATATCGTGTGCATGTAAAAATGAATGTGAGAAAATATGTTTCTTCGTGTGTAGATCAATCAATCATTAGTACAATCTTTTATAAATCTAATAAGAAAAAAGAGAAATTGCAAAATCGTCACGGTTTCGGAATACAAACGTATTAGTGAAAAATGTATGCTGGCTATTTTTCAATATGATGGCTGAAGCCGGCCGGAGACTTAACTGGAATTTTAACATTAATTCAGCTCATAAAAAAAATCTAACTGAACAAAAAAATCACGAAGTCTCGAGTATTTTTGACTTATCTATAGATACATAGTAGCGCAGACAAGACTGAATGTCCAGTTGCATACATGTCCGGTTTTGATCATTTTGTTACAGCACATTTAAGGATCTGAGATGGACAGTGAACATCCATCTAAGGATATCCAGACCATACTCCATTTGGAATATCCATTGTATATTCGTTTATAACACCTTCAGGTTGGTGCATCTAGAAGCATGAGAATTCGAATCCGGAGTCAGAATTGCTCCATCACCCTCCAGTTTTTTAATTATGGAAAACTACAATTAAAAAAAAACTGAAGGATGATGGAGCAATTCTAACTCTGGATTCGAATTCAGCGCGTCAAAAATACATAAAGATAAGTTGGTCTAGTCAAAACAACAGCCCCCATACAGAGGAATTTTCTGAATTAAACGGTGGTTTTCCACAATTAAAAAAAAACTGGAGAGTGATGGAGCAATTCTTACTCCCGATTTGAATTCAGCGCGTCAAAATACATAAGGAACAATTGGTCTAGTCAAAAGAACAGTCCCCCTTTTTTCGTGTGCCTGTGTAACTATTCAAGAAAAATAAGAAACTTTTAAATTTCTCTTTCTGTTGCATTGGACCAATTACTAGCTGATAAATATATAAAATTATATTAGAAATCAACTGTAAGAAAACATAAATAAAATTGTATTACTTATTGTTTATTGACTAAAAGTATAATATAACAGATGTTATATTGTTATTTCGTGGCACTCTATATTTTGTTATGCAACAAAAATGTTCTTAAAAATAATAGTGTTATAGATATACATTATTTATTTAATTGTAACAACAATGAATACGTTTTGAGAGTTCTTTCAATAAATAAACAACATCAATCTTAATTATAATTTCATCATCATAAATGTAATTTTGATTATAAGTAAAGAGTACCCTGTCGATATAAAATAATGATGTTTATAAATTAAAAATAAATAATATTAACACAACTTTTTAAATTGTCTTACATCGGAACAGAATAATGAATATAATATAATATAAATAAATAAAAGATATTCAGCTTGTAGTAGTTGAATGTAAAGTAATAAACTACAGGATTAAAAAAATCGTATTTTCTAAGCCTCGCGTCCCCTTGATTTTAATCCTCTTGTATAATCGAGTCATATATTATGGATTGCCCCGTCTAATACGCTATGGAATGTTGAAACTGTCGGGATTATCTTGAGCTATAACGACGTTAAAACTCCACGTTACATTATTATAATTTAAATTCTTCTTCTGGTTTGTTCTGCCTTATTTTGCACATTTGGTATTCATATTTGAACTATAGTTTGCAGAATGGCCACGAAGAATTTATGAAAGCATGAATAATGGAATCTTTCCAATACATTCAATGAGAATAATCGCAATTGTATAATTTAAATTTTTCAATAATTATCAATAAGCAATTTCGAAGTTTAAATAAAATGAAAACACTAATACCTGAAGAAAAAGTAAACATAATGAATGCATGAAAAGTGGAGCACAAAACTGATACTTTAATTAGACGTAGAATTATAATGGCATAAGGGGGAGTTTATCTGTTTGAAAAGTATATTAATTCTCTACGCACTGGTTTTACATTTTTTTAACTCGATTAATCCTCGTCCGAAATAGGGCGTTTTAAACAGTTTTAATCATCTCCAGATAATGCCAACTTGGTTGGCGAAACGCGCGTCGAGTGCAGTATATAGTGTTTCGGTGTTTCGTGGAAAATTACGTCAGTGTTATCTTCACATCAGAGGTTCCAACCCACTCCAGGACTGTTAGTAAGATAGAAAAACGGTTCCGCGATCTTGAACATGTGAGACATTTACCCAAAAGAGAATATTCTGTTATCGATGATGACACCAAATTAAATGTAATATTGGAGGTAGAAGAAAATCCTATGACTTTTACACGGCAAATTGCATGGAATAATGATGTAATGATACATTCGTCATTAAGTTGTTTAAGAGCAAATGAATTGAATCCTTAAAACTACATCCAATACAGGAGAAATGTGAAGACGATCCTGCTTGAAGGGTTGAAATTTCTGAAAATGATGAGGAAATCAGATCAGAATGAATTATCTATAGACGTGTTATATTCTGATCAATCAACCTTTACTCTTCATGAACATGTATATCGTCAGAATTTTACATTCTTCTCCCGGGAAAAGCCTCACTGGAGTATCCAGTGAGGTACACGAGAGTTACATACTAAAAAACTGGAAAATGTTATTGTCTGGGTAGGCATAGTGGGGAATCAAAGAATTGGACCAATAGTCTTTGAACGTAACCTAACCGAAGCTATTTCAACTTTCTCCAAACAACAAAGTTATTTCCCGATCCAAACAATCCAGAGATACAAACCTCTTCTTTGCGGTTTCAATAAAATGGGGCCCTATCTCATTTTACACTTCCTGTCAGAGAATATTTAAATAGAGTATTCCAGAATAGTTGGACAGGCAGAAGAGGTGCGTTGGAATGCGCTGCAACGTCACCTGACCTGACCGAACTGGATTTTTTTTCTGGGGTCACCTAAAAAACAAGGTCTATGAAACAAAAGCTGCAAGCTAGCAAGAGTTAAAAGACAAAATAACGACTGACTTCACAGATGTTTTATTCTAGACTGGGTTGCTGTCAAGAAAAGGAAGGTGCTTATTTTAAACAATTATTAATTAACTTTAATAAACTAACTAAATCCGTTTTTACAGTCATTTTTATTAAAAACTTAATTTCAGAATTTAGGTATTTTCAATTTTAAAGAAATTATTAAATTTAAGAAGTACTTGATTTTAAATATTTAAAACGTGGATTAACCGAATTCAAAAAATTTAAAACCAGTGTATAGAGAATTAAAATGCATTTCAAACAAGACATAACACAACCATTTGAGCCATTTAAAATTTTCTAAGAGGCTGATTTGTAGAGAAAGTGTTTGAAAGTGGATGTAAAATTTGTATGTCAAAAATTGGCATTTTAAAAACAATCGATCTATCTGATGATTTTTTGCAAAAAACTTCTGTTATCATAGAAATTTTATTCCATCAAAAGTTTCCACACCGTATCTGTAGGTAATCGTACTATATAAATGTTAATTTTTGACAGACCAAGTATTATGTTTATTTAATTCCACACGTTCTGCAAACTTTTTTAAATATATATCTAACACTGTGTGCAAATTACTGATAAATTATAAACCATAAAATATTTTTATAAGTCTAATAATTAAAGCTGGCAAGTCGTGCGGCGGTTCAATGGTGCGACATCAGGTGTTTAGGGACAACGGCGGCGGACAAATACCAAATACGGAAGCGAGCCGCGAGACTCTATTGCAAATTTGACCTATCAACAAGTCAAGTATTGATATTTGTGACCAATGGTGCCGCGGCAATGCATTTAGTAGGTCGCTCTCTTCAAGAACACGATTATAGGTTGGTACATGTTACGTGTTAAAAAAGTTCTTGCTTTACATCTTAGTAACAGAAACTATTCGATAAGGTTTTTTCAGAGGTAAATGCGTTGATAGCAAGTACAACAAAGGTGTTTCTTAAATCCCCTAAACGTCTTCGCGCATTTCATAGCAAGTGTCCCGGTATTCCCGAACCACCACAGCCGATTCTATTACTATATACTCGTGCCAAGCTAACACGTGGCTTAGCGCGCGGGGCTTTAAGTAAATAGGACCTATTATACTAAATATTGGCTACAACAAATTGGTGACGTGCTGTGGAGCTGAAGCGAGAGTAGTGCGTGATAAAGGGAGGTAGTTTTATATGTAGCCAATTACACTTAGACACCGGTTGCTCCACGACATCTATGGAACTGATGTAATATTGAAGTTTAGTTAATAATTCTGATGAAAGTAGTGAAAAGTACTAGTCAAAATGTGATGAACGGAAATTGTATCGAAAATGAAAATATTGACATGGACGAGCAAGATAAGAAAATAAAAAGGAGAAAAGAAAACAAAACAGTTACGTTTTTGTCGATTAGATAAAGTTATTGAAAAATAGTAGACGAGGTAAACCACAATTCTGCAACACGCTATAGGTTTTAGACAAATAATGAACGTAGTAACGTTAAGTTAAAACGTATCCACGTGTTCAAATGCAATAAATAGCTCGACATCAGAGTAGCAATATCCCGTTATGCGTCATCAAAACCAACATATCTCTGATGATACTGATGGTCAACTCTAGCGACATTTGTTTTGCGTTGAATTGTATAATTTTATTTATTTTTTTTACATGGAATGATTTTTGTTTTCAGTTTTTCAAATTTAACGTATTTATTAAAGTTACCGATTTAACAAAATATTATATTTCATTCTCTAATTCCTTTACTTTCAAATCCAAAGAAGTTCCTGAACGTAAAAAATATTCATAAATGCCTACATAGGATAAAATAACAAAAAATCGTAATGTGGATCAACTTCCTTAAAGTGACCATCAGTTTCTCTTCAGGTGGATTACATCTTATCTTCTTCGTGTTAACTAACACTGCTTATAACTATGTAACCCAAGTGTTCGAAAACTGAGGGTTTTGACATACGAAAGTAATTAAAAAATTTGTATCTGCACAAAGTTCTTGAAACAAAGTATAATACTTTTTCTTCTTTTAGTGCTAGCATTGGATGTATAGGCATTACTATTCTGCATCTCTTCTTTCCTTTTCTTAACAAAAAAGACACTCTCGTTCCACGACATTTTTAAAATGAACTGAATATTTTCGGTTGAACCTCCGGTGCTATACTCCTTTTCGCAGCTCACCAGCTGCACCAGTGTCTCAGCTTGGTGCCATCGGTGCTAGTGTAATAGTACTTAACACTTTGGGAACATGGTTGAAGGCTGTTTTTATTATGCTAAATATTTTGACAACAAATAAAAGCTGTGATACCACAATTCATTCCAGACGAAGCTGCAACTATTAAGGAACGTCAGACAAAATTCGAAGATATTTCCGTTGAAATAGCTTTAAAAACTATTCAAAAGAACTTAAAAGATTACACGGCTCCATAAGAAACTTACAAAACAGTGCGTTGTCGTACAAGTTACCAAATAGTGGACGAGGTAAATCCACTGCTACACGCTATAGGTGACGAAAAATGACGCGTTAGAGAAAAGTTCGCACGTGTTAAAGCAAGGCACTGGTTTTACCAGATTAAGACAAATTTATGATGGTACTGATGGTGCATCTCCAGAGCCGTTAAGTACGTTCAAAGACTAGCCCTTTTAAGTATGCCTGTATTATATCAATAGATGTCGAACGGTCGTTCTCAAAATATAGACATATTTTTTCACCACAGGGAACATCTCTCATGGAAAACAACCATAGAAACATACCTGATGCTGCAAAGTTTTTATAGATCTTCTCCGGTTGTGATAACCAAGCTAGTTAAGAGGGTAAGTTATGCATACATTGTTATAACAGTTTATTGCTTTTGTTACTAATTAATTTCTTTTATTACGCTTATTATGATGCGTACGCCTATGTCTCGCCGCATATTTCTGCCAGCAGTGCTAATAACAGAATTTATCAATCTACTGATGCATATAATTTAATTAAGGAAATTATTTAGTATAAGGTATACAAAAAAATGTAGAAACAATGATTTGATTTGTCGTTCTGATATCATTGACATTATGTCGTTTAATTAAATCGTAAGGTATTATATCAATAAATAAAATATTTCTAGTTTTATTTTGATTGGGTCCAAACAATGGTGCTCCATATCAGGGTCAGCCAGATCTTGAAACCAGATAAAAATGATCTATATTGCTGAAGGAGATGATTTATTACCTTTGAAGTTGCATAGGAACTCACACGTGTAGCGAACAACGGTTGAGGATAAAAATGTATCTTATTATAGTCGTATACCTATTATTTTTCTTTAGAAAATTTAACATAGAGTGGATACGCAGAAGAAATAAAAAGTGTATAAAATACTCAATCTATAAAATATTTTTTAGGGAATCCTTTTGATTTGGAAGGTAAAAATCAAGCATTTTAGAGACAAAAATATCTATGACTAAAGTATCTATAGTTACCTACTTAAATAAAGAAATAAAGTAAAACAAGAAATTCATTAATTAACCAATTTAAAACTTTATGCTAGAAAGTTCAATAAAATAGAGGGAAAACCTTTTATTATGGTGGATAAAGTTTTCCACATGGAAAAAATAAAAGAATGGATGAAAGATTACCCAAAATAAAAAAATAAAAAAGATGGTGATTATTCACACTTCTGAGCAGAGCTGTCAGGTACTTCAATTAAAAAAAATTGAAATAGTAATTTAATTATTATTAAGTAATTAAATTACTTTAATTCAATTACTTTTTTGGACGCCTTAAAATAATTGGTATTTGAATTACTTTTGTAAAAGTAATTGTAGTTGGTAATTGTTTTATTGTTTTTGGTAATTGAAGTACTGAACAAATAATTCAATTCCTTTTGGGTAATTCAATTCCTTTCAGATACTTTAATTACTTAAAATAATTGAAATTGTATCAAAAATATTCTGAGAAAAATCGCAACGCGCTCGGCTTTAATAACTTGTCTGAACTTGTCGTTTGATAGTATTTTCGTTTTCTTTCAGTTATCCAGTGCACTACACAGTACACAGTAGCTGTGATTGCAAGAAAACCATGTTTTTAATTATTTGTGTCCTTGTGTTTTTAATTCTTAAAAAGGCAAAGTAAGTAAATATTAAATAATAAATTTGTTCTTTACTATTTTTTAAATATTAATATTTGTTATACATATATCTCCGATATTGGCAATATCTATTATTTTACCTATTTGCTTTAATCAAATACCTATTAATATTAGTTACACTAACAAAATTTTTTAATAATGATTGTAGAAACAAAATTTTTGCACAGAAATGCATTTCACGTTGAACTCAAATATCGAATAAAAAATGTGTCTGTATGTATGTCTGTGTGTAGACCATTTCTTGTCAACACAATAATTTCTTTTAGACTTGAAAATTTTATTTTAAATTTAGTACCTATATATGTAAAATAGCTTGGTAGAATATTACCTACATACGTGTTTGAATGACCTAATAATTATTTAAAAATACATGTACATTGTGCCTCTTTTTTGGTAGGTATTTGAATTTCTTTTATTTATAGTCGATATTTCAATTATTTTTGGTAATTTAATTACATTCAAAGTAATTCAATTAAATAGAGTAATTGAAGTATAAGGTAAAGTAATTGAATTCCTTTACTTGAAAAAAAATATTATTTTCGACGAGTAATTGATATTTGAAGTACTGTGTAAAGTGAGGAGTAATTGGTAATGGAAATATTCACTACTTTGATTGATAATTGGTAATTGGTACTTCAATTACTATTAATGGGTAATTGTGACAGCTCTGCTTCTGAGGAAGGCGAGGTGACAAATTGCTTATCTGGACATTTTATGGTAGAAATAGAAACCAGTGGTTCTTTTATAAATGCAATAAAAGAAATGTTGGAATATAATTTTCCGTTGGTTGCGGTTGGTGGTTTTGGCAAGTCAATCAGAAACAGCTCTAACTGGTTTAAAAAAAAATCTCGAAAAAATTAACCACGGAAAATTAAATTTCTTAAAAAGCCTACTCCAATCCAAACGAAAAAAGAGCATCATTAACTATGAAAAATACCTACAACTTGATTCTCAAATACTCTTTCTGTATCGAAGAACTCTTTTCTTCTTAGTAGTATAAGTTTTTACCAATAATTCATAATATATAATAATACAACATAAGAAAAACATTAATTCTTCTTATCATATCATTGCATAACGTGGGCATTAAAGTTAAAACTATAAAAAGTGCTTGTAATGCCTAAGTAACTGGAAGAATTAGGTAAATATAGTTTCTTGTTTAATTAGAGGTACTATAATATTTTAATAGATTGACTAGTTCAATATGATAAAGCGAAACAGAATGAATAATATATACGATGAGAAAGAAATAAACATAGCAGAGAAACTGAAACTTGTTTTTATGATAAAGAAACCTCTGGAAAGCAATTAAAATAGATCGGTTTGTCTGATCAATATATCTACTAAGACCGTGACAGTGTAGAAGTATGTTGTCTATAGAATTTTTTATACTTAGTCTAGATAGAATTTTAATAATAATAAAATTTGTACCAGTAGATAATGTATTCACATCATCTTTTAGAAGTAATTTTGTTTTTTGGTTTTTCAAATTAATATCCCACGCCTCAGATGAGAAATGTTTTATGCAAATACTTAAATAGATTGTCAAATTAAGCAAATATTTTAATAATACTAACTAGGCTAACTGTTTCTAGAAATAATTACGAAAAAAACCTCATCCGATAAGCTTTATTAACAATACGAAAAAAAGATCTGATTTTTGCATTATTGTTTGTAATTACTCCATCTATGATGTTTTTAATGCATGCTAGTACTCTTTTTCAGCCAAATGGATTATGCATACATATATTTTATAATCCTAACAAAGTATTTATGCCCTGTTACATATTAACCGGAAAAACATTATTTTGACAGCACTAATTTAACATCTAAAATTTAATTAGAACATAAGTGAAACGAAATAACCGGATGCCAAATATGTACTAAGGTCTCCAAGGTGCAGTCCTAGGGACACTCTGATTTTTAAGAAGCATCATCGATGTTTCTATTAATGTCAGTACCACAGTATTTGGATTTTCTGCAAATGATACAACATGAGTTTACATTATTTATACTATATAACGAGAGATTCAATATATTGATATTTTTTTCGGAACTCAACTGTGTAAAAATGTAAGAAAATCTAAATTTCTCAAGTCGACGTTTCGACAATACTTATTGTCATCCTTAGGATTAATGAGATATTTGGTTTTTTATTGAGACAATCATTATCGTCAAATATTGTAATAAATAGAATATTGTAACCTATGTAGGATTTCAGTGCAAATATTTTACTGTACGAGTAGTCAGAACAGAAAGAATTTTCTATCATAGAAATTTGTTTCTGTTCTGACTACACTAAAATATTTTGCATTGAAATCCTATATAAAATACATTATTAATTTTTTTACAATATTTGATGACGATGATAGTGTTGACGAAAACCAAATACCTCATTAGTCCTGAGGAAGACAATAAATATTGTCGAAACGTCGACTTGATGAGAAATTTTGGTTTTCTTACAATTTCATCCAATTCAGTTCCGACAAAATTGCAACATATTATAAGACACTTCCAAAATACATTGTTGATATTCTTAATGCCGCTTGTCTTCCAGTACCAAATGTACAGTGGTTGTCATTAAATATAAGTACATACATGTCATGTTTTCATAAGGCTTTATTAACTTAAAGAGACAAAATGGAGAGTGTCTTGACCCACCATTTTGATTAAATAAATCTAGATTATTTGTATATACATTATTCTAAAAACTAAATGAATCTGTGTCTCACTCTGTCATTCAATTTGTTTCATAAATATTAGTATGAGTTTATGTATCATCTAGAACTAGAATTTGTAGTCTCATAGCGAATAGCAATAGAAAAAGTTAAATCGCCAAGTTTAAATAATTTGTTGATATATAGCTTGTAGCTTATTTTACTTTAGTTCTACGATTAGTAGAATGATTTGTGTATGTATCGTATGGAATACAATCCATACGTTCCTCGATTCACCCGTGGTGTTAGTAAGATTTTTAAAGATATAAGTATGACAGCGGTTCATTCAATGGGAAATAAACTAAAACAACTTTTAGACAACCTAAAAGACAATGATGAAACAAACTAAAAGTCGAGATTTACGAAATTAGTTGTAATGACTATAATAAAAAAAATTGTTGGACAAACTAAATGATCAATTCAAACTAGATTCAAGAAGTATATGGCACATCTCAAATATGTTAGAACAGATAAGTCTAGTGTTGCCCAATATGCGTTTGAGCGCTACCATAAAATAGATAGTTGCAATTCAAGATTAATTAAGAATATAACAAATACTAGACAGCTGGATGTATGTGAAATCTTGAAAATTACAAGGTGTAAAAATAGTATGAATTTTAATAGTGACAGAGAGCCAATCCCTTATAGTCTGCTCTCTTGGTGAGTTAGTCACAGTTCATCGTAATTTAGATCAAAATAGGATACATTATTTGCATAAAGTTAGTTTTAATCACTTCCAGATGGTGCCAACTTGGTTTGACGAAACGCGCGGCGAGTCCTATTGACTTTCTTGGAGCGCCGGAACCTTCTTCCTACGTAAGTCGAGTTTCTATCAATATCAAATTGAAAATGGCGGATCTATTGCAGTGTATTTCATTTGTCACACGTTGTAACGGTAAGCTTTCCTAAAGCTTTGCAATAGCAAAGTCCCTTTGAAGTTGAGTAAGCTTAATAAAAAGCTGAAGTTTGCAATAACAATAATACGTGATGTTTACATTTAATGGGGATAGGCCAAGTTTTATAGAGAAACCAATTTTTATATAGTCGCCGTTTCGATTTTAATTAAATCATCCTCAGGATTCTTCATATTGTATACTGCTTCATTTCCATATGTTTGCCTGATTCTTCTAAGAAACCCATATTTACCTATTGTTGAAGTAGTATACAATATGAAAGTCCTGAGGATGATTTCATTAAAATCGAAACGTCGACTATATAAAAATTGGTTTCTCTATAAAACTTTTCCTATCTCCATTAAACGTAAACATCACATTGTTACAAGGCTATTATCTCTATACATATTCAATAATAAGGTTATTCTCCTTAATTTTATTATTCTCTCATTTTAACCATCTCCAGATGATGCCACCTTGGTTAAAGAAACAAGTGGCGAGATGAAAAGTTGAAAAAGAAACTATAGGAGCACTATATCTACTTTAATTATGTCCAAATAGTATTCAATTATTTAGTTAATAAGTGAAGTTGCCATGTAAAAAAATGTTATATCGCATTTATTTCTTTGCTTCTTTTTCTGCTAATTATCGGCTAAATATTTTCAACAGCATCACTCATTTAAACAGTTATAATAGAATAAATTAATTATGATCTCTTTCGGTGTACAAGACGATCAAAGAAATTGACTAATGCGGTACTGCTTTTTTATATGTACTTTTGACCTACACTTTAATAATAAATGAATTCTGCTAAATACGGACGACGCTAAATAAATAATTAAGATTAATTCCTTTTGCTTCTTTAACTTGAACTCTGGACATTACCTCGAAAGTATCTTAAGCTCTCTTTTTTTGTCCACATTAGTCAAAACAAATATAAAAGAGCTAAAAATAATTCCGCCGAATAAATTTATATAATTATGCTAAATAACCTTTTCGTTTTTACTTTTTTTAATTAATTATACTACCAAATTCAATAATATATTCAGTTTGGGTCTACAAGATGTTTATCAGATAAATTTTTCGCTCGCGCCGCGCCGACCCAGGAATTCTCTGACAAAGAACAGTTCCGCGGATAGAATTAAATAAACACGGAGGCGTTTAGGTTCGGTTGAAAGTCTGGAGATATTACTGGTTTTAAATGAACTATAGCTAATAATGAACAATATAGTGGTAAAAAAATACGGACTTCTATTTTCCAATGTGACGAGTATATTGTGGATAAAAACAAATAACACTGACGATAAATTTAAACTTTTTTTCTCTATTAAATGGAAATGAATACTTATACAGTGTATCCGAAAATTCCTTCACCATATTTCAGGGGCATTTTACATGGGAAAATATGAATAAAACTTCGTACGGGAGCTGCAGCCCTTTAAAGAAGAATCGAAGAACAGGTTTTATTTAATATCTCGGGAACCCTTCACGCTGAGGAGACGCGCGTTAGCATCCAGGCCAATATTAATGATGGTCAGCATTTAACGGTGTTAACCAAGAAGAGCTTCAACAGAGACGTGCGGAACTGGTGTGGGTCCATATGCTTTACACTCCTATTTTTTTGGTCTTTATTTTTTATGATTTCCCACTCATTTCTACAGCATACGGAACTGATGTGGGTCAGTCCATCTACTTTAAACTCATATTTTTTGTCTTTATTTTTTATGATTCTCCACTTATTTCTGCACAAAAAAAGGTTCTCTTCACCCGAAGTCGTAGGACCAACCATTTTCAAGAAAAACTTTAAGAGATTTATTCCAGGATTCATCAAGTAAGTGGGATTTGAACAAAATGGTCGAAATAGGTTTGTGTTGGAAACATCAAAGCGTCTAATCTTGAGAAAAGTCAAAACATTTGCTTTAAGAGAAAACAGTATCTTAAAATATAGCGCAATATTTTAAGTTTTGAATAGTTTTAATAAATCAATCAAGTAACATGGAACCTCTAACATTTTGTTAAATTTTAGTAATTAATTTATTATAAAATTCGTTCAGACAATTGTCAGGGGGGGATAACCACTAATGTAATAGTTGGGACAAGACTGATGTAATACTGCACAATGCTAAGCAATACATATGTAATTATACTGCAATACTTGTGTAATACCATTGTAGAACCATGTAATATTCTTGCAATACGTATGCAATTTATTATAATGGAAAATTCATGCTACAAACAAAAGAAAAGTCACTTTTCTTCGGCAATGAGTCGATCCAGATCTACGGGTGTTTCATTGGGAAAGGAAAAATACGTGGATAAGAGTCACCGATATGGTTCCAAATAATCCATACTTAATTGGACTTTCGCCCTTTATAACCGAGATACAGGATCATTTATCAATGTTAACTATTTCTTTATTAATTCATAACTTACGAACCACCCTGTATATTTTATTAACATTTGGCATACGCATTCTCCATCACTTGACGAATCCACTAAGGCATTAACAATAAAAGAAATCCAGGTCTGGCTTGACGAAAAATTTCCAAATTTTTCCATCCTCAGAACAACACCCTATATATCTAAATTTTTAAAATTTCTTTCCATACTTGAAAAGAGCGGTAAAAACTGAATTCAACAATGTACTTTTTATTTTTGCACTGAAAATTTTACTACAAAAATTTTAATTTCAAATTGTAGTTTATGAGCATTTTGGGGGTACACAATGGATATTTCCCCTTTATTATCAATGACTTAGGGATTTGTCAGTGATGGGTGCCAAATCTTATTAAATACGTCATAATTTGAGGAATGTAGATTATTAAATAGGTGCTGGTTCCAAAGACCCATTACAGTAATGTGTTATTTGGACCTCGACCAATGCTTAGACCACTAATGAAAACCCTGTATATGTACATATTGATGAGAGGTTAAAGTATTTTAACATTTTTACCGAAGAATATTTTTTAAATGTTCTAAATTTTTGGATCTTTCTGGGAGTATAATAAATATTAAATTAAATTAAACACCACGAGTAATACAACCCCCTGTATCCCTAAATGTACCTCAAGGCACTTTGTGCAGGAGGGGGATACACATTTAGAGACCAAGGACTTAAACCCAATATCGAAGTATGCTAGGATCAATTTTTGGTTTAAAAAATCCCAGCTCTTCGACTGGAGATGACCCCGGAACCTCAGGCAGGGTGAGAGGCAAGGGTTCTTACCGCTCAACTACGAAGCCCTATTTGAGACAATATAGTAGTTAGAATCTATTGGATCCACATTAAAGTAAACAAACTAAACATTTACAGGATCGAGTAGCAGTAACAGAGAATTCCGCATATCAGCAGTAATTCGTCATCAGAATATGAATCGGTTTCATCAGTTTCAATCGTTTCATCACCCCTAGCTTGATAATAAAGGTGGAAAATAAACTTTCTCTCTTGGTCAAATGGTTCACTTTTAACATTCCGTCCCGGAATGAGTGCCTCTTTCTTTAGCCATTATTTTTTGATATAGTGGTTTTTCCTTTATCAGCTGTCTCATTCAGATAGGAAGCAACAAAATTCTGTGTATCCAACTTGTAATCCAAGTCCAAAATAACTATTATTTTGCCAAGAATATTTCTCATACTGTATACCGGTTAGCAAGAGTTTAATATTTCCTTCATGTGAGCTGTATAAGTAAGGGGTTCGATTGATATTAAAATTCTTGTCCATGTTATTTATTTATTTATAGTTACAACTACCTAACAGACGAATCCAATTACAGGGTAGAAAATTACAAAACATAAACGATACTAATTAACTTAACAAAATAACTTAAATATTAACATAGTCCACAGAATGAATATGATTTTTTATAACCCTAATATTACAATTAAAAATATCAATGTTTTCTTGAACCGACGCGACGTATAATTTGAACAAATGGTATATGTAAAGGTGAAAATTTTAACAGATTTGTTCTGGGAAATGGTAAATAAAATAAACTACTAGAACAAGTTTGAAAAGTTGGAACATGGAGAGAGAAACAACTAAGTAATTCTGGACAGTCAATTTGGTTATTTCAAATTTTATATAAGGTTATTATTGAATAATATTTCCATCGAGTAATCAAGTCATTCATGTGAAATCTTTGTAATAACATGTTGTTGAAAATGACCTTGAGGGGGATAAACACCATCCGACTCATACCATAAGAAACTTTACAAATTTCCCTCTCTGTACTTTCTCAATATGAATTTTATGAATTTTGTATCCCGGATTTCAGACTAGGCAACCATATTCCAATTTAGATCTAACGAAAGCATTAAAGAGTAACTCCAGTGTAGCAGTTTCCACAAGCTGCTTGCTGTTTCTTATTATAAAACCAAGATTTCTACAAGCACTCGCTACCATATCATTTGATGTGGCCAGTAAAAAGTTAATCTGCAATCAAAGATTACTCCCAAATCTTTAAACTTATAACATCTAGTTACATTAGCCTCGTTAATTGAATATGTGAATTCAATTGGCTGCAGTTTTCTCTAAAACTGATGCAATTGCACTTACTAATATTGAGAGTTAATAAATTTCTTTCGCAACAAAGATTCAATTTATTTAAATCTTCCTGCCTAATACAGTCCTCGAAATTGGAAATTGATGAATAGAGTTTTAGATCATCTGCATGTAATTATTATATTTCCATTTCATGTCATCCATTTCATTCCATTATGACTGCTTTCCAACTCAGCCTTGAAGAATCTGTCGCCATTCATTAGGATTGTGTTGCTGACCCAAAGCCTTCAATAAAGAGGTCCACATCATTGCAGTAGACTAGATCCTCGTGCTTATAGAAATGGTGTTCAAATCCATGCTGCCTTGTACGGAAAGTACTAAGTTTTCTACCTCTGTAAAATATACCACCTTTCAATCGTGAACCTAATATCTCAGATTGAAGTTTTGATAAACTGAGATCACAAACCAAATCATTTAATTCTACCTGAGGAATTAAGTGAGATTTGGTAAACGTCGCCTGAAAGTTAGAGTAATAGTGAAAAACATAAATTGAAGTGAAACAGAAATGTTACCAGGAAATTCATGAATTTAATTTTACATTTAGGAGCAAAAAATACTTAACATAATTTTGCAGCATTTGCTTGAATATATTTTTGTACGAACAAGAGTAAAACAGGATTTTATTGTCTCAAAACGGGGAATAAAACTAGCGTTTATTCCCTAAGGGATTTAAAGTCGCCATGGAAACCAATGACCAATAGAAACATAACGTAACATCGACATTTTTATTATGTCAAACTTTTAGCGGTAGAAAGAACAAAAAATTAAGAATCAAACATATAAACTATTAATATTGTCTGAACGTTATTTGTGGCATTCTCTAAATTTGTCTTTCTCTTTTTGGGACTTCAACCACATGAATAATTCTTCGTTATCTAAAAAATATAGTTAGTTACCCAGTATGTTATTAGAAATAATAAACCTCTGCGCTTATGACTTTCGTCAAAAGATTAGTCAGAGGGTGTTTTTTGACAACTAATATGAGACACAAAAATAATAATATAATTCCCTAACGTTTCGGAAAACGAATCAGTTTCCTTTGTCAAAGTTATCTATCTTTTTTTAGAAATATCAAACGTGAAACTTGACACATATTTTATTTGTTTATGTAATAGCCATACTTACATAGAACTGTTGACACTTAAAAATTATACAATATTAATTTTGTTCAATTCTTCTCTAACATCTGTGACCACGTTGTACCAAAATCTACAGAGCAATGGGATAAACATTTTTCTTCATTCAATAATATTATTGCCAGGTAGTAAGTCCCAACAAAAGAAAGAAAAATATAAGCTATAAAAAGTAACTTCTTTCAAATTAAAATTAATATTAATAAGGTAATTTTCACAGTTCATAATATTTGGTAATTAATATAGTAATATTTAGTAATTTAAACATCAAACTTCTAGAAATAATTAAAAAATAATGTCAAACAGACTATTAAATACAAGGATACCTAGATAAATTCAGAATAATATACAGAAGCCTCCTGGCCAATTATTGTTCGTTAGTTTTTACATTTCATTTTTTTTGTAATAAAAGTTGTTCCAGTTCGTACAAAAAAATATTATGTACCTTGGGAGTAAAATGTGTTTTAATCCTTAGCATGCCGGGACTAAAACACTGACTTTACTTCCATGGTGCATTAATAACTAATAATCATATTTAAAACAATAAACAATTCTCTTTATCCATTAAAAAACGTTAATCACGTGATCAATTTGGAGTGGTATGTGCCTTCCGTGAAGAGAGAGGAGAGATGAAAAAAGTTCACTTGAAGTAAAAGACATGTTCAATAATTTCTACTTATTGTGATCAAAAATTACAATAACTCTCAAAGTCATTATCATTCAAATTTTATATATGTCCGATTTATACGGTAATAATCGAGAAAGAGGTCTTTTGTACTGCTGAATTACAGAAATAGGATATTTACTTTTAGATTGTCGCACTTGTGAAATTATCAAATTACTATAAAATCCAAAATATATTCCTTATCCTAATTTACTACAGTTCATTTAATATCGAACAAAGAGTAAAATATTTATGATGATGGTTTTAGGAATTTTCTATTATTCTAACCACTGATAATATAAATTGTTAGTTGTTAATTTTTTTATATATTAAGATTTGTGATTTGCCATTCTGAAAATGAAAATACATAGGTACTTACTCTCATTGTTAGATCACAAGTTTAATTATAATAGAAATTAAACAACTATAATTTTATATTTGATTAGAATGGCAACAAGGTCCTAAACCGACTTTAAAAATCATCCATGTTTAGTTTTTAAATATTTATAATAAACCAAAAATTAATGTCTAATTTTCAGTTATATTAACTTTAAATTTTAAAATCATGCCATGTTTGGTTTTTTAAATATTTATAATAAACCAAAAATTAATGTCTAATTCTGTTATATTATCTTTAAATTTGGTCTAATACTATCATATTACTATCACATATTGAAATCACTAATTCCTCCTTACTTATTATAATCATGATGGTGCAAATTAACAAGAAAGTTTCGGGGTATTTTTGATTAGCTCGACTCGACATCATTAAGTCTAATAGCATGATGTATCATTATCTATTTGTATTTCTTTTATTGTACCCTGTAATTGATGTGACGTCAAATAGATATTAAATAGTTAATTTAATTAGGTATTATTATTAACGGCAACTTCTATACACTACAAAGAATCAACAAGTATAATTAATTAGACAACAAAATAAGGCGTAGTTTACAAAAAAGTTAAATACCTATAATAATCGACACGTTCATATGACCAATTTATGTTTTTACTACTATCTGTTAAAGACTAATTTCAAGTCCAGAATATGCGGGCAATTATACTTTTGAGATATCATTTGCAGCAGTTGCTATTCTTTAACTAACTGGTAAGCTTCTTCCGCATTTTTTTAACACCCCAATGCCCACTGAAGCAAACAGTCAAAAACCATGAGATTTATTTTACAGTAACAAAGAAAGACTATTTATTCTGGTATTGTTAACGTTCTCAAAAAAGCTTTGTAGCCATATTTTGTACATAATTTTTGGGAACTAATTTTGCTACAGTAAACGAAACAGACAAACGATAGCGCCATATTTGTTTTGGAGATGTCTTGTTTTGAATGACTCCGTAATATTAATATAGAAATGTCATGTAATGATATAATATATATATATATATATATATATATATATATATATATATATATATATATATATATATATATATATATATATATATATATATATATATATATATATATATATATACAGGAGCAGTATTGCATCCAACTTCGATAACACGAGTTCTATGATAGCTAGAAGTTTGACTAGAAAACAAACAAGTAAATTAGATAAAAAGGCTATAACCGGAAATTATTTTCGAATGTACAGGGAGAGCCAAGACGATTCTAGACTAAGTATCTTTTTTTTTAAGGGAATACCATGTTTATCAAACATTTTTTGAAATCTCTTTCTAATTTCCATCCACCCCTATATTAAATCCAACCACTTGAATGTAATATTTTTGTTGAAATAATATACAGACGCATATAGAAAAAATCACCACAATCACAAGTATAGATTTTAAGAAAAAATATTATTAATAACAGTTACGAAACATCTGGGTGATGTTCCTGAATAATTTTACTTCCTGAAAGTATACAAAAATGATTCTTCTTTCAATTTAGAACTTTTTGAATTGAATTTTATCAATTTCTTCAAACGAAGCACCCTGTATATTTTTCCACCATGTGATGTAGAATTGCAAAATAAACATTTTTTTGTATGTATATCCCTATGGCTATTTGTAAGTACAAAATTCATGAATAAACTTAAAAAACTTGAGGTTTTTCAAATAATTCAACAAAAAAAATTATAATAAGTACTCCACACGTAATCCATTAAAAAGCATGATTTTTTTTTTAGTGAGGTCATTTTATGTTTGTTTCTCGATCACGCTCAGTACATCAATTTTTTGTGAATGTTTTGTTTGTAAATTATTTTGATTGTTTTTTATTCGACAAACAATAAAACCTCAGTCAGTATCAATTGTCTTGAACAGCCGAATATTTATCGCAGTTATCGGTCGTTAGTTTACATTTTTTTTTTCATTTTGAAGTATTTGGAGTTTTCCCAAAATAAATTTTAACAAAGAGGAACTTGTAGATGATTTTTGCTTTGGCCGAGTCGGAAAGAAATTGTTTGCTTGCTAATAGATTTATCACCAATGATATTATGAAAGAAAGCTCCCTGGTTAAGAGCTTCCAAAACCTGCTTTATAGAACCGGTAATGTACAATATAAAAAAATGTGAACGAATAAAAAATGGTGTGAACGAAGAACATGCTAGCAACGATTGAGGATCTCCATATTAGTCAGAGAGAAGTGAACTCATTAGTAGGAATAAGTACGTTCTGTTGGTTGAATCTTAAAAAAAAAATAATAAGTTTTATTCACTGATGAGGCAACTTTTCATAAAAATGAATTTGTTAATATTCATTACCATGCTTTGGAAAATCCTCACTTTTTCAGGCAAGTTGGTAACCAGTACAGATATAAACGTTTGAGGAGAAATATTGAAGAACATGTAATAGAGCCACATTTCTTTGATGATACATGGACTGGAGCTATTTATCTTCATTTTTTAGAGAATTATCTGCCACAAGAATCTCCCTGAAAGGATCCGAAATATGATGTGATTTCAGCAAGATGGTAATCCACCACATTATTTAAATGCAGTAATGGACCACTAAATAATATCTACCTACTTCAATGGATTGGAACAATTTGTCCTAAATGACCTGCTAAATCGCCAGATCTTATTAAAATGAATTTATTTTTATGGGGATACGTGAAGGAAATTGTTTATAGAGACACATCAACTGCAATCCAAAGTATGAAGGAAATGATAATAACGTGTGAAGCACTTACTATAATTTTTTCTGTTGAATTATTTGAAAAAACCTGATTTTTAAATTTATTCTTAAATTTTGTATTTACTGCTAAATAAATCGAAAATGATTACAAATAGCCATATGGATATATATACAAAAAATTTTCGTTTTTGAATTCTACATCACATGATTGAAAAAATTGGTAAAATTCAATTCAAAGAGTTCTAAATTGAAAAATCATTATTGGCCACTGTATACTTGTAGGAATTGTAAAAGATTCAGAAACATCACACAGATATCCCGTAACTGGTATTAATACCAATTTTTCTTAAAATTTATAATTGTGACTGTAGTGATTTTTTTCAATAGGCATCTGCAGATGACATTATTTCAATAAAAAAATATCATTACATCCAAGTGGTTGGAAGATAGTCAATAATAATATAGGGGTTGAGGGAGATTAGAAAGGGGATTCAAAAAACATACTAATAAACAGATAGCATTCCATTTTAAAAAAAGAGCACTTGGCCCTGTAGAATCATCGACTCTCCCTGTATATTTGAAAATAATCACGGGTTATAGATTTTTTTATCTAATTTACTTGTGTTCTGATTCAAAGTTCTAGCTACCATAGAACTCGTATTTTCGAACTCGGACGCACTATTACCACACCCTGTATATTTTTAATTAAAAGAACATGTTTGGAAGTAAATATAGCATTGTAGTTTTTATTCATATTTTGTGCAGTGCATCCTCTTAAACGGAATAAAAATACCAATTGTATGAAGAATTCAATCCTAATGAAAATATTAAAAATTCAAAAAATCGTCGACAAAATAGAAAGTCATAATTAAAATGTCAAATAAAACTATAGTAACTATCAAAAAACGATATTCATCGTATTTATTACATCTCAAGACATAACTGTAGCAAGCCCAACGCCAACATTCTCAACCAAATCATCAAATACTTATGAAATGCTATTAGGTGACGTATTTAAAAAAAATTTTAAACGAACTTCGGTATCAAAAGTTGGTTGTTGAAATACATTTTACACACATTTTTGCACATGTGTTTCACAATCTGTTACGCCTGAAAGTGGATAAAGTTTAAAATAAAACGGGGGAAATAAAATTCTTCAAGACTATCCTATGGGATAGTTTTGGGAATGTTTTATGAAACATTGAATAGTAAATAGCTCCGTTGTATTTTAAGATTTAGGGATAGCAGTTTGAATATACTTCCAAAGTATTTTGAAAACTATGTTTAGTATAATCAAAATGACGGAAACATTGGACAAGTGAGGTAGACCACCATCTTGAAAAAAAAACATAAAACGTAAAATTTTGTACCGATAGTGGCAGCACGCGGGTGACAAAACAATTATTTAAAGATCTTTTTAGATTTTAACAATAATTAGTTCTTTTAATAATATATTTGGGGCACTATCCACATCCAGACCCTACACGGACAATAATATTTTCAATATTACTGACATCAATATTTTTATTGACCGTGTGTAGTGCGTATCGACGAATAGTGTACTTGTACCCCCATACCAGGCCCTACATGATTAATAATATTGACTCAATAATATTAATGGATATTATTGACGTTAGTATTGTTCTTTTTTCTCCTAGCACATACAAAATCAGCAATAAATAAGAAAACATGTGTTGCTATAATTTTAGCTTTAATTACGAAAAAGAAAGTGAAGCGTAAAGTGTGGGTGAAAGAATGGTTTGGAAAACGAGACAAATTTACTCATTTAAAATTTTTTTCTTACGTTTTCACGAGTTGCATTGGCTATACCTCCTTGAAAATTTCTAGAGATTTATCAAGGGCAGCATATCTCTTATATTTATTGGTATACATTTTGTGAGTTGTATCCCACAATTCTGGTAACATTTCATACATTTCGATAAATGCTTTTAATTGATCGTGAACTGACAGCGTCAGTTCCAAATTATCTTCCTCCATCTGTAACTCCATAACTAAATAAACTGGAACTAAATACTGATAATATTATTGACGGCGTAGAGCACACGTTCAATAATCTGACAGGATAATATTCTCCCCTCTACCAAATGATGCGGGTAGATCAAGAAATCGGGATTTATTTCAATACTAGTCTTCAATATCGTCAATACACGCTACACACAGTCAATAAAAATATTGATGTCAGTAATATTGACAATATTATTGAACGTGTAGGGCCTGAATATAATGAAAATATCTAATGTGGCCAGCACATAACTTTCTTATACCAGTATATATCATCCTGATCTAAAAAAAATATTTTATTTAATTCTTCACTTACCTCAATTAAATTTTAGAGCGTACCTTGAGATGTTTCATTAAAATTTTTAAATAATTAATTATCAGCGTCATTCGATACTGTCAATAATAATTCATGTCATATATTTTAATAATTTATTCTTATTGACATTGACATTTTTGTAACTAAATTAGACATTTCAAATGTCAAACTATTAAATTTATCCTAACCCCATTTTATGAGGTCAAATGTATGAAAAATTTAAGTTTACATCAGCTTTATTTAAGTAATTGGAAAATATATTTTATTGGTTTGATATAGTAGACATGATTTATAATCATTCATCAAGAATATATGTTTTTGTAAAGGGAAATACAAAAAAGTTTGGGCCCCGTGGATCTCTTATAATTCGTCGAGATTGGTCCGGAAATGCAATAAAAATTTTTAATTTTTTTTCCCGAAATTGTACCTTTTCTCTTCTTTCATTCATTGTGTCTCTTCTGGTGATACCACATTCACCAAATTTAATGTGTCAACTAAAATGTTGTTGAAAATCTTAACTGCCAAATTTGGGAAGTCTCCAATTAGTATTTTTTGAGTTATCGATAATACACACACACACACGCACGCACGCACGCACACACACACACACACGCACTGACAGACATAATTCGGAAAATAGTCAGAATGAATTCAGGAGGGTTCAAAACGTATGAATCAATCAAAATCTCCAGGTCGAAAAAAATCACGATTACTATATTTCCTTATAAATATTAGGTATAAGAAAGTAAAAATCATCAATATTAGTGAATCAATATTACTGGCCGTGTGAGGCTTGGATTTATTTGGCATACATTTGTAATTTCAAAATTTTATTCATCGGAGACCCGTACAAAGGACGAATTTTCCAGTCTTTAAAAGTTGAAGAGTGATTAATGCCGACGAATAATCCTGAAATAATAACGCGGAGTGCAGTATATTAAAATTATAAACATCAAAAAGCATTATTAAATTAAAACCGATTGCATCATATTCAATACATTCAAATAGTAAATGAGTTTAATTTCTCATAATCTTGGTTTATAATACACTTCGTCCCAAAGTGAAGTCTTAAATAAACTAGTCACAGTTTTATAATCAAATTTCACAGAGAAATAAATATTTCATTACAATTTGGAACATTTATTATTTCCTGAATAATATTATTTGATAACGACATGATTTTCAGCTGTGGCACCCTGCTGTTCACGTTACCTTGGCATTTATAAAGAAAACTATTTTATATCTTGATAAAAATATATCATTTGTTCTTATAAAAATAATAGTAACTTGTTATTCTAACTGGTGAACATTTATTATAAATATCCTAAATCCTTTTACAAAGACTACCTAAATGGTGGGAAAATATTAACATAATATACGAAGGTAACACACTAACGAGTTGCAGAAAATACAGTATATTTGGATTAAGTGGCAGAGTTTTTCAGTTTATTTTGATTCCACGCATGTCATATAACGATGGTCTATTTATTTGTTCGTATTGTCTGAAATCGTTTATGCTATTAAACATGATCTGGAAGGCATTTGTAATTCCATGAAAACTTTAATTTAGACACCGTCGGGTGGGCCATAAAAACTGTAATTTTTTTCTTTGCCAAATTTTTGTTTCGTAGCTGATTTTAACGAACATGATGTTATTAGTTAGCTGATTAAATAGGCTACAAATATCAAACGTTTATATGGTCGAAATATGAAAATTTAAAATGGCAGGCGCAAATGAAAATAGGCCTTCCTTTGCGCTCGTTCTTTTAAATTGAGAATTGCCAAAATGACAGAACTAATGAAAGATTTCGAGAGAATCAACTTCCAACTATATTTTGAGACTACGATGAGTTAAATCGGTTAATTGGTTTTGTAGATTAACGAATTTAAATAAGGCCTACTTGCCATTTTTAAAAATTTTGAACGAAAAAACAAACTTTAATATTTTGCCTGTTCTTGTTACGTAAGCAATAGAATTGACTGTAACAAATTACATAATATAAGACCTATTCATGCATATTCTAATAAATAATAAAAAATTTAATGTCATCAATCAAGCTAAATAGATAAATTCAGCACTATGTTCCATTTCTAATGGTTTGGGTAGCCGTATGTGGCAACCACAAACTGCCACTTATTTTTCTGGAGTAAAGGATGCGGTTAAGTGTCCAGGATTACCAGGATGCAGTTCTCCATGTAGCATTGCCACATATGTGAACGCTGAACTTCACTTTCATGCAGGCTAGTTTGAATCATTCACTTCGGTGATCGCTTTGGGTAGAAAAAATAAGGCGATAAAAACGCCAACGAACAATAGTGTTCAATTTTTTAAGAAAATTTAAGGTTCCAGTAAATAATCATTGTTTCTGTCATCTAGCATGGATAGTCTGTGTTCTAACCAATTAGGCCAATACCAATTTCACAGTCATAAATATGATCACCCTGCAGTCCTGATAAATTCCATTGGACTATTTTGCATGTTTTTTATCTTCAAAAACTGCATAACAATAGCTGAAATCAATTTTATAATATTGAGGAGCTACAACAAGGCTGAATCCAATATTAGGAAGAACTGCCTCAAATTTCTAGAGCTCGAGCCATACACAACTGGAATAGAAAAGTTAGAGTAGTTGTGTACGAAGATATCACCAGAGGGATGATGTACTAGATTTCACTACCTATTTATTAACTGAATCAGTCTTTGAAAATATTGACTTTTTCAACGATTCAGTAATATTACATTTTTGTTTTACAAGGACGAATTTTATTAGTACCTACCATCTAGTTATGGATTTCTGGTGAAATGTCCTCTACCATCTCATCGTGTTATTTACCTAGATAAGATTTTTTATTAACCAATTTACTAATTCATATTATTAATATTTAGATGTTGAGTAGTAGAAGCAATAGAAGTACTAGTAGAAAATTAGTCTTATATTTTGACATTTCGATCATTTGTATGCAATTTATTAGGACTAATTCTATTACCTACATAGCAAAACCAAGTTCATTGATATCAGTTAACAAATAAAGAATTGGCAGCCAAAATATCAAAGTTTGTTTTTTGTTCCAGATTTTAGAAATGGCAAGTAGGCTTTTTTTGAATTCTCTATATTTTCAAAACCAATGAACCGATATAACTCATGGTAGTCATAAAATATAGAAGGAAGTTCATTCTTTCGAAATCTTTCTGTTATTTTGATAACTTTCGGAAAGGAAGGCCTATTTTCAAATGCGTTCGCCATCTTGAATTTTGATATTTCAGTCATTTTGAAATTTTGTCTTTGTAGCATATTCAATCAGCTCACTAGTAACACCAAGTTCGCTAATGTCGTCTGAGAACCGGCCCATCCGGTATATATCCATGAAAAATTTGCGAACAAAAACTACATGACTGAGTAATAGTGACATAAATTAATACATTTTGTGATAACGATTTAAAATTATGACAAAAAGTCGCCTGTGTATAAGATACTTCTTTAAAATTATCGGTTTTGTCACAAATTTATAAACACATCAGAAATATTGGTTATATTATACTCCGGCAGCCTCTTTATGATTTTAAACAATCATTGTAAATTATGTAAACTTACATATTATGTCACTGTCACTGAATCATATGGCTTTTATTTGGAGACCTATCAGTAGGTGATGTCACGACTTTTAGGACCCCTTCAGAAATATAACTCCTGAAAAACTTGACTAACAGAAGTGTATAAAAATTGTTTATACTCAGATCAATGGTATTCAATTCACCAATGGTAAAGCTGAAAAGTTTCTAAGAAGGCAATTGACTCACAGTTGACTTGGATTTTCTATTTCTTTGTTGTGTATACAATTATCACAAAAATCTAATTAATAAAATAATTATCGTTAAAATTTAATGCATTATTCTTCATTGTTCATAAAGCTGTAATAAAATCAATCATTTTACAGAAGTATTTTATACATAGGTACACTTAATTTCAATAAAAACTGGTACACTTTCTTTTAGCTATGTAAATCATTCGTACTTTGATTGATATTAATAATCTTACAAATGTCACTTTGACGTTAATCATGGCGTCATTATTAAAAATGGTTCGACATCTAACAGATATTCAAAAATTTCAAATTGTTTCTAAAATTGAAGATGGTTGTCCACAAGAAGACTTGCTGCTGAATACAATGTGAGTAAAACCACGATAATGAGTGTTAAAAAACAATGGGAAACCAACCAAACGGTATCCCGTAAAGTTGGTTCCGGTAGGCCCAGAAAGAGCAATAATCAAGAAGATGAAAATCTTATAAATTACCTAATAGAAAACCCTTTTCAGACTGCAGTAAATGCAATTTCAGAGACAAATTTCCCTGCTTCGGTATCTACTGCTTGCAGAAGAATAAAACTACAAAGCGACTTGACTTTCAGAAGAAAAGAAGCAGGGTAGGATTATTTTTGCACTCAACTGTATAGTCAATGATGAAAACTTCTGGCGACAAGTTGTCTTTTCTGACGAAAAGGTTTTTAAATCCTGTAACGATGGACATGTTCGCGTATATAGGCCTCCTTCCACTAGATGCGACGAAAAATATACTTTCGAAATATCAGGAAGGTTTTCAGTCAATGTCTGGGCTTGGATGAGCCTAAATAGGTTAGGTGTGTGTTGGAACAGTGGTGGTCATCTCAATTCCATTAAATATATTGAAATATTAGACAATATTATGTTGTCGTCAGTAATAGAGGTGTTTCCGGAAAATAATTTTATTTTCCAACAAGACAACTGCTCCATACATACGGCCCATCGTGTCAGGCAATGGTTTCTTAATGAAAATATAGAGTTGTTACCGTGGCCATCTAAAAGTCCGGATTTAAATCCAATTGAAAATGTATGGGGACTAATGGTGAAACATATAAGAAAATTAAATAACCATCCAAATAATGCCCAAGAATTGGAAGGGATAATTGAAGACGCTTGGGAGAACTTGTCGCAAGAAGTTGACCTTGCAAGAAATCTGATTTTGTCCATGCCTGCAAGACTCAGGCAGTTTTAGACGCTAATGGAGCAATGACAAAATATTAGTTAATTCTGTATTACGTAATTGAAGTTCATTTATTTTATTTTTTTATTGTATTTTTATGTTCAGTTTGCATTGTTTACATTTTTTTTAATCTCAAGTGGTATTTTTGTGTTCTTATTTTAAAAATAGAATTATCATTATTCAGTTAGTATTATAATTACAACCATTAGTAGAATTATCCGTAATAAATATTATTTTTTTAAACAATAATATAGTAGGCTTGAAAATGTTTTGAAAAAGTTATTTTCTAATTATTTTTTAAAATTCCGTTTGAATAAAATAAAAGAGAAATGTTTAATAAGTTTAAAAACACAAAGAAAACCGATCTCCTCAAAAAAACCCAGGTCCGGGGTAAATCACCTCTTCTCCACCCCCCTCTCGACATGCCTGGCCAGCCCTATTTACAGACATATGCACACAACTAAACTATTAAGATTTTCGATTACAAGAGTTGTACCAGTTTTTTTTTTAAATCAAGTGTACATAGGACGAATTTTTGTTATATTTTAAACTGTCATCTCATCACAAAACATACAAAACTACATGTGTCACTGTCATTTTTCTTTCTTTAATTTGCATTTGATTAGATTGTAAAGCGAGATTATTAACTAAAATAGTTATTTCATATCTACAAGGATTCAAATCTATAATAGATGACAAAACGGGTTTTTAAACATTCAAAGTTTTGCTAAATAATATTTATATTTACAGGAAATAGTTTCCTTTTCGATTATTCACAAAATTATACTCAATTAAATGCTGATGTTGGTCGTGACTGATATTTAAGTGACGGCCCTGCCCTAGGTTAGTTAAACTGTAGTTTAAACTCAAGTTTCCAGTTAAAGGCATACATGCATAGCGTGCCGATGCAAATTCTTGGTCCCTATATAATAGTCTTGAATGTTTCCACGGTGTTACTTAAATCGAAATATCCCCAACCAAGTCAATTATAAAGTTAATATTATAAATTATACCGTATTTATATTTATTATAAGCAATATCTAGGTTGCATGTTTTACTTTTTATATAAGTTGGTAAATAAATCATGTTTGCCAATTTAGGTCACAACGATTTCATACAGGAATATAAGTATATATTCAACGTTTCGAATTATAGTGTTCTATAATAATTGCAAAAAAATGTGTGATTTGCAATAATTTATATATAAATTTATGGAATTGAATTTAAGCACTAATCGTATGTTATAAAATAAGTTGAAATGGTTTACTTTCAAAGCATAAAAAACAGATATGTAAACTACTGAATGAATTTTTTAATCAATACATGGCAAGTAAATATTTTTTTGTTTTCAAAATAAAGATATTTAAATTTAAAAACATATGTATTATATATTATTCAATAATTTTATTGCCTCTAAACTTCTCATCACTTATTTTAGTTCACTGTTAAAAAAAACAAAATTTATTGAATAATTTTGGAAATTGCGGTGAAATGTTTCAAAAGTACCTTACATAATGCACATCTCGTCCTAGACCGTAATTTTTTTTTACTTATAACTCTTAATCTTTATACATTTTGAATTATCGAGAAACTATATTATTACTAATTAGATTATGCGGAAATATAAACAATTTTATTTAATACTGAGATGGTAGATGACGTTAGATATTAAACTTCTAACGGATAGTACAGTTCCAATAGATACTAAAGTTCAAGCGGATCTTAAAGTTCCAGCGGATCTTAAAATTCCAGCGGATCTTAAAATTCCGGCAGATCTTAAAATTCCAGCGGATCTTAAATTTCCGGCTGGTTTTAAAATTCCGGCGGTTCTTAACGAACAGTTTAATTTAAAATCCGCTCGAATTTCTTTTACTGAAAAACAATAAAATTCTTAGCATATAAAGCTGCGGCCGTTCTCTGCGTTGTTACGTCTAAAAATCCTAAAAAGCGCTCTTGGACTTTCCCATTTGGATTTATGTATCTGACTAATATTCGTAATATCGGTTGTTTCATCTAACATAATTGCAACAAAAGGAGCTTTTTTATTTCTTGCTTGATCTTTTTTAAAACAATATTGCTTATCGACTGAATCAAATCATTTTGAATATGATTTGATGTACCGCGAAATACCGTGGAGTGTTCCAGATGGTTACTTAAAATTGTATCGTATTTTGCTAATAAATCACCTAAATTGATGAAATTGCCCCTATTCGCAACGCTCCGAGATTCAATATGACCTCTAAAACTAAGTTCATTTTCGCCGAGAAAACAAACAATGTCAATAAGTCTTTTTAACACCTCGATTTTTTTTTACAAGTTCATTATGCTTACGGTCACTTTCTTTCAACTGCTGATCTAATGGATGCTCAATTCGTGATTTTCCAAATGTTTTTTTTTTTTTTAGAACCTCTCGCAAATGAGTTTCACACTTACCATGCCTCTTTGTCACTTTGTGAATGTTGCTTAAATCTGAAAAGCCATTTTTATTCCAAACACCTTTTTCATTTGTGAAAAGTACACATGGCCAACAAAAAAAATTTACACAAATTTTCACAACCCGTTAACCACTGATTAGCACTGTACATTTCAATATTAAAGTACCTATAGCATGGTTTAACTTTCGTTTTTAAAAGTTTTAAATCAGGCGTTGGTCTCCCGTTTCTAATAATATCCAATTTATCTTCAAACGAGTATATTGAAAATCCCTTTTTCAACCAATTGCACACCATACAAACGCAAATAATATTTTCCACAGTGCTAGGACCAGCTTCCATATTAAATAAGCAATTCTAAAACTGCTTAAACGCGCACTTAATGTTCAACGTTTTAAAAATCACGTCGCCACACCACAGGTTTAGAAACACCAAAAAAGTTTTTACAAATATAGCACAAAAGCTGAGAATAATACTAGGAAGATTAATATTAAGTATAATATTAAAATCGATATTAAAATCTATAAAACGAGACGCATTACTATGCTATACAGCTCAGATATCAAGATTATGAAGTGGGGATGGGATGCATTTCAAGAAGTTGCTTATCAGCTATATCGAAGTCGCGCAAGTTCGTGTTGGCTCGATTAATCGAGTTCGTTATCGTTACGGTTTTAGCGTGCAACATTATCTCAGGTGTTGAAATGCAGGGCCGTGTCTATTGAAATTGGGTAAAAGTAAATTTTAATGATTATTATATGTGATAAATAATAAATAGGTTCTAATTATGTGTTTATTTTTTAATATTCCGAAGGGAAGCACTGCTTCCCTTGCTTCCATGGACCGACCGCCCCTGGTGCAAAGCTAGCTAGACAGCAGTATCGCATCAGCTGTGCTGAACAGCGCACACTGATCACGACTGTGGATTCCCTTCCACTGCTAATGGCCAAACATAAATTGCGCATATCAATGGCCATGTTCGGTCTTTCTTGTTTTTATGTGCATGTGTTATTTCAATTAGAGCATTTGTATATTAACTGCCGATAATTAGGTGTCTATATATTAGTAGATTATTTTAATCGATCTCTTTAACAACTTTATGTGCGATTTATATATTTCATCGCAACATATCCGCTAATATTGGTGACTGCTAACATTATGATAAAAATTCTGATAAATTACATCCAGAAATAAATTACTTTCAACGATATGATTGTTTTCATATATTTTATCAGCCAAAATTACTTTACAATGTGTTTTCAAGCATGTTAATAAGCAGTGAGTTCAGTAGCAGGAACTTAACTTCCGGAACGTGTTTACGTTTGTTAAAATGATTGACACGCTTCCTTAAGTTTCAACTAATTAATAAATTAAAACAGTAGTATATTTTTACATTAATTAAAACGTCCAATTTAAAAAGTGCTTCACTAAATTATACACGTAAGGAGCGGTAGGTAAAATATATTTTCACCGTGATTAACTAAATTTATGAAATAATAATAATAATAATAATAATAATAACAATGGCCTGGAGTGTATGCATGGCAGAGTAGTACTGAGTATGGCATGTAACATACTCAGGAGGCAGATCTCTCTTGCGGTTCGTAAAACATCACGAAACTGTAGGAGTGGAAGCAGATTGTTCAAGGCAGCAAAAGAGCCGCAGATGAACTGGTCTCGCATTTGACATCAGGCGAGGAGACGGCGACTGCTGATGTTGAGTCAGTCACCGAACTTCAGCCAAATCGTCTGAAAGCCCGAATTAGAGCTGCCGAACAGGAAAATCTGTTTCGGCAGCACGTAGATAAACCCCAGCATGGTATCTTCTATAAGAACATAGAAACACTGGGTTTACGACCAGGCTGACCTTCGCCTTTCTAAGGTCAGCAGGGCTTAAGTCGGAGACCGAGGGATTCATTATGGCCTGCCAAGATGGTGTTATCAACACCTTAGTCTACCTGGAGCCGCGGTGGCGTGTAGAGGTTCCTGATATCAACTGCAGGACCTGCCATCAGGCGCCGGAATCGCTCATGCACTTACTTTCTGCATGCCCCATATATGCGATTTTGGCCTACATCCACCGACATATCGCGGCTTTACGAGTGCTATACTACCATCTAAGGCACTCGTACGGGGTAGACCAGACACCAGTGCTGCCTTACGTCCCCGGAGATATTGAGTCCGTTGTCGAGAATGAGAAATGCCGGATTTACTGGAACTACTCGTTCCCGACTGTCAGGCTAATCCAAGCCAACAAGCCTGACATAGTCCTCCTCGACTATCAACTCAAGGTGATGTATGTCATCGAGTCTCGGCACCTGCAGAGAAAAACTCACCTTGAAGGGAGGAGGAGAAACGGACCAAATACGTGATCTCCGGTACGAGCTCCAAGTGCTGTACCCAGGCTACTCGGTAAAAATGGTCGTCCTTATAATCGGTGTACTTGGAGGGATAAAGCCTACGCTACCTTCGGAACTAAAGATCATACCGGCCTGCCAAAAATCAGCTGAGTGGCTGGCAGGCTAAATGCAGAAGGCGGTCATTCTGGGTTCTCTCCGTCTGCTTAGGGCACACGATTCCGGAGCCTACAGTCACTAACCCCTGCGGGATGTGGGGAGTGGCTGAGGTTAATGTGGCTGGCGCGACTCCCGTGAGGCGTCGGAGGCCACGGGAGGACTGTCCAGCGTCGGGCAACCGAAAAAAAAAAAAATAATAATAGTATCCTTATTCTACATTAGACTAATAATTACGTAGGTATCGGACTCGTCAAAATACAAAGCACTTGATGTTAAACACATAACTAACACAACACTAAATAAAAGCTGGTATAATGTATAACAATAAATTATCTATATAAATGTAAACTAACACAAACACATTAAAATTATCATTATTTGTCTTCTACAATATAATATTTAGTTAAAATTCATGAACCCAAAAACATACTCAAGCACGCGTTCTAAAAATTCCTCGACACTTTAAAAAATGTTTTAATAGTAAAGTATGTACTTCATTTTTAAATCTTTTTTGTGCTGTTAATATCCTTTAAATTATCCAGAAGCTTGTTGAAAAGTTTTATTCCCATATAATGGGGGCTTTTCTCGTAAAGTAATAATGAATGAGCAGTTAAAATTATCATGTCTATTGTTTCATAATGATGAATGTGGTTATTCCTCAAGAATTTTTCAAGATTTAATTTCACTATAGAATTTCCATAATATATAAAGAAGTATATGGTAATATTTTCAGTTCTTTAAAATATTTTCTACACGATGCCTTCTCTGACCCCTACTATATTCCGTATCGCTTTTTTTGCAATTTAAAAACTCTACCAATGTAATGAAATAGGCTATCCTTGAATAGAACTGGATAGTAGTATGACAAAAAAACATTTCTATTTATAATATTTTTCAATCTTCCAAACACACAGACAATTATTACATAAATTGTTGATGTGATTTTCCCAAGTAAGAGCATTATCAATGTAAATATCTAAAAATTTAGTTGATTTTATTAGTTCTATAGATTGACCATTTATTCGAGTAAACGATTTCATGATAATTTAACATTTAGGTGAGTTGAATGAAATCAGGTTTTTTTTCATTTATCGGTAATTTATCATTGTTAAACTTGGCCACGAAAGTATTAATTTTGCTGTGCTTATCACTGATTTTTTAAGTCATTTGCAATTAATAGTGAATTATCATCAACATCAACATAATTAAAAGATATTTTTGGACATTGATTGGTAAGTCATTTATGAAAAGTATAAATAGGAGTGGCTCCATTACCAATCTCTGTGGAACTCCACAGGATATTGGCAAAACCGTAGACATAATCCCATCTACTTCAACGATTTGTTGACGATCTGACAGATATAACTCCAGCCAGCTACCCAACTTATCTAGAGGATCATATTTATTTTATTTTTTCTATGAGCAAAGCATAATTGATGAGATCAAATGCTTTGCTCAGTTCCATGAAGACACCGACATATTTCATATTATTGTCTAGTTTAATACATAATTCATCGAGGAAGTTAAGTATGGCCGACTAAGTAGATCTGCCCTTTTGAAAGACATGTTATTCGTCACATAGGATACTATGTTTGATACAGATTGAAATAATTTTATTATACACTATTCGTTCCAAAATTTTTGAAACAGATGATAATAGTGACATGGGCATGTAGTTATCAATAGACGAGAAGTCTCCTTTTTTATGTAAAGCAATGATTTTAGCTATTTTAAAATCTTCAGGAAATACACCTTTAGATAAGAACCAGTTTATCAAATAAGTTAATGGTTTTACTATATCATATACCACTGACATTAACATGTTTGTACCACTGGCAGTTCTTCTATAGGGTCATTTGGTCAATGACCTCCCACATAAAAATAAAAAAATAGAGTTATTCATTTTCTGAAATTTAAAAATATATAATATATATATTTTTAATATTCTTAAAAAATATATTAAAGTTTCTAGTTCATTCTCTATCACAATACTATTCAAATATCTAGATCATTATTCATTTATAGAATTTAAAAATCTTGGGTCAATCCACAACGTGTCCTCAAAACTAGCTACGGACCGAATTTACAACGAATTATAGTGAAATAGACTTATGTGCGATTCGTCAGAAAACAAAAGAGAAGAAAACACTGGCGGGGACAATGTCCCTGACGACCCTGACACGGTAACGCACGAAGTTTAGTAAAGCAGTCGCCACTCAGCAGTCTTAATGTTGACTAGGTACGCGTTGGTCGATAAATTGTATCGTGTTGTTTTTAATGTTTTTATTTGTGAACATTTTATTAGTAAATATCTATACTTGTCGTGAAATTAAGTAAAACAGTATTTTTGGTGTTTACTATTAAATATGAGTGCTGTACAAAATATATTAAAACTGAAAGATGGACATAATAAAGTACAAGTAGTTTTTGTGTTTAGATACGTCTTAGACGGTGTTGTATGTGAGAGATTTTGGAAATTTATGCAGCCTCAAGGAACGACATCGCAGCATTTGACAGATGTAATTTTAAAAGAGTTAGAATGTTTGAAAATTAATGAAAGTCCTGAAAAATTGATAGCACAAAGTTACGATGGAGCATCAGTAATGAGTGGTGCTTTTGGAGGTGTACAAGCCAAAATTAAAAAAGTTATCCTTCAGCAAATTTTATTCATTGTTACGCTCATCAACTAAATTTAATTTTACAAAAAGCATCAAGTCAGGATAAAAGCATAAACATTTTCTTTGCTAATTTACATAGCTTTTCTTCATTCTTTGGAAAATCGCCAAAAGAACAGCCGTATTAGATAATGTTGTTAAGGTGAGATTACCTAGAGCGGCTCCAACACGATGGAATTTTAATACAAAGTGCATAGAGACTGTTTAGTGTTTATACCTATCGAACAGAATTATTAGATTGTTTAGAAAAAAATCACTGATAATGAATCAGAATACAACACTCTAAACCAAGCTATTGGTTTAAAAAACTACTTACAAAATGAACATTTTCTTTACTGGCTAAATTTTTTTCATTTAGTTATGCCTCATTGTGATATATTGTTCAATCAATTACAAAAAATGTAATATCGATGTCATAACAGTAAATAAGTGTTTTGGCGTTTTTAATAGTAAAATTGAAGACATCAGTTTTGAATAACTATTTGGAGAAGATATCCATGCAGTCTGCCCAGAGATATAAAACGGAAGAATCAAAAAGGAGAATCTCATTAGAAGTTTGTGATATAATTACATCTGAGATCAAAAACAGGTTTGGCTTCAGTAATCATTTAGCAGTGTCTCAGTTATTTCACGCAGATCGATTTAAAGATTATAAAAGAGCTTTCCTCAAGATATGTTTAAATTAGTTAAAACGGAGTATCCAGTCATTAATCATTTGAAACTTAAAACTGAATTAGAAGTATTATATAGCCGAGAAGATTTTTCCAATAGTGAAGGTGCAGTTGCTTTGTTACAGCTTTTTATTAACAATAATTTGTGCAATACTTTTTCTGAAAGTGTCAAACTGTTAAAAATCTTGTGTGCTCTCCCTATGACTACCGTCGAAACTGAACGTTGTTTCTCCAGCGTAAAAAGAATAAAGACATTTTTAAGAAATACCATGGGTCAGGAAAGGTTATCTTCTTTAGCTATGCTTGCCATAGAAAGGGAATTAATAAAGAAGATAAAAGACTTTAATGAAAAAGTAATTGACCACTTTGTATCTCAAAAAGACCGGAGGATCGACTTGGAATTTAAATCATTTTAAAAGGTAGGTAATACAGTAAACTTTTCTAATTGACCTCCCTATCTCTTGACCCACGAACCGCCACTGGTTTGTACTAATGTTATCAATGCCAAATAGATTTGATTTTTATAGTTCTATGATGGATTGAATACTTCAGTTTCAGTAACCAGCTCAATGAATATTGTAATATACACTTTTTTAATATTTGTATTATTTATATTTGTAATCTTAAATTTTTCATTCAGCAGAATAGTTAAATTTACAAAATGATGATTCATTGTATTAGCTATTTCTTGTTTAGTATTATTAGTTTATCATTAAGTTTTAACTGAAGAATAATTTTAAATGTACTTGATGTGTTACCAAGCTCCTCATTTATTATCGCCCAAGAAACTTTTGATTTATTATACGACTTATATTTTGTCATTATACAATCTCTTAGCTGATTTTATAACTTTTTCATAAACCTTTTTATAAGAACAATATATGTTTTTATCTTCAGATCTTTCTGTTACTGTCATTACTCATTATTTTATGTAAAAGTTTAAGTTTTTTAGATGAAGTCCTAATTCCTAATGTTATCCAAAGTTTTTTGTTCTTTTGTATTCTCACATTTGCCAAAGGGAAACATATGTCGACATAAATATGATAAATGACTAAAGATTCCTTAAATCCATCATTGATAGTTTGTGCACTGTACACATTAAACCAGTTTACCAACTTACATATTGATAAAATAATTCATAATAATTTTTTGTGAATAATCTAATTTGCTTGCTTTTTGTGACTATTGGAGCATTTGGTAGGTTGAAAGAAAGGATTTGTGCTTCTTCTGAAGGTTACATAAGTTATATAGTGTGGAAATATACCGATTGATCTCTACATGGAAAATGTATTTTATTTTCTAAAAGATTATTGTTAATACATCATATCACAAATAGATCCAGCAGTTGTCCCCTTCTCTCTCTCTCTTTCTTAGCCGAAATAACCCCCTGTAAATTAGAGATTTAATGTTAGGTAAAAAAGAGACGACTCTACAGTTTATTGTGTAATCCAAACCACTTTTTTTTTTAAATATATCTGCAGCATTATACAGTATGTCCCTAAATTGTACCGACAAACTATAATCAAGCGACCCTACATTGAGAAATGGGATAATCTGTCTAATACTGTTTTTACGAAAAATGCATCCCTACAGAAATACATCTGAAATAGGTTAAAACCTTTGATGTGAAGATAACACCGACGTAGTTTTCCATGAAACACCAAAACACCATTTACTGTACTCGCGCGTTTCGCTAACTAAGATGGCATCATCTGGAGATGATTAAAATCGAAAGCTCTGGACAATTGTCATTTTAAGATGTATTTATAATTAGAAATAGTAAAAATAAGTTAGAATTTGCACATACAGAAATTAGGCCAGTACTCTAATATATATCCCTAAGGACTATTATCATTGTGCTCAACATAAAATAATGAATTTTAATTTTCTAGTCAATTGTCTATTAAGCTTACTCCTCAATAAGGAGAGGTTTCAAAAGGAAAAGGCATTGATTAAGGATATAGCTGCAAGTAATGGATATTCTGTAAGTTTAATTGACAAAATAATTAGGAAATTGAATGAGATATTTCGAAATTCCTCCACCATTCAAAATTAAAGAGAAAATCTTAAATTTGTATCGATTCCATTCAACCCTCGATTCACCCGTGGTATTGGTAAGATTTTTAAAAATACAGGTATGACAGTGGTTCATTCATTGGGGAACAAATTACAACTTTTAGGCAATCCAAAAGACAAAATTGAAATAAACGAAAAGTCGAAGATTTACGAAATTAGCTGTAAGGACTGTAATCAAAAGTATGTTGGACAAACTAGACGATCAATTCAAGTTACATTCAAAGAGCATATGACCCATCTCAAATATGGTAGAACAGATGTCTAGTGTTGCTCAACATGTGTTTGAGAACAACCATAAAGTAGATATTAGCAATTTAAGATTACTTAGGAATGTAACAAATACTAGACAGCTGGATGCATTTGAAAGCTTGAAAATCATAACGTCTAAAAATTTTATGAATATTGACAGAGGGCCAGCTTTATTGGTTAGTGGGTCACAGTTCACCGAACCGAACAATAATTTAAGTATAAATAGGATACATTGTAAGCATAAGGTTAGTTTTATAGAACAGGATCATCTGTTAATATGTATAAAAATTAATTTTACACAAAGCATTAATTGCACCTCATTTAAAATATAGAGTGAAATGAGAAATAATAACGCTGAAAAATATTTTTTGCTAATTATTATTTACTACTTTCACAAAACTTATCATAGATAAGTACAACATATATCTTTTTAAACAATTATTTTTCCGGCTATTTGCCAAAAACGCTGAAAAAAATAAAAAAAAACAAAAGGTACTCACCAGTTGAACAATCACTTTAAAAACATTAAAACGTCTACCGACACGTGTTTCAGCTTTTAGCTTTGTCAAGATAGCTCATTCAAAGGATCCAACTAAAAAACTAGTAAACCACAATGTAATAAACATTGTTGGTTTCAGAGAACAGGATAATTGAAATTATATAGTGAAAAGATACACCTATAAAATTAATGTTAGAAATTTTAAACTTTATGAATGCACATCAAAGAGTCATATTTAAAACCTTAATTTTTTATCTACAAAATGAAGAACAAAATGTTACCAGCCTATCTATACGAGAGATTAAAGTATAATCATGATACTCACAATTATCCAACTAGGAATGCTACAGATATTTTCATTGAAACATTTAATATGTACAAAACTAATAACTAAGCCTGGCCAAGCGACAGTAGATTCAGGGTCGGGCGCAATACCAATGCCATCGCGCGCTTGTTTACGACGACGATGACACGACACACTTCAGTTGTTATCTGTCGGTCGATGCATAGATTACTAATAAATAATAAATAATGTTGAGCGTAAAGAGTAGAAAACGACCGTACGCTGATAAAGTGAATAAATTCATCGGTGAATTTCCGGATTTATTCTATGATGGATGTAAAATAATTTATAAAGTTTATGATCAAGACTTAATGTGCTGGAATAAATACGGCTGCAAAATTCATGTCAATAGTAACCGGCATAAAAATTAAAAAAAATGGCGTGTCTTCTTTGGAATCTCAGTTTGGTTTACTGTTAATGCTGATTGCCTGTGATGTTCCCCTGCTCATATTGGATAAACCAGCATTTCGGGAGTTCTGGAATAAATACAATCCCCAGGTGAATTTACCAAGTAGTTCATCTTTACGTAGATATGTACCAAGTGTTCGTGAAGACATTGTAAATAAGATTAAATGTGCATTAAATACACGGCTGTGGTTATGTGTTGACGAGACGACAGATTGTAAAAAAATTCTATTGCAAATGTTATAGTACGTGTACTTGACCCTGTTAAACCAACATTTCCACTTTTACTAGCTAGCAAAAGACTAACTGCGTGTACTGGCGAAACAATTACGCGGGTGGTGTTAGAGACTTTCGAAAAATTTGAACTGTCAACAAGTCAGGTGTTGATGTTTGTGATCGACGGTGCTGCGACAATGCGTTTGGTGGGCCGTTTTCTTCAAAGAGACGATTGTAGGTTTTTACATGTTACGTGTAAAGTGCATGCGTTCCATCTTGTAGCAGAAACGATTCGAAAATGTTTTCCAGAGGTAGATGCATTAATAGCAAATTACAAAAAAATATTTCTCAAATCTCCTAAATGGCTTCGAGCATTTGACACACTGTGTCCTGGTATTCCAGAACCACCAGAGCCGATTCTTACACGTTGGGGAACGTGGTTGAAGGTAGCTTTTTATTATGCTGAATATTTTCAACAAATAAAACCTGTGATACTACAATTCAACCCTAACGAGGCTACAGCTATTAAGGAAAGCCAGACAAGCTTTCAAGATGTTTCCCTTGAAACAGATTTAAAAACTATTTATAACAATTATGGAGGACTACACGACGCAATAGAAAAATTGCAAAATACTTCGTTGTCGTTAGTGGAATCGCTGCAAATAGTGGACGACGTAAATACACAGCTACAGACTATAAATGACGCAAAAAATAAGCCCATTATTGAAAAATTTCGAGAGTGTATTACGGAAAGATCCTGATGTTACCAAATTAAGACAAATTTGTGATGGGGCATCTACAGCTGCGTTAAGTGAGTTCATAGAGTGTTTTACTTATGCCTGTATTACTTCCATAGATGTCGAACGGTCTATTTCAAAATACAAACATATTTTTTCACCACAGCGAACATCGCTTACTGAGACAACTGTAGAAACATATCTGATGCTACACAGTTATTATAGAAGTGCTCCAGTTTGTGATAACGACAACCAAGCTACTTCATAAATCTGCTTAAGAAGGTGAGTTTTGTACATATTTTTATAAAGTATACCAGTATTAATAAAATTTATTTCCATTTATTTTATTTATTTATTTATTTATTTATTATTAGTTATTACTTAGATATACAATGTATATGTGTGACCGTCATTTAACAGTTTAATAATAATGTGCAGCACTAAGCTTACAAAATATAAGGAAATACATAAAAAAAGAATTTAAGGCGAACGAAATAGTACAAAAACATACATCACAATATATAAAATATTTTTGTTTTTATTATTGTACTTATTCAAGTATTATGATATGATGCATACCCAGTACGTCTCTGTAGGATTAATGACCTTGGCCAGGCTTACTAATAACTCTCTTTTCTCTAAAGGTTCAAAAATATTTAATGATATGCCAACATATCTAAAAATTTGTATTAACTTCACAACGTTCAAAAGTCTTCTTTGTGAATATGTAAATGGTTGTTTTTAAGACATGTAAATGTTCATTTTTTGTTTAAAATAATTAATTACGTTATGCGACAATTGAATACAAATAGCTTGAACTAAATAAAAATATATTATATTATTATTATTTTATCTGGTAACCTATTCTAGCAACTGAAATATTTGGCTTGGAGGTCTTCCATGGAGCAACTGGTACAAAATTTATTAAACGCAACATAAATTTATTGAATATTTTTAAAAAATGTTGCATGATTTATGCAATAATAAAAAATAAAACGAAGTTAAAGTACAAGTAAATTATATATTTACTGTAGCAGCACAATAAAATACTTTCTTCACATACCGATCTGTCGACCGGCCTTAACGAAGCATTTAATTACATTCATAAAAACGATTAAATTCCTTGAATCATTTTTAATCCACCATAGATCGATATTCAATGTAAATGTAGTTCCCTTAAATGGTCTCTCCAAAGAATGAACCGAGGTGTGGGCCGAAAAGTGGCCCCATATTGAAAAATTAATATTTCATAAAACATTGTAGCACGTCCGTCACCAAATCATCTTTACTGTAACCAATGACTAGTACGAGTAATTTCATTTCTGAAATATGTGGTTGTATGAACCTGATATTTCACCACCACCATTCAACCGAAATTACACATTTCTCACATTTTCCGTTAATAATGTATAAATACAGAATCCGGTATGGAATAATGCTTACATCTTTTTAAAATATTTGTTTATTGGAGACATGTCTCAAGCAAAAGTTTTTTTGTTAATTTTTTACATATCTGGTGACCTTGAAATTATTTATTGTTTCAGTCTCGCTGCTGTAGAATCACCTTTTCTTTCAAATAGCGCATTGTTTATTTTGGCACAGTACGTTTTTCTGTATACAACTGCATAAAATTAATGAAAATTGCAAGCTGAATCAATTGTTTCCTAATTTTATTAACACAGTAAATTGCCCTAATACAACCAATAATTACATTCACAATGACAACCATCGATGATAAACCAACGTATACCATAAGCTAGAAACAAGATTTAACCAAAACAGCAATAATTACAGAAGATTTAAACATAAACATGAACAATGAATAATTATAATCCAGAACAGTACCAACAAACACCACTGACTAGTCAGATTGTTCATGTTCATGTTTAAATTTTTAAAAAAAATTTGAAAAATATTCCTGAGGATATGTCAAATGTCAAAATATACATTGACTAATTGAAACTGGGTTTTCTCCTTTTTGCAGACCTTACCCCAACTAATTCAAAGATATGTAACTGAAAAGATTTAAAGTATAAAGTACTTAAAATATGTTATTCATCTATGTCGCTTAGAAGCTATTTTTATTTATTCCCATTTATTCTTAAATACGTTGGTATTTCTATGTATTAATACGCATGAACTATTAAAAAAAATTGAAATAATAGAAAAAATGCAGTGGCCGGAAATCGATTAAGCTATCTAGCGTTCCGGAATGTAATGCCTTGGTTACTTATAAAATTAATATTTGCAAAGTTTGATGCTTAGTAAAATCCAAAACTACTTTCATCACATTAACAGGGCTGGACTACTCACGCGGGAACCCAGGACAATTCCCTATAAACTTTTGTAAGACCAACATGGAGCCCCTAGGCCGTCAACCGAGGTAAAAATGAAGTTTAACATAAATAGCTACGGTAATGATTAATTAATACGATTTTCTGTGGATCAACAGTATATTCAATGAGATTTTCATCAATGAAACCGGTTCCCTGACCGATGCATTCATTATTTATTATAATTTACACACTCATGTAAACAACATTTTCGTTCTATATAATTTTTCGCTTTAATTTGTCACCTGCCTAGATTGCTCCTAGTTGAAATCTCATTTGATACACTGGGCCTGCTTTGCAAATTGTTGTTCTAGAAATACTACTAGAAATAACCCGATTAGGTAGTTTTACTTGTTTTTCTTTCTATACATATCTTTCTAAGGCTTTTCACTACCTAATAACTTTTCTTAATCCTATTTTATCACCATATTTTGATTTGTAATATGTATATATTATGTATGATAAAATTAGGGAAATTAATTTTGTATTCTTGACAATTCAATTTAATTTAAGTATATACTTTTAAAGTATATAGTAACCTGTGATATAACTACTTGAATAGCTGGGTGATATTATTACTTTTATAGGTTTATTTTACATTACATATATATATATATATATATATATATATATATATATATATATATATATATATATATATATATATATATATATATATTTTATGTATGTATGTAGGTGTATATTATTTTTCACTATTTGACATGTCTAATATCATGTAATATGATCAAACAGATGAATAAAGGATGATTGATTGATTGATTGATTGATTGACTGCTTATATCATGTTTGTATTTTATATCCTACATATCTAAAATATGGGGCCGTAATTTTACAGTGAGCTCTAATAATACCAGTCCGGTCCTGAACATTAAGTCTGAAAACGCTCAGTCAAATAAACAAGGTGTTTATTTCTGAAAGGTAACCAGTTCGTTAATTAAAAACTGAATAACTCATATCATTTGAAAATAGAATTGTCTGTGAATCTAGAAACCCGATAAGAGATATTGAGAAATTAATACAAATATAAAATATTCCAATTAAATCAATATGATAAAGTGCCCCACAAAGAGCCGCGGTTATATTCTCGAATGAGAGACGGTAATCAAAGTTTAATCAGAAATGAAACATACCGAGTACGCTCGTAAGTCATTTTAATTAGAAACTGATGAAGTCAAATAATACTGTGGAATCTTGTGATATGTCCGATATGTAAATTGATGTCTGACCATTTGGCGTTTGACATGATATTATTCCTTTCGAGCATTGTTCATATCATAATCAGTTTGATTTATTTCTTTAAAATATTTAGCAGAAAAACTTGTTCTCAAATAGATAATGTAAAAGTTTTCTTTCATCGAAAAATTATACAATGGTGTCGCGGCTCCACAGAGCCGGCGATACATAAAATTATTATAACCACTAAGATTGTCTACAAGACCCAATTTAATCCAGGAAAATTAGACACGAAATGGCCATATAACGAAAAAAATTCATAAAGTTTTGAAACCTGGTAGGAACATTGTTGAAGACGTTAGAACTCAGAGGAAAGTTCTCTCACCTACCGTGGACGGTTCGTCCGTTAAAATTGGAAAAACAACCCATAAATATGATTCAGCTGATTTATCTACTGAATTTTAGACAAATATGTTAGTATAGAAAAATGAAATTTGCAACAAGAAATGTTCTACTCTTTTTTTGCGTGTAGTGACACTCGCGCAAATACGGTTGAAAGACAAGAGTAAGTTGGAGCGCACTGCTAAACCCGTGCCTGCAGTTTTTTATGTATGGATTACCCAGAAACTACCCCTTTTACGCGAAAAATGAAGAGAACTTAAATTATTGACGGGAAGTTGTTTATCGAATACCTCTTTTAACTTTTTTCGTTTTTACATTTTTCGCTCAATTTTCTAAATATTTTTACAATAACTGCACTTCGAGGCAGGTTTAAATAAAAAATGGGCATTTCATTGGCATGAATATTGTTTTACTACACCTAGCCAAATTCAAACTGAAATTCCTAAGGAACCTTGGTACTACTGCTTACAAACTTTTAGGAGATATATCACTAATATTATCTGTCATAATATATTAAGTGCATTAAAAATTATCGAAAATTCAGCGCATGAAAATGTGTTGTCTACAATGTTCATTTGATGTGATTTGACAAAGAATGCCCGAGACGCAGTCCAGGGTACTTTTTCAGTCAAATCACATCAAAATGAACAATGCGGTTTCTTAAAGGCAACACGGTTTAAATTCTGAGTTTGCAGATTATTTTTAATGCACGAAATATATTTATTAGACAATTTCCAGAAAACAACATAGAACAAGAAATATTTTTTATTTTTAACTGAATTAGCAATTCAAATTATTACAATCACGGCTGGGTATACTTTTATTCCCGTATCACAATTTTATTTATTTAAAAATCAAATTTTAAAATTATTATTTTTAATAGAAAATCCCAAAATATTTAAAAAGTGGATAATTAATTATGTTTCTTTTGCTTCTATAAGCCTGTTATCTCCACAGGAAAATAAAAAAAGAAAGAATTTTATATTGATTCAACTGACGTTTTAAGCTATCAAGGCCAATGCAATTTTTGCTGTAATTTTATGTAAAATTTCCACTTGGAATGCAATTTTCGCTGAAAGTTTGATCTTATTGGTCCAAATTTTCAAAATCTTGCTATTTAATTGGTTCTTATAATGTGAGGGAAATAGTCAGGCTAAGATTTGGACATGGCTGTTACCATATGCACCTAAACAAAACAGAAATTTTGCCAATCAATTTATGCGAACCTTGTAATGTTTTGGTCGGGACAAACTTTATGTAGATATTCTGAGGATAAATATTCAAATGCCAGTGAATGTCCCACATTTATTATCATTAAATAATAACAAAGTGACTGAAATTATTATACACTTTTTAAAAATTTGTGGTTTGAAGTTTAAAATTGTATTAATTTCGTATATTATTATCTCATTCCCTTTGTTTGGTTTACCTATTCAATACTTACCGCAGTTTATAGGGGCATTCAACGAATGGATCATGGATTTCGATTATGTTATACAGGGTCTCCCAACCAAAAGTAGGCACCCTGAATAACTTTGGACATAATTTTTTTAAATTGGTGAAACACGTCGATCTTGTTTCCAAGGGGGACACATTTTAATGTAATACTTGTATACCTATCAATCATCCCTCAACCCTACACGGCCACCCCCTCAAAAAATTCAAATGGCAAAGGGGGTCGAGTGATACATCTTTTGAAAGCTCTTTCAATCCTCTACATAACTATGTATTTTTTTAAACTTTTATCGATTCGTTCCTGAGAAATAATTGTTTCATTATTTTAAGTTCAGGAAATAAAAATAAAAGAAGCAGTTTAAATTATCGTATGTATTGTTCAGTGTCCAGTGAAATATTAAAAATTTATCAGTGAATAAACATTTAAATATATTAAATAGGTGCATAAAATCTAGTGCAACTTAATACTGTTGGTCTTTAATTTAATGTAATTGTGGAAATACCGTATTTAACGGAATTTTATTCGGTATTTAAATAATGTGATAAACAGTATGTCACGGTGTGCTCTCTGTGCCAGCGCTGTTACAGCAAAAAAGCAAGCCATTTCTTGTGGAGGCCTGTGTAAAAAACAATTCCATTTAGGGTGTATTGGCGCTTCAAATGATTTGATAGCTCTTATTAAAGATGTACCCGGCTTAGCTTGGAAATATGTTAGCTGCAGAGATCTGCAGGAAATGTTTGATAAGGAAAAACTACAGGAGATTTTCCAAGAAAAACTATCAAATTTCTTTAACGAACTCAATCACCTGTTCACATCGGTTAAGTCTGACTTCTTGAAAAAAGCTGAAGAAAAATTAGCTGACTTCAAATTTCCCGAAGCTAATAACCCCCCTAAATCCAAACCATCTTACTCGTCTGTACTATATAAGAGTGCACAACCTGCTATAATTGTGAAGCCGAAAGTGACTCAAGATAACAAACTTACTAAATCGGATATTTTAGAAAATTTTAATCCAATTAATTCTGATATAAACATTAATAGAATTAAGCATATCAAGGATGGAAGTCTTCTAGTGAGCTGTCAGTCTTCTGAGGAAATCTCAAAATTTAAACATCTGGCTCAAGAAAAACTATCAAGTAACTATGAAATTCGCGAAGTAAAAGGACTGCACCCTAGAATCAGGATCGTTGGTCTCTCGGAACAAATGGACTCTGAAACAATTTGTAAACTCATTGTTAAACAAAATAATGATTTATTCTCTGCTAACTCTGTAAATTAATTAAATTGTGGCCAACTAAAAAGAATCCCGAAATATATCAAGCTATTGTACAATTAAACATCTCGGATTACAGTAAGGTAATTAATAATGGTTGTTTACTTATAGGATTAAACATATGTAAAGTTTATGAAGCCATAGAAATCTTACGCTGCTTTAAATGTAATGGATACAATCATTCGAAAACAAACTGCAAAAATGTTCTCTCTTGTCCTAAGTGTAGCCTTAAGCATGAGTTAAATGTTTGTCAAGCTGAAAAGTTTAAATGTATAAACTGTTCTGTCTTAAAGGAAAAATCCCCCGACTTAAATATTGACATAGAACACGCAGCTTGGGATCATGATAGTTGTCATACTTATAAAACGGCTATCATAAAACTAAAATGTGATCTAGGTTATCAATAGCAATCAGATATCCCCCCTACTGATATCCCCATCTGTTCTAGTCCCACTGTCAAGGACATGCGCAACTTTAGTTTTGCCTTCCACAATATATCAATATACTATCAAAATGTTCGCGGATTAAACACCAAATTAAGGACTCTGTATGATAATGCATCTGCTTGTAACTATGACATCTTAGCCTTTTCGGAAACGTGGTTAAACGAAAATTTAGAAAATCCTGAAATACTAGATAATAATAAATTTAATATATTCAGATATGATCGCAACTTGAAAGCCACTAACTGCAGTAAAGGCAGTGGGGTTATGCTAGCGGTTAGTTCTGGTATACTAGCTGTAGATCTAAAATTATGTGATTCTAACTTTAAGTCAATACCAACTGTAGATATCGTTGGTGTTAAAATATCAATACACTTAAGCCATCTCTACATATTTGTCATCTATATTCCTCCAAATAGTTCTATCGACGTTTATAATTCAATATTTGATTCGTTCTGTTCTCTTAATTATTTATTTGACTCCGATTTACTGATCCTCGGTGACTTTAATATTCCAGAATATTTTTCATTTAACAACAGTACTGCAACGTTTAGATTAGAAACAATCTTAAATTTCCAAAATTTCATGAATTTTTACCAGTACAATAATATAGTAAATATAAATAATCGTATCCTAGATCTAGTGTTGAGTAATAAAGATTGCTTAGTAGAAAAAGCAGTTGATGTCATAATTAGTGAAGATGTACACCATCCGTCTATTTTTATAAGTTGTGAAATTTTAAAGGATAACTTAGTACATAAAAAAAAACCTAACAAATCCGTACACAAGTACAATTTTAAGAAAGCCAATTTTCCTCTCCTGTATAAATGTTTACTTGAAACTGATTGGAGCTTTCTAGATAATTGTGTAGATGTTGATTCGGCTACACAATTGTTTTATAATCAACTGGACTTAATTTTTAACACCCATGTGCCGAAAGTAATTGCACCAAGTCGCAGCTACCCACCCTGGTTCAGTTATTCTATAATAAAAGACATTAGGAGAAAGCACTCACTCTGGAAAAAGTACCAAAATTCTAATGATATCACTTTCTATAATGAATTTAAACAACTTAAGCGTAAATTCAAAACTGACTCCGAAAAGTCACTTAAAGAATATCTAGCTAACTTAGAAAATAATATAGTACAAGATCCCTCTAATTTCTGGAAATTTATTAATAAAAAGAACGCTTATGCTGGTATACCTAATAACTTGACTGTTGATAATAGAAATCTCACCGATCCTGAAGAAATATGCAATGCATTTGCACAATTTTTTCAGCAATCCTATAACACTCCTTCTAACAAAAATGACAACCTTGTGAAAAATTTTAAACTATGATCAACTTAACTCGCCCGTAATAACTGAAAATAATGTTATCATTTGTTTAAAAAAATTCAGGCCCAAGCTGACAAGCGGACCAGATGGAATTCCAGCTTTCCTATTACGTGACTGTGCGTCAATATTTGCTGAACCCCTTTCTAAACTTTTTAATTTAGCCTTAAAAATGAACACTTTTCCCTCGCAATGGAAATTATCCAAGATAACCCCAGTTTTTAAGAAAGGTGATCGGTCAGAAATTGGTAACTATCGTCCAATTGTCATAATCTGTAACTTTGTCAAATGTTTCGAAATGCTATTATTTGATCACACATTTTCCCATTGCAAACACTTGATCACAGAGGCTCAACATGGTTTTGTTAAAGGCAGATCAACTGTAACAAACTTATTTTGTATGACAGAATTTTTAACCGATGCTATCGATGAGGGATTTCAAGCCGACGTGATTTATACTGATTTCTCGAAGGCCTTTGACAGAATCGACCATGATATACTATTAAATAAGTTACTTAGTTTTGGTTTCTCTCAAGACTTCCTGACGTTTCTAAAATCTTATTTCTCAAATAGGATCCAACATGTAGTATATCGTGGTTGTAATTCTGTTGAAGTCTCGGCTACGTCTGGCGTTCCCCAGGGATCGATATTAGGACCTCTTTTTTTTGTTTTATTCATCAATGATATTGTTGATAGCCTAACAGTTTCATGCTTATTATATGCTGATGATTTGAAAATCTTTTGCAGAGTTGCAAGTATTGATAACTGTCTAGAACTACAACATAACTTAACTCTTGTCAATGACTGGTGCATAAAAAATAATCTACCTTTAAATATCAAAAAGTGTAATGCAATGTCGTACTCCAACAAAAAATCTTTGATACATTTCGATTACTCTCTCGATAATAACATACTCTCAAGACCTGACACGTTTTGTGATTTGGGAGTAATTTTTGATACAAAGTTGTCCTTTAATAGTCACATTGCTTATATTGTCACAAAGTCGTACAAAGCTCTAGGATTTATTATCAGAAATAGCCGTAACTTCCAGAATATTGATACACTGAAGCTACTATATACCACCTTTGTCCGCTGTAACTCAGAATATGCGTCAACCATATGGTGTCCTAATTACGCTACATACATTGATAATCTGGAGGGAATTCAGCGCAGATTTTTAAAATATGCCAAGTTTAGAACAGATGGGGAATATCCTGCTATTGGTTTCCCGCAACACGAGCTTCTCGCAAATTTTGGTCTCGACTCGCTTGAGCAGAGACGCAAAAAAGCATATCTGACTTTCTTGCACAAGATTATTCATAACAATATAAACTGTACCCAAATTCTAGGTATGTTAAATTTTCACACTTCTAGAGTTGGGGCAAGACAGAGAAATTTGTTTTATCTACCAACTGCACGAACGAATCTAAAAAAATATTCTCCTCTGCACAATATGTGCAATAATTATAACTCACTAAATTGCGGAATCGACATTTTATCCTGCAACATCCAGTCTATTAAAAAATTAAATTTATAGTTGCCTTATTTCTTAGCTTCTTTTTAGTTGGTTCCCTATTATTATACTTTTCCTGACTTTTTTTAGTATATTCTTTAATCTATTCTGTCTCTGTGTATACTCATATTTAATATTTATCTTGTCAAATTTCATTGTTTATGAATCACGTGTATACTTATATCTTTTTCTGTACTGTTCCTATTCTGTAATTGGGTTTTTGGACCTGTTGAATAGTGTAAAAATAAAAATAAAAAAAAAAAAAAAAAAAAAATGCATACAGTAGTATAATCTGGCTTGAAATTCTGTACGAACATTTTTGAACACATCTGGATTCAATAAACGGCATTCTCGAACAATTCTTTCACGTAACTCTTCCAGAGATGGGTTTTGTTGCAAATACCTTCTATTTCAAATATCCCCATAGAAATAAATCCAAGGGAGTTAAATCGAGGGACCTAGCGGGCCACTCCACAGGACCTCTTCTTCCAATCCATCGCACAGAAAGCCGATTATCCAAAAATTGACGGACTGCTATAGCAAAATGTGAGTTTGCCCCATCCTGTTGAAAAAACAGTTCGCCCTCTAAAAGATTATCGTCTTCTTCGAAGATTTGGGTAATCATTGGGTCGATGTTATTTTCTAACAGATCGAGGTACCTTTCGCCATTTAAATTGTCAGGAATAAAAAACGGCCCGACAATGTGATCCCCTAAGATGCCAGCCCAAACATTTAACTTCTGAGGCCTTTGGGTATGAGTTTCCATGAACAAATGTGGATTGGTTTCACTCCAATACCTACAATGTGCCTTTTTACCTCCCCATTTAACTGAAATGTCGATTCATCAGAAACACACGTATTGTACAGTAGATTGGCATTACCGTTTAATTGTTCACTAAAAATCTCACAGAAATCAAGCCGACGATCGGGATCATCTTCGTTTAATTCGTGTACCAATTTAAATTTATATAGATGAAATTTGTGGGCCTTTACAATTCGATGAACACTGCTTCGTGATACACCGGAAGCCTCAGCTACTTTCCTGATCGATTGAGTATTATCCATCTAAAAATGACCCAGAACTGCCACTTCAACTGCTTCATTCCTAATCGGTAGCTGAGGTTCATGCTTTTTTGTTTCCTACAGAATCCGTTTCCATAAATTTTGTCAATAATTGTAAAACATACTGAGAACCAACCCTTCTATCTGGGTGATTTCTATTGAATATGTGCTCCGTAGCTCTAGCACAATTATTGTTTTTAAAATAAATGCTGACAATTTCTATTATCTCCTGAAGGGTATAACCCATTTTGAGAACTCACTCTGGTAAAATGTATCTCGATTTAAAATTGGTTGTGAACAAATTAATGTTCAAGGACTATCAAATACTTATAAGTCTTTTATTATTCTAAAACTAAACGGACAAGGACAGTGTTTTTTGTTGTGTTTGAAAAAACTCGTGTTGATTTGAGAGTACCAAAAAATGTAGTTTTTTTATAAATTCCAATATCCAGTGCCGTGTATTTTAGATTTTTTAAACGATTTCGATTGTGTATAATCATCAAAAATAAAATTATTTTCCTTAAGAACGGATCGATAAAAGTTAAAAAAAATACAGTTATATAGGGAATTGAAACACCTTTCAAAAGATGTATCACTCGACCCCCCTTGCCATTTGAATTTTTTGAGGGGGTGGCCGTGTAGGGTAGATGGATGATGATAGATATACAAGTATTACATTAAAATATGTCCCCCTTGGAAACAAGGTCGACGTGTTTCATCAATTTTTCAAAAAAATTTTATCCCCAAAGTTATTCAGGGTGCCTACTTTTGGTTGGGACACCCTGTATATCGAGTCATGTTTTGTTAAATGGGCAAATGCGATTGATGTTTTACAAAATCCTAACCTAAGATTGTAGGTGGTGTGCATGTTTTATTAAATCTTGCCATTTTCACTTTAAATTGGATTACCAAAATCATAAGTTTACTTTCAGAGATTTAGCTCATGACTTGTCTCCGTGTCTGTTGTTTGATAACATTAACCACACTTTTAAGCTGTCGTTTTATGTCGAATATTGCAATAATCTTGTGATCGCAAATTATAACTCATTAAAATTTTATGATTCATTTTAGTGCTATCGATCCACATTGGATCGCTTTCATTGAATGCTAATTCAATGTATCGCTAGTTTGTGTAACAACAAAAGATCCTGAAAGACTCTTGGGCGAGAAGAACGTGTATATGTCTCTTTTTTGGTTTAACAAATAAATAAATAAATAAATAAAAAATTCTGGTTCGGATTAGATAAATATAGCGTATGTAGTGTGGAGTGATCTGTATTAGTACTTCATTGCAGTTTGAATAGTATACATAATAGTAACTTGTGCATTTATCCCAATGCCAAAAAAAACTGACCTTCGAATATCAAGCTCATTTCCGCACAATGCTTGAGGCGGAGTTGTTGGCGCGTTTTCTTGAGGTGGTTTCCCCTATGGGCTTAATCCATTGGAGTTCTGTTCGGTGAATTCAAAATCAAGTAAATCATGGTATGTCGACGTTGACGTAATCATCATCTCTGATAGTGTCTGCGCTTTTAGCATTTAGGCAGGAGGCTTTGATATACGATGGACTCTTTAGGATATACAATTTCCACCAAGTTGGACGTCCGTAGGACATCCATTAAACGTCAATAAATCGACAAATAGATACCGTTTTGGACATTTATGAATATTCTACCAAATTTTCTATCTATCCTCTCTTCAATCTCATTATAAAATTAGAGATACTAGTTAGCGCAGCGGACTAAAAATATATATATTTCGAATTGATTGAATTTCATTGCAACAAGGCATGGCAGAGAATTTGTTTATGTTGAATATGATTTCATGTGTATTTTAAGAACGTTGGTGAAACGTTAATGCATATGCTGAGGATGTACAATTTTAAAATTACCCATTGATTTCAAATATACCCTAGAAGAAAACACATGTAAAATAAATGCATATTATATTTAACACTGGTATAATATTATGAATTAGATATTTATTTTTGATGGACATCCTACGGATGGATGTTTGTGAATATCCCGGTGTAGTGCAATTTAGTACATCCAGTAGATGTCCGTATTATGCCCATAGACGTTTGGGCTTAGAAAACATCTAAAACGTTTGGTGCGCCTTATGGAATGTTTGAACACCGTAGACCACTTTTTGCACACCCCCATCTCTTTCCACATCCTAATTTGCAGCTGCACGAAATCAGAGTTAGATTTAGTTAGTGCTTCAGTTGGGGATAAAATTTTACTTGTTTACATCCCCACTTTGTAGAATTTAATGAGTTATCTTGTCATGTTTGAATTTGGTAAAATGCACAGTAGGAGTGCTGAAGTGCAGTAGCATAAGTTGGAGATAGTTTAGGTAACAGCAAAGTATTAAATTCCACTGATTCCTACATCTGAAACATCAGTCCAATCCCAGCATCAATTTTAACTCTGATTTCATGTAATTGCAACTTAAGAGGTGGAAAAACATGCGTGTGTACAAAAAATGATCTACATTGTTTAAAAATGTTCTCCCATTGCCATGATCAGCCATGTCCAAATGCTGAAAGCACAGACACTATCAAAGACAATGATGACGTCGACACTGACACACGCATACCGTGTTTCGTTTAATTTTGAATACACTGAACTACACTCTAATGGATTAGGCCCATAGGAGAAACCACTTAAAAAAATTACGCCAACAACTTTGTCTCAAGAATGGTGTGGAAATGAGTTTGCAATATGAGTTATCATAAAAATATTGAAAATTGAGCCAAAAATGTAAAAACGAAAAAAAGGTATGGGCTAACATTTTCATACTAGCATATTTACTGAAAATTGTAAAGCTCAATAGATAAATGAGCTGAATCATATTTGGGGGTGGTTTTTCTAATTTAAGGAACAGTAGGTGAGAAACCTTTCTTTTATTTCATTTTTAATGCTGTCAACAATGTTCCTGTCAAGTTTCAAAACTTTATAAATTTGTCTGTCAACAAGTTCTAATTTCTCTGGACTAATTTACCTAATTATTGAAATACCTTATCGTTTTTTGAGCAATTAGTCTAGGGAGTTTTACGCAGAACACACTGTATAGTAAAAAATCCAGTTGCTTATTGTAAGCGAGTAAATAAAAAAATCGTAATATTCCTTTTGGAGTTATAACCAGTTTACGAGATAAGAGAAGACAACCCAAAAATTGTACCGAATACAGAATATTAACGTACTTTTATACCATGGAGTAAATTGGTCGCTTTTCTTTTTCTAATTGTAAATATAGTCTTTTACTAGAGAGAGAAAGGATTATACTTATGCAATTCCATAGCTCATTACGTATATATAAAATGTCGATGTATTATAATAAGTGCAAAAATATTCATAAAAATCGATGCAAATACAGGTATAATGAAAACTGTTAAAACTGTTAACAAAAAAATGATTGGCCATATTCAGAAATGCAGACGACTTAAAATTCCATAAAGGTAACAATAAATAACAATAATTATTTATCCCTTCTTCGCATGAAAATATCTGGTACCCATAATTTTTTTAAAAATTTGCATATATACGATAGTCGCCGAACCCTATAATTATGATTTTAAATATAATCGTTTTTTCAGATCTTGGCTAATAATTACGGAATAAATTGCCTGTCGATTAAAACCAATAACATCCAATCATTCCAATCAAACATTTCTGAAGGATGACCTCGTCGAAAGGATACAAACTGGACATGTTTACATGAAATTTAGATACTGTTTGTAATAGTTTACAATCTAATTGTTTAAACCAAATAGGATTTAAATCGTTTATAATGTTATTGTAGTAAATAATATCTACTTTTATTAAAAATGAACAAAATTATTATTGCACAAATATTATTTATTTATTTATTTGCAGTAGAATATTAAGAAATTAACGAGTAAGCCTGCATAAAGAATTCAAAACGGTGGACACGTGTTTCGGACTTATTTGTTATCATCAATCAAAATCAAAAAGATGGGCATGACTTGAAAAATTTACACAAAAAGGAAACCACCGACCAGGAAGGCAGTTGCAACCTTTGTCACAAGCTGGAAGATTCCGGTTCTATAGCATTAAACAAACATCGTCACATAGGCAACTATACCAGTCTGCATGGAATTTCCATCCCAGGAGAATATATAAGTACAAAGAAAGGATATGATATCGCAGGATTATATACATTACACAATTACAGTAGAATATTAAGGGGTAAGCCTGCATAAAGAATGCAAAACCGTGGACATGTGTTTCTGACTTATTGGTCGTTATCAGCACAGTATTTATTTTAAGTACAACATCCAACGGGAATAAGTCTCAGTTACAAGATAAAGTTGAAAATTACAAATAAGTCGAATACAAATACCATGTTATACTTCAGCTACACACACTTCTAACAATGTCAGTAAGGCATATATGACAGAAATAAAGTATAACATGATAAAAAAAACGGAAATAATGATATAAAACATACAGGATATTTAACATCAGATAAACGATTTTTGATTATTGGGCAGAATAAAAATCAAGTCTTTCTTCCCACTTATGATAATTCTTTTATTTCAGTTAGGCAGTAAGTAAATTAATACGGACTGTTGGTAACTGTAATGATGACATACTGGACCTCGAGTTAACTCTAGGTACTCGATATAATATCCTAGATACTATTTATTCTGAATTTACATTGTTGGTAATAAGTTTGTGAAGAAATATAATCATACTTCTACAATATAAACTACTTAATTGAAATCTGGCTAGTACTGCATCTTGGGTGTACCCCGAGGAGGATAAACTTCATAATTAATAAAATGTAATGTTATAAGGTATGTATGTTGCATTATTTCTAACTGAATCGCATGAGTAGGTAATATAAATTGGACTCCCAACTAAAGAAGCACATTCATATTTACATCAAATGATTGCAGAATAAAAAATGTTTAATATTTTTGCATTTTTAGCATTACGAAATGCAAAATCGAGGCTCTTATATGCAGCACACGAATATGTTCATCAAAGAATAGCTTGCAATCAAAAGTAACGCCAAGAGTTTTAAATTGTATACCAATTTTCAAAGTGACATGCTTATAATCCAATGTTTTGGTTATTTTGTGCTCAGAATACATGATATTGCACTTATTGACATTTAAAGGTAATTGATTGTTATCGCACCAAGTTTATCAAAATTCTCTTGTAATTTTAAACAATCTGAAACTGACCAAATTTTGGAACATATTTTAAAGTCATCGGCATAAAGCATTTAAAGCAATTGTGTTATATCATTAATAAAAATGACGTAAAGTAATGGCCCAAAAATTTAACCCTGTGGAACTCCTGATGACCGTAAACAAGTTTTAGAATTAAAACTACAAAACAAATTGAAAACTATCATTAGACGTAATCTAAAAATATTTAATAAAGTTATAGACACACAATATGTATCTAATTTTGAATGCAATAATTCGTGGTCAAACCGGTTTGTCACATGTAAAATGATTAAAATATATGGAAATATGAAAATGTTTTACTGATTTGAGACAATATAATTAGCGCACAACTTTTATGTAACAAACATGCTAGATAATACAGAAACGAGCAGCTATACTGAGTGTTTCAGTTTATACTAGCAAGATTTCGTCAATTGATAGAGGACCTCATTTTAAGGTAACAATATAATATATGTTGAGTTCCTCGTTTTCGTGATACAGGATGCTAAATTAAAAAAAAAAAAAAGTTTTTCGGTAGATACTGAAAAACCGCACAATCTTTCGATTTGAAATTTGGCACGTGTTATTTGCTTCAATAGTGCTATATTTTTGTCAATACGACATATTTGTCTCTATATCCAGTGACTTACGACACTGAAGTCTGAATCCCTTTTACTGTCTAGAACTTGTACGCCAACGAATGTTTTTATTGCGTGTATAAATTATAAAAATATGTTTGCTTAAAATGTATTAAAAGGTTTTTTTAAATGTTTTCTTAACCGCCTCTCAAATCACCGAAGTAACTCCCAAAAAATTCTAGGATTTTGTGTTGAGTAAAGAGAGACGATGCCCTACAGTTAATTGTGGAGTCCGAACCACATCGACAGTTCTCTCCCATCTTAATTCGAGACAAATTGCAAACAAAATTTCTAACTTGCTCCGGGATGGATTCGAACCATCGATATTCGGTACCGAGTAAATAGCTATAAGCGCTGTACCCACTCAGCTACCATGTCATACTAGTCTTCCAATTTTTTCGTACGATGCACAGTTTTCAATGAAAACGATATTGAAGTTGACAAGTGTTGTAATTTTAAAACTAGAGGAAGTAAATGTCCAAAATGGAAACCATTTTATTGGATACACAACTGACAGCGTCGTGCAATGTATCTTCTTACACGAAGTAAGTAATATTATCATATTTCATTGCATTTATTTTGTATTCTTTGAATTAATTCGTCTCTCGTATCGTCTGGATTGGTATAAACTTTATCTTTGATGAAACCTTATTCAAAAAAATCAAACGGAGTTATATCGGGGGGAACCAGCAGGCTAGGCAACGGTCCCACCACGACCCATCCGTCTCCCAGGAAATTTAGTATCCAACCAGTTATTGACATTCCGTCCATATTGGACTGGACAGCCATCCAACTGAAACCAAGCATTCGGCTTTGAATCCAGAGGAACTTCATCCCACATATTGGCAAGCACACGTTCTAAAAATGTCAGAAATGATTCGAAATTCAAACGATGAGGTAAGTTGTAAGGTCCATGACAGAATTATTGTGAATGTCTAACCAAAAATTCACACCTGCTGAAATTTTCTTTTATCTATTCGCGTGTGGATTTTCATGAGCTCAATCATGCTGATTATGAAAATTCACCACGCCTCTTCGATAAAGTAAGCCTCATCAGACCACAATATTTTTGTCAAAAAAAAGTTGGTCATCTTCAATGGAATTTAGAATCCATTGACAAAAGCACGACGTTCACTGTCCCCTAGAATCTATGGTACCATTTCAATGTCATCCATATCATGTTTCTTGGAATTTGAAGAGTTCTCGAAACTCTTCAATTACTCATCGTGTCATCTCCATCAAATTCGCGTAAGATTATTCTTTCTCTCACATTATTATTATTATTTTGGTTTGTATCTCTGTTTATTTTAGTCCCTTTGGAAATCGTCTATGACATTCCCTTGCTACAGCTGCCGAATTTCTATTTGCAAACCCATACATAAAATACATTCTTGATTGCTAAATGTAAATGACATTTTCAAACTTGATAATAATTAATAAACACGATATGCACTGTTAATTTCACAATATGAACAATGGTTGTTGAATTTTAATCAAATTAATATGTAGCTGTTTTTCACATTTCATTTCAGATCAGATATTGTTTCATAGCAACCTCAATTTCTCAGTATCTTAATTTTGAATAAAAACAACACTTGTCAACATTGACAGCATTTTTCTCAAAAACCGTGCATTATACGAAAAAAAGTGGATTACTTCTTTCTTCTAATTTTTGCAGGCAATTGAGAAGATGTTTATGAAAAATTCTTTGGAGTGCAAGTTCTATACAGAAAATAGGTTTCGGACCCCAGTTTCTACGCCACTGAAATTTGAGATAAATATGTCGTGTGGGCAAAAAGATAGCATTCTTGAAGTAAAAAATACGTGCTAAATTTAAAATCAAAAGTTAATTTAGGTTCTTGTTAGCTACCGAAAAACTTATTATTATTTTTTTTAATTTCAGCACCCTGTATCTCCAAAATGAAGAACTTTTCGACACATGTTAAATCCACCTTTTTACCTTAAAATGAGGTCCTCTATTGATTGGCAAGGTCTTCCTACTATAAACTAGGACACCCTGTATAGATACAAATCGAAACTTTCTTTTTTTATACAAAGTTCTGAAATAAAAACAATTTTTATTCTAACAGATTTTGAATTACGTATTTTAAATGTCCCTATATTCTGTTAAGCAAATTGAACTAATCATTTGATTTTTTTAATAATAATTCTTTAATAGCACTTATATGTAGTCTCAACCTAAATCTGGTTTTAATAAATGTTGGAATTATTATCTATCCATATAATGAGCAAATTAAAACCAATTCGGGCGTGAGAACAATTTTTTTTAAGTAGGTGATTATACGTAATTACAAAATAATTTTTCCAATCTAATGCATTCATAAGCCAGAATACACTTTTTAATTACTTACACACCATTATGTAGACTTCTGCAGTAACCTTTCTTCGGCCGCTGAAGAATTTTATCGTTGGAACTCAGTCGAGCGTCAAGCCAACTTGTCTGACGACTTTTGCCTGATGCTCGGATTTATCTCTTTTTGATTGAATGTCTTACGCTGGACTGATTTCGTTTCAGAACTGTGTTTTAAATTAGCTTCAACGTATAAGTCTGTTATAATATTTTATATAAGTTGCACGTAGATTTTAAATCAGGATATTATACATGTTACGTTTTATGTTCAATTTAAATGATAATTAAACATTACATTAAAAATATGATGTAGTTTGATTTAGAACTACATGTCATGATGTACTTTTCGTACTTCTTCCTTAGCCACATTATTTAATAAAAGAAATTTTAAACCTTGTGGTTTTTACGAGACTTTGAGCATTAATTAATGTATATCCAATTTCTCTGGTGTTCTATTTTATTTAAACTGATTAATAAACTTTATTTATATACAGAAAGGTTGTGTAAAAGACAGACTTCGTAATTTATAGGGTGCCGTGACCAAGGAAATATTAGGGAGATAGATATGTAGATTGATAGATTTTTATTGGTCATATAAACACAATTGTGTTTTGACAAGTCAAAAACATACAAAATATAATAAAAATATTATAAAATCAGTCTAAAAACTAATAGGTCGTCATAGATAAAGTAACAATAAAAAATTTAAATAAAAACAAACACAATGAAAAAAACTGTTACATGAAGACAAACAGGAGTATAAATAAGACATTAAACATACATATTAAAAACAAAAAGAGAATCATATTATATGGGAAGAGTCAGTTAATAAAAATTCGTTAAAATCGTGGAATGCATTTTCTAGCAAAAATCGTTTAAATACAAATTTATATCGTTTGCGTTTAAGTTCCTGGACAGCCTTCGGCAGCACATTGGAAAACTTTATTGCATAATAGCCTGTCCTATTCCCAGTCTTCGTTAATCGCAAAAACTCTAAATTAATATTATTTTTATTACGTGTTGAATAGGAATGAATACTGTCGTGTGTTACGTAATCGAGTTTGAGTCCAAAAAATATGAAGATAGATCTGCTACAGCAAGAGTACTTATTATGTTGTGAATTAGATCTGAAAAAAATGACAGCGTAATGATAACTAAATCCCTGATATCACATTACTCAACTAGAGCTAATATACACTATTGGGCTCCATTTCATGCAAAGCCTGCGTTTTTAATGCGATAAAAAGTAGGAGAATAAGAGTAAACATGTGTAAATTGTATATCGGCTCAATACTACTTTAAGAAGTGGGTCCCTATTTACGCATTTCGTATGCTCTTGTTTGTCTCTGTTGAAAAATAAAAGGCTTTTTACCAAACCACTGCCTTTTTTTACTTTCTTATACTTAATATAACGAAGTATAATAATCGTGATTTTTTTCGACCTCGAGATTTTGATTGATATATACGTTTTGAACTCTACTGAATCCATTCTGACTATTTTCCGAATGATGTCTGTCGGTGCATGTGTGTAGATGTACGTATGTGTGTGGATGTGTGTGGATGTGTGTGAATGTGTGTGGATGTGTGTGGATGTGTGTGTGGATGTGTGTGTGGATGTGTGTGTGGATGTGTGTGTGGATGTGTTTGTGGATGTGTGTGTGTGTGTGGATGTGTGTGGATGTGTGTGTGTGGATGTGTGTGTGTGGATGTGTGTAGGTGTGGATGTGTGTGTGTGGATGCTACACACTCATGAAGGCAAAAACCATAAACCAGTCTGCGAATGGTATGCACGATGACTTCATGAGGGATTTCTATTTATTTGGTAAAAATCCTTTACTAGTGGGCAATCGCAATTATAGCTAATCACTTCTCTCAGTATTACTCCAGTCAGTATAGATTTTTGCCTTACAAAAGGTGGAGTAGAAACAATTTTGATATATGTTGTTTAGGTTGGAACTCTGATAAAAAATCCAAGTTGGAGGCGGAGACGCGAGCCGCCATCTTGAATGAAAGGTGCAAGAAGTTTATTTTTTCAAAATAACCCCGCAACGGTTGATTCAGCGAAAAAAATATCAAGGACAATGTTAAAGAAGACAAAATTCCTTACATTTTTTGTATATACTTTTTTTTGCAAATCTAACATATAATGATTACAGAGGCGGAAATATGAACATTTTCCAAAAAAATCGTCAAACTTCATTTTTGTTGCTATTTTTATTCTTTCTTGTGCTATTCATTACATAATTATAATAATTTTGCAAACTCAAAATAAACTCATTTCCATTCCATCATAAGGTAGAGTAAATGGAGCGTTTTTTTATTGTGGTATCCCCAGTAGACTTAATCCACAGATGTTCCAGTTTCGCGATTATATTATTACTTTTTCTCCATTTCAACATGGGGTGACTCAGATACAATTACACATGGATTCATAGTTGCGGATTCAAATTAATTTGAAGTATTTGTCAAATAGATCAATTGTTAAATTTGTGTATAGATCTACGAAAAAATCGGTAGGGTTAACAACATTGGTCACTGACCCTGTGTGTTATGCCACAATCGCGGGCGCCCGGTATGCTGCCGTGCCGTTTTCTCTAGAGAGGAGAAAAATAAATGATCTTTTTGATCATTACAAAAGAAACAAAGGAAGTCTAGAGACGGTCTATATCTGCTCTAGGAAACATCTGCTACAAAAAAACATAGAATGAAAATTGAAACATCCATACACTAATATTAATATTCTGTACTAATTTCCGCCACCGTGGCCAGCGCAGTTGTAACGAAAATTATACCATGTGACCCACTTAAGAAAAAGACACCCCTTTAATTTTTTTTCTTTTTCAGAATAGACAATTCTATTTTGACACAGATGTGAACATCACGAGCTGCCTTCTTTGGAGTTCTTTAGTTCAAATGTCAAAAGTCACCACAGCCTACTACAACTCCGCGAATAGGGCCAATTTGCAATATATTATTTCACATTGCATATATCAAAAAAAAGTTATTAGAAAGTTGTTCAGATTCGAATTTTGATGCCACATATTTCAGCGCAAAATTCGGATTTTCATTTTTTTCTCATTTTTTAGTCAGTCCCAATTTTATTACAAAAGTTCGAAAATCTGAATAAATAGCCATGGAAACGAATAACCTGACAATCATTAAATGTCAGTCTGATGGTTACTTCTGTAAATCTAATATCAAACTTTTTGAACTTTTGTAATAAAATTGGGACAAAGAAATGAGAAAAAACTAAAATGCAAATTTTGCGCTGAGATCTGGTATGTGGCATCAAAATTCGAACGTGAACAACTTTTTCCAATAACTTTTTTCGATATCTGCAATGCGAAGCAAAATATTGCAAATTGGCCCTATTCGCAGAGTTGTAGTAGGCTGTGGAGCCTTTGACATTTGAACTGAAGATCTCCAAAGAAGCAGCTCGTGATATTCTACATCTGTACCAAAATCGAAATCTCCATCCTGAAAAAGAAGAGGGGTGAATTTATCTTAAGTGGATCACATTGTATGTCGTAAAAAAAAATCACTGTAATTTGAAATAGTTTTCGTTATATAATCTTATTATGGTGTGGAAAACGTTAAAAATAATATAGTGAAATTTGTTCTTAAAAATTGACCAACAAAAATGGATGATATTTTTAGATATGCATTCTGTCACTAATCTAATTTAAGACTTATGTAAAACCATTATTTTTAATATTTTTAGCTTTTAACCTTGAAAAAGTCCGAAAACTCGGACGAAACGTAGGACAAATTGTTCATGTACTTGGCTGGAAGTCCTCTAGAAATAAAAATAGGAAATAAAGTTTTTTCTGTTTTTTATTGAAGAAATAACAAAAATGGAGTTTGACTTTTTTTTGGAAAATGTTCATCTTTCCTTGACATTCTTGTCGTTGGTTATTTTGAAAAAAATCAATTTTTTGCACCATTCATTCAAGATGGCGCTTTGCGCCTTCCTTCCTCCAAGTTCGATTACTTGGATTCTTCATCAGGGTCCCGACCTAAACAACACATATCAAAATGGTTTCTACCCTACCTTTTGTAAGGCAAAGGCCTTTATTTGCCTCTACTAACTGGATTATATGATGCAAATTTAAAAATCATTAAGTTTATTTACAATTAAATAAACTGAGAGGATTTCGACTTTGGTACCTATTTAGGTATTATTTCTAGTATGGTAAATTAACTTCTACCCTCTCTGTTGGAATACTTTGGTATTATAATTTTTATTATACCTTTATTAGTAATAATAGCAAATTATTTTGATCTTATATTTAATTGTTAACGCCGTTTTACACGATGCAATAAATTTTACATTAAATTGTGCGATTTATTGCCCCAAGAAATTGCGAACCTGGCAGTTTGACCTTGGGGTTTTTAAACGATGCAATTTATTGCACAATTTTTCATACTGCCAACTGATAATTCCATTTTCTATTTCTACTAAACAAAACAGAAGACAGAAGTGTATAAACATAACCTAAAAATGGAACACCAGGCGGGAACAGGAGTGAACAAAAATAAATTAAAAACCAATATATTAATCGTTTTGTCCTGTCACTTGCTTTTGTAATTTTGTCTTAAAGCCTCACTGTTGGTACCACTGAAATTGCATAAAAATTGCCAGAAAAATAGAACCTTCTCTAATTTCGCAATTTATTGCACAATTTCTTGCCAACTTAAAACTGCAACAATTTCGGATATTACACGATGCAATAAAATATTGCGCAATTTATTGTGAAATTTATTGCATCGTGTAAAACGGCGTTTAGACATAATTTCACAAATACTATGTAAAATTCTGTACATTCGATAACTAAATGTTGCTGATATTAATATGAATGAATTAGTAACAATAAAGGTGCTATTATTATTATTGTTACTATAAATATTTAATATTTTGCAGGCGTATTTTTATTCCCATGAGGCAACTCCGAAATTCGTAGTACATCGCTAGGTAAGCTCTTGATGCTTAGACTTCATTTTGAATTACGAAATATTGATCAGGTGTGACGTTCTGGTTGATTGACGTTCCAGAACAATGCTTTTCTGTGTTGCAATAATTGAAGTATTTGGAGGATTATGATATCCTACTACATCTACAATACAATATTGAGCAGAAATGTTTGCAATGAACTATAAAATCTTATCAAAGCTAAAGGAAGTGTTTTTTTTTCATAATACCTTCATTATTATGTATGTGATGTGATCTCTGAGTCTTGTGCTCTAAATTCAGCCGCTACGTGAACTCTCTTAATGATTGTTCCATACGAGCATTGTGATTATCTGCAAAAATCTACATTATATGAAGACAATATAATAGACACAAGCATATTATGACACGTATCAGTCATTTCAAATATAGATGTTCAGAAAAACCAATCCTTGCAAGTTCAGAAAACAGCACAAGTTAAATTCAATTAAATTTATTCAATAATTATTGTATTTAATTAAAGCTTAAAGAATTCTTATTTATTCAAACTATTTAATACTAGGTTTAAAACATATTTAAAATCTCCAAAAGTAAGTCTCTGTACATAATCTGACATGATAGACAAGCTGTCTATTCTTACTTCTAGTTTCACGAAGAAATAATGTACAGTAGTAAGAAAATTACAATTATCTGTCAACTAATGTTAAAAACATTTCTCCTGAAATATTTCAGAAACACTACAAACAATTTTTTAATTAAAAAATCTATTACAAATTAGTTTAATCGTTAATTAATTTACTGTACTAATTTTTACAACATCGTCAATACAAATTGTTCATTGGACGATAAAATATATTTTTATCTATCTAAAAGAGACAGAAACTCGATTCTATTATCTCATTGTAGGCCAAGTCAAAGCTCTTGACATTTTTATTTTAATTGAGATTCTGGCGGAGGTGCTTGTCCCAAAGTGATATCAGGTATGTGAACGATGTCCAAGATATCCTCCCTCTATCTCTACAAGAAATCGATAAAAAATGGAAAAAATTATTTTCGATTTTTGTGGTGATTATGACCAAATTTTCTTAATAGATTGCTTGACAAAAAAATACCCATTATATTTTTTGAATTTTTGCTTTTATTTCATTTCATAGCAGGAAACTTATTTATTAAGAAAAAAATGTAATTTATTTGTCATACTACTAAAACTACATATTTTGAAAAAAAATGCAATTTGTTTAAAAACAAATGAATAATTTTACTTATTGGGGCGTTTCTCATCTACATTCACGATTACAATTTGAAAAGTTTTATTCAATAAATAAATTACCTTTCATCTGGTAAAAAATAGTGGCAGAAATTATATTAGGTCAAACCAAAAAAAAAAAAAAATCAAATCCCAAAAAAAAATTCATTTGTATTTTTTAATAATTATTAGAATCATTGTTAAATAAAACAACCATACTGTTAATTTTTATAAAGGCCGTTTTCTTCATCTCTGGAAAATTACTGCTAACAAAATGTTGGAAGTAGTTTTATTTCAACATTTTATTTATGACTATATTCACATTCTAACTATCTAGTTTGTTACGAATAAGTTATCCACAGGTGAGAGAAACGGCCCTAAAATGACTTAAAATTCAAATAACAGATTTTTTTAATTTGACATTTTTTGAGAAACTTGCTTTTAACCTCGCTTTTAATCTCGCTTTTAACCAAATTCTGGATTTGGCCTTTTGAAGTAATCTAAACAAATTTTCTTAAGAAAAATTTGCCTAATATGATTTATATATTTTTGGCGCTTATTTATAATAGTAGTAGATCACTTTCTTTTATCATGTATAAAGTGAAATTTATTTATTATATAGAACTTTTCACTGCATATTTGCAGAAAAAAATCTCAATTCGCTTAATTTATTGGAGTGTTTTCGTGAAAAGTGGGACACACTGTATATAATATTTAAAAATTATAATTTTAAAACATATTGATTCTACACACAAATGACAAGAATGAAAATAATGTAATCACATCTTCCAATAAAAATGTGTACAAGTTATGGACTCCAACAGTACGTTAGGCGACGAACCTCTGAAGAAAAATTTAACACATTGAGTAAATGCTTTTAAAAAAAGTTTAGACCTAAATTATGTAAAAATATCTGCTTTATTTTAAAACTATTTTCCCAATAACACATGTTATTAAACTTACATTTTCAGTTTTAAAACACAATTCAATAAATTTTATACAGCCTGGGATATAGTCAAAATAAAAGAGTATATTTTTGTGGAAATAAAGCTATATAAGCTTGTCCTACCTGGCCAAAATTTGAACTGAAAGCTGATTAGATAATTATTGGTTCAAATGCAATTTTAATTGTCAATCACCCTGTAAAAAAATTAACCCGTATATTCTGTTCTCATTAGCGCATAGATTATATTAGTAACTCTTCAGTGTTTTTCAACATGTGTAAAGAGCAAAAATCAAGTAGTTTTTAGTTGTTTATATGTTAACAAGAAATTACTACTACGTTAATAAACACACTAGGAATACAATCAGCTTCCATTCAATGTACTTAATTTGACTTGTAAATAAGTATACGTAATCTATTAGTTTTCAATTTCATCTAAAATATATTATACGTTCATAAATCTAAGTCCATTAATTAACATGTTCGCATAAATCTGATGTATTTAAATTTAAATTTTAAATTATTAGAAACAAAAAACATCAGTTAAGTATAACTGTAGTATAATGAAAACATTTTAATATATTTGTGAATTAGTATCTAAAAATGTTAAAAATTACTTAAATAATACTTTCAAAAACCATGTATTTATTATATTATACATTAAGAAGGTTGAGATAGAAAATACATGTTTATTACTATTACACTTAGTCACTTGAAATTTTATTTTGCAAATCACTTAAGTTAGACACCGAATGTGTAAACAAGAAAAATTGGTCATTGTCTATCTATGTTGTTTCTAGTTGCTTATTGTCTATTGAGAAAAAACAATTTGTATTACACTTTCTGACATTTACGTTTTACATTAAATCTGACCTAATTAAATTGTACAATAAACGATACAGTATAAACTGTTGAAGTTGGAGACCCTCCCACAAATATAACCTACAGGTCTACACTCTAAATACCGAATAATAAATTAATTTTTATGGTTGTGATCTCATTTTTTATATCGATTTGTAAATCAGATTCGAGAAGGCTGGCTCTCAAAACGGAACTGAATTTCGTTTACTGTGAAGAAATTGCATAATATACTATATATTTCATAACATACTAACTAATGTAAAGTTAATTAAAATCAAATATTTATAATATTTAGTATTATTTATTCTAGGTTTTCGTTGAATGTAATAAAAATTACATTTTTCTCTCATTTAATAAAGTTAACTAATTTTATTTATACAGTGAGCGATTAAACTATGGAAGAAATTCAATAAAATTGAAACTTTCCTTTTGGAAAAAAATTCTGGGAAAGGTCGATTTTCCTTGATAAAAAAAGACATTTTTATATCAAATATGAATTTCCGTTCATCATTTGCTTTCAAGTAATGACGTCATAGATTTTTTTTTAATGACAACCCCTTACTTTTTGTTGATTTTGATAAAATCTTTAATTGTCAAAATGACAGAATAATAATTTTGACACCTTACATAAGAATATTTTCGAGCAAGAAAATTAGAAAACCAAAATTTTTTTATTAACAGAAAATAAATCAAAAACATTTGCCAAGCAAATAAAATTATTAAGTGCTGAAACTGCCTTTATATTTTTACATATCAAGTAAAAGCTCTATTAGTGAAAATAAAATTATCAGATTTAGTTTTTCGAAGTGCTATATGTTTTTACATATTAAGTAAGTATAAATTAAACGTTCAAAAAAGGTTAGAGTTATAACATTTATAACTATTCAACGTATCAGTTTTACAAAAGTCTCCTGAAATTTAATTAATGTGGCACATTTAGCAATGACACAATGGATAGAAATCTTTATTTTATTGGATGTGGAGTTAAGACTAGAACTCAGAACACTTACTTAAGTCAAAATTCTCTGAGAGAGGTCAGAGTCCTGAGGTAAAAATAAGAATTCTAACTTTATTCTGAAATTTATGAGTTTTATCTGAGAATTTTGTCTGCCACAGAATTCCGACTTCTATCTCAGAATTCTGACTTATAACTCAAAATTATGACTTAGACATCTGTTATCATTATCATTCCATTATTTTAAATTGTCATTAATCTGAAGTTACAATAATTAAGATTGATATTGTCTTTCAATTTAAAATGTCAAAATGTCATATTTTGAATTACGTAATTTAAATATTTTTATAATTGTTCGTAAACTAGCCCCCAGAAGAGTTTAGGAAGAATGTTGTAACTGGATGAAAGCATTTCTTGAGTGTAAGAATTTTCCTTTTTGGTGAGGCAATATTTTCTTTAATCTCAATATATTTTTGTTCTAATACTAAGAACACTGTTATTTAATTCAATGCAATTCTTGCTCCTAGACTGAGTAATTATTTTAATAGATTCTATGATAAAATATATTGGAAGTATTGTTTTTGATTTATTATATACCAAAAACATTTATGCTAGCACATTCAGATAAAAATGACAGTATAAAATATAAAAAAACTATAGGATTTATTATTATTATCATGTTAGGTTTTAAAGAATGCTTATGTAATACTAATTATTATTATTTTTTTTAAATGCATTAATACTAAGCAATAAAATGTCAGATTTTTTTAAAGGAAAGAGTATTAGACAGACTAGCTGCTAATCTAGGAATTAGTGTAAGACAAATAGCAGCAGTAGAAGATATTTCAAAGAGCACAGTTTGTGAAATTCTGCATCAGCAGTTACTTGATCCATATTATTTCCAATGGGTTCAAAGTACTAAAACCTGAATATCAGCAATCAAGGTTAATGATCTGTCAATGGTTCTTGCAAAAATTTATTTTTTAACAAAAGTCTGAAGCATGACTTACCCGTGAAGTAATCACAAATTTTAACAACAACCATGACTTTTTAATCCAAGGATCAGGATACATTTTCTATAAATATGTGGATAAGCGTTATTAGAGACTATTTAATACCTGCATTCTTTAGCTGCTCGTTTGAATGGTCAAAATTATTTGCACTTTTTGCAAAATTTGTTGGTTTTACAACGAAAATTAAAGAAATAATTTTTGGGTATTTTTTATCAATGAATGATATTCCGGTGTCAAATTGCAAAAAAAAATATAGAGAGTAAAAAGCTAGTGTCCCCCACTTACACTAAAAATTAATTTTATTAAATACTGTGAAAACATAGCTGGTATTATTATCAATATGGGTACATAGTCGCATCCCTGTAAGTCAAAAGGTTTCTAAAATATTAAATAAAAACCAATTTTCTAGTACCATCTTAAAGGGGTCGTAGCTCCACTAGGGTGCATTTGCCAATATATGTTTATATGAACTTTTTTCACATTTTTGCATGTAGGAGCTGCACCAGAAGTTTGTAACCAATATTTACGGACACCCTGTATATTACAGTAAAAGTTTCAATTTCAGTCTAACAAATGTTCTCATTTCCTTTTTCATTTAATCATATGTTATGTTCATAATATAGTTGATGTTATATACACAGACATACAGAAGGCATTTGATCAAATAGATCACTATTTATTACTATCAAAGCTGAGAGGAATTGGTTTCTCTGACTCTTTAATTTGTTTATTTGAGTCCTATTTAATTGGGAGACATCAATTTGTTGAATATGGAGGCTATCGTTCTCAATCATATACAGCAGTATCGGGAGTTCCGCAAGGATCAAATTTAGGACCCCTTTTATTTCTTATTTTTATTAACGACCTAACAGCTAATATTAATTCTCACCACCTACTATTTGCTGATGATCTCAAAATTTTCCTAGAGATAAGTTCTATAGAGGATTGTATCTTACTGCAAAATGAAGTTAATAAAATTTCTAGCTGGTGCTCGGTCAATTCTCTAAAGTTAAATATTGGCAAATGTAAGGTTATGTCATATACAAGGAAGGACGCTACAGTTACCTTTCAATATAAAATAGATAATAACATTTTAGATCGTTGTGTCAATTATAAGGATCTGGGAATTATTTTTGAGCGAAAACTTACTTTCAACAAACATATCGATGAAATGGTCAAATCGGCATCTAGAGCCTTAGGTTTTTTAGTAAGAAATTGGGGCGGTTTTGTGAATATTGATACCCTGAAACTGTTATACATATCATTTATAAGAAGTAAATTGGAGTATGGCTGTATTATTTGGTTTCCCATATATCAAAATTCATTGTCACCCATTGAATCAGTTCAACGCAAATGTCTGAAATTTATGTTTTTCAAATGTAATGGATCTTATCCTCCCCGAGGTACAGACAACAATATACTGCTTAATATGTTTGACCTTAAATCTCTCAGATTCAGAAGAGATGTTGTCGTTTTATCCTTTCTTTATGAATTAATTAGTCACAATGTTGATTGTTCATTTCTTTTAAGTAAACTAAACCTATCAGTCCCCAGATTAGAATCCCGTCAAAACAACCTCTTTTACTGCGATGCTCCTCGTACAAACCTTATGATAAAGTCACCAATCTTTAATATGTGTAAAACTTTTAACACCATTTCATCTTTATGTGATGTCAACTATGATAGTTTAGCTAAAATAATTCATATATATGAAGAAAACTGTGCTTATTAAATTAGATTATTTCATAACACTATAATATATTTTACTTTTATGTATGAGTTTTCTTGTAAACTCTTAATGTAATGTTAATGACTATGTGTATTGCAAATTTGTGCATTTTATATCACAGTATACTTAGTTTTAAGCTTTTCCTGTAATTGGGTACTTTAACCTGTAGGAAATAAATTACTTATTATTATTATTATAATTCTATTTATGTTTATATATTTTATTATTTATTAGTATTACCATATTATCTGAAATTCCAAATCGCATGTCTATTTCATCCTTTTACCTGCTAGGCCGCTGTAAATCTATTGTTACTTCAGCAATGACCTCACGGTGTAGTCCCTAAAATGAAATATTTTTTTGCCTACCACAACCGTGCTACGTTTTGCATTTTTAATGAGCATTTATTACTATTTATCAATAAAAAACCGAGTTTAGTGGTAACAATAAAAATATAATTTATGGATTATAAAAAGTTTTTAGAGCATTACCACGTTACATTTTTTTGCAAGAATAGTACGTACAGAGGGTCGTACTTCTCACATACAAGATTTTATTATTTTTGTGTCAAATAAACTCTTCAATTATCTTTTACGTACATCAAAATATGTTTTGACAAGAAAACAGACTTATTTACTGTATTACCATATTTTATATTCGATTTCATCATTCAAGAGAAAGAAAATTTAGCTCTTTTACATATTCACATTATATAATAATTTTTATACTGTTTACTTAGAAAAATATTTAACGCCTGTTCTCAGAAATAAGACATCAACAATATACGTGACATAAACAAAAATTATTGGACGAATTTTTGTTAAAACCACATTTTTATAGATTGTATAATTTTAAACATGTGGAAAATAAAAAAGAATTATGGAAATTATCTGTTAAAGCGAAAAAAAGAAACTAAATATTGGGACAAGTATAAACGGTGTTTGATATTTAAGATACCAATGAGTATCTAATACATGTACATACATATGTATAGGCGCTGACACAATACAGTGGATGCATTGACTTGACAACTCAGAACTCAAATGTCACTCGCAGTGTTTTCATATTGATGTAGCTATTATCTCGTTGACTTTCTGAAAGAATGGGAGGCGGTAAAGCTACTGATAAAAAAATGCGTGAAGTTATTATCCGGCAATAACATACTGGCAAGACAATGCGTGATATTTCACATGAATTATCTGTAGCAAAGACCACTGTTTATAATGTAATTAAAAAATATGGTGAACGTGGAAATATTGATGTTCGTAGCGCAAAAGTTCGGGTCCAAAACTGTCCGAAAGAAATTTAAGGCAATTAGTTAAAGTTTGCAACTCAGAAAAAAGAAGTACGTTAAGAAAGATTTACTGTACGTTGGAATCAGGAATCTGCAAGCAGACTAAGCAAGATTGATTATAGTGAGTGATAAGTGTATGCCTCTAGTGGTCAGTGCTACTACCTGCCACTAGAGGGATACTCTTATCACTCACTACGTCTATCTTGCTTAGTCTGTTTAAGGCTAGCCTGGTTTGCTATTATTATTTGTCTTTTCCATTACTGACGAAAACATAACAAGTTCGAAATCGGTCTATGTCTAGTGAGGAATTGACAAATGATCTTAGCTACCAAACAAGAATTGCAGGTTTAATTCAACGCAAGTATGGGCTTTTAGCCACTGAGTAGTTGTTCCCTGTTCTTATTCACTATATAGTTTACCCCACCAGAGATAGAGGTCGCAGCTCTTGGTACCTGTTTTTCAAGTCGCTATCAATCATAAGACATCAGTGATGTCTGACAGGTAGTAGCACTGACCACTAGAGGGATACACTTAGCACTCACTGTATCTGTCTTACTTAGTCTGCTTTAGGCTAGTCTGGTTTGCTATTATTATTTGTCTTTTCCATTACTTATGGCACACTGACAAGAACATAACAAGTTCGAAACCGGTATACGTCTAATGAGGAATTGACAAATGATCTTAGCTACAAAACAAGACAAGGTTTAATTCAACGCAGGTCGGGGCATTTGTTCGCTGAGTAGTTGTTTCCTGTAAATCTTATTTAGTAAGTATAATTAGAATATTCAGTGCTTAAATTTCAAAAGAAAAATAGTTTTGCTTATTTTGTTAGTCAAGAGATCCACATAGTGGTTCAGATTTAACTTTTGATTTGACACAGACATGAATAAATTGTATGTTTTCCGGATTGTTATAATTTTTTAGAAGTCTGTGAATAAAGATCATATGTGTAGTGTAGTTTTATTGTCATTAAAATATAATTTATTGGAAGAAAACCACCATCCAGCATTTAAATGTGTACCCTCCATATACTGAACTGAAATTTTAATTTTTTATCTATCCTTAATACACCTTTCCAAAAATTGTAATAGAATCTATAAATAAATAAATACTTCAAGCATAAAGTAGATAAGTTGCGTTTTCTTGTCCATTTCATAACTAGTTTTAACAGAAAAAACTTAAGTAAAAATTGAAAATATTACATATTATAAATTTACACTAAAACTAACATGTATTTAAATTCTTACATAATGTATAGAGAATTCTTCCAGAAACTTTATACTTATAGCCACAGCTATTAAACATTTATTCTCCTGGTGGTCGGTTTTTACCCAATACATCTAAAGCATATCAGCTACATACAGCAGATGTTCTTGTACTAGGATGCGACGTAGTTGTTTTTCATTACAAAATATATGAGAAATTGAACGTATAGATGCTATAATAAAGTACAGAGCCAATTAGAAAATATAAGGCTGGAAGTAATGCAAGAACTGTCGTATATAATCAACTCGGTTTTTATCTTTCCCTTACTTCTCGTATTCTCGCGTCCCGCTGAGGTGCTCTAGTAACTCAAGATGGATCTAGAACCTGTTTCTGTGGCTTTTATTCAAGATGCCATGACAAGGAGTTAAAGCAAGATAGGAATATTAATATTCTACAAGAAGCCACAAGAAGCACTATATTTTAATAATTTTAGCATTTTTATACCTGTTTCTGCTTAGGTTCAAACAAAAATAAAATATAAGTCGAAGATGATCTCTTTATCATGCATTTAAAATAAACGGTACAAAAAATACATAGAAGTTGTAATTTTCATGCATTTAAAACAAATGGTACAAAAAATACATGGAAGTTGTAATTTAATTTGAATGTTTCTGATGATTGCAAACGCAGCATTAAACCAGATAATGGAAAAATGTCAACTCCTTAGACATACATTTAAAAAAAAATTATATTCCTGTTACCAGCTATTATTTGTTTTTATTAATAATACAGAAGAGGGCGTTTGACACCATGTAAAATAAATTATTAGAATATGTGAATACGATAATTTATGGAATAAGAAATCAGAAGTTATCGGTTTGTATTCACAAAGTCGCGAGGTTGATTTATTATTTCAATTTTAAAATTGCAATTTTTTAGTATGTGAACGACATGATGGTTTTAAATGTGACGCCCCTCTTGTAGTAAGCAAAACCTACGACGGTTATCTTATCGTGACTGCTTTGTGAATATTTAGATTGATTTCATGTTGTTTTTTCATGTTTATAATAATTAATAATGAAGGGAGATTTTTAAAAGCGGACAGTACGAATTTGCCAAGAATTGACACAATAGTGGTGGCCAAATTCTTTGCGACTAATCCCGATTTCTGTTCTGCCGAATTCAGGAACATTAAAACATCTGTGTTAGTATATAATATTTGTTTACTTCTAATTTTAAGGCTAACTAGGTACTTATGTTTATAAAAGTGTGTATAATGTAGATATAATTAGAACATAACCTTCAACATAACCTCAAAATTACAAACATGACAGATATGTGAGAGACCCCACTTGTTTGTTTGACCACAAGTTCAAAGCTACTGAAAGTATAAGACAAAATAATACTTACATCAAGGTGATCCTTACAAAAATATAGTATACTTTTTATTCTATAATAATTTTAGGTCTCTCCTGGTAAGTTAAAACCAATTCTTTCTCATTTTAATATCATCTGGCAGTTTTATAAACAACTTTTTGTGGTGTCTAACATTTGTACTCTTGCAGCTCGGCACCAAACACCACTGATTATTTTCTATGATAAATAAAAAAAACGATACCGAGCGTTACTTGTCTTGTTTGTTTGCTACAAGAATGACGTCACAGTAGACATGGCGGCTCGTGTTTTCGCGCCAATCTATATATTTGAAATTTAGATTGCTTTGGGTTCCTATAAAATGATTTCATTAAAGCGAAATAAAAATTTCTGTGGATTAATACTACGATATGAACATTTTAAGATAATTTAAAAGTAAGTCAATTCGTAATTAAAAAAAAATTATTATACTGTGTACCCATAGACTTGCCACAGTAGGTGTAAATGAATAAATATGTTGGAGTTGGGTGTTTATATTCTAGAAACTATCCCTGCCTGGTGTCATTGTAAGATTATGACAAAAATAGTGAAATCGATCATTCCGTGATTTAGAAATAAATTTAAAAAAAATGACGAGCAAACTATTCTTATTATTTAAATACGTAAAAATATCATAAGAAAAAGTTTCTAGAATAAATATATATCGCTATTTTCCAACAAAACGGCCTACTTTGGTTTTACAACAAGCTAACTCCATATTTTAGTTATAATAAACCATTCCTCGATTGTTTCATTTGTTTCTCTTCACGGCCCACTAGAAAAAAGTAACTATTTGCCACTTAAATATACGTCAAATATCGAATTTTAATGAAAATAGTGATAAAATCAAAGCAGGCAACAATCCATGGACACAGTTTTTCAATTTGTTCTCGATAAAGTAGTCTTAAAAACTCCTTTCAATGATATTCAATTAGAAAATGCCTCTTGAGAAAGGTTTATAATATTTATTATTTGTTAATTATAGTCGTATTGTTATATGTTAATGATATTAAAAGATGGGCCAGAATTTTAACCGCATACAGAAACGAAGAAATCAGACCTGTTTTTTTTTGATATTTTGATTTTTTTCAAGTGGTAGAAAATGGGAAGAAAGTTTTCATATTTCGCTTACAATTTCAAGACCTCTTCTCAAATCAAATTTATACAAATTTAGTTTAGTGCGCTTACACAAATTTATCTACATAACTGTTTAATCGATAATTGCTACTATGGTGTACTCGGAAAACCCCGTGGCCATTTAATATTATTTTTCTCCATTATTAACCAAATTAAAATTGGGATCTTCTATTCAAAGCACCAATGAAATATCTCAAAAAAGACAAAAACTAATGAACAGTTAATATTTCATTGATTTCACTTGGATTTTTGTCTAAACATGTAGTGTATAAATCGTGTCATAAATTTCGTAGATTAGATGACATTGAAAGATAATTCTCTATATCATTGTGGTATCAACAAGGCGGAGCACCGCCCCATTTTGGACGCCCAGTGTGCACTTGCACTTCTCTTATAGGGTTAGCTAAATTGCTAAATATATGCCAATAAACCAAACAATATCAGAGATTTTAAGGATAGAATTAGTCGTCAGATGAGGTTAATCTTAACACTATAGGTACTATAACCCCTGTGTGGCTAAAATTGTCCAACAGGAGGCAAGGACGTACGCCCAATATCTAAGTATACTTGGATTAATTTCTCCTTTCGAAGAAATCTCAGCTCCTTAGCCGAGAATCGAACCCGGAATGACGGAGTGAGAGGCAAGTGTTCTTACCGCTCAACCACCGATGAATTTGGGTTCGTCTGGTTTTGTTCGTGGAAGTGATTAGACATGATTTTAAAAAAATTGAAAATTATAAAATTAGATCTATTTTTAAAAACAAAATGATCACAGCATTTGTCGACAAGACAATCGTAATGATTTTGACGAGTTCATATTTTACGAAAAAACGGTTTAAAATATCAAAATTTCGATAGTGGTATTTTGTTTGGGGTAACTTCTGGGAGGTTTTTACGATGAGATTATTTTGGAAAAACAAAATGGTGGAATCAATATGGCGACCAATTCTTGAACAAATAAATTATGAGAATTTAAGTTAGTGTTTATGAGGTTTTGTAGGCTGCCGAATATAAATACAAAAATATTTTTTAATAACTCCAGATAATGTATCAAATATAGTCATTGATTTTGATCTTGAACTGGGATATTATGCAGTATAACTGGCAAAATTGAATGTTCTAAGCAGCCAAACCAGTATTATCAATTACAAAAAAAAAACTGCATTCTAAAAGTTATTTTCAAATGCCAGTTTATTAAAATTTACAGAAAGAACATTTAAATGTAGTTTATGAAGAAGCACTGTGAAGTATTACACTTATATAATTCTGGCCAGGGCAAAATCGAGTAAACTGGTTAGCTATAAATATATAAAAATCATATAATAGCTGCAACAAGAATATACTATTTTTTTTTTAATACTTTAAATACATTTTTTCTCATTTAATTGAAAACTTTCAAAAATGTAAGGACCAAGCCTATACTTTCAAACTGTATACTGCAGTCAGGAGAATTCTGTTTTAAAAAAAAAGACCTCCTTTATTGGTTATTAAATAGAGGTGACAATGCAATTCAACAAGATAATTTTAAAAAATCTACTTAGATACTGCATTTATACTTTCCTTTTTCCATTGAACAGTGCAGTCCTTGAACTAAAAATTTATTATTACAGTAACAGAAATGTGAGAAAAAGTACATAAATGCAAATGTAAATTTAAAACCTATGCATAATATTAACTTGTTTTCAAACGTTGCATTTAACTTTTTATCTAATAGGTGCTTAAAATTTTACACTACTGATAGAAAATTGAATTTTTAAACGTTCCTCGTTTTGTGGTACATAAAATGCAATCCCAACTTTAACGCATCTTCTCTATATATGGAATTGACTTAGATGAGTATAGTAAAAGGTGATCGAAAGATACAAGGCTAAATAATAAAAAAGGTGACCTTTTAAGTGGTTCTTATAGTATTTTTATATTATAAAACACGAAAATCATTTTAGCTGAAATGTTGAAATGTAGCGGTTTTATTTGAATAGGTGTGAACTTAATAATGGCCATTTAAAATTACATTATATTATAATAAATTAAATGTTAATTGTAACTGTTTGTGTTATCTATTTAATAAGCTCAGTTGCATAAAAGGAATTGTGGTAAAACCTATACATTTATTCAAATTAAATATAGATAACTACAAAACAGTAAATGACTGTTAAGTTGAACTTAGTATTTAAAATATGCGTAAACGTATCGCAAAACAGGATTCAAATATATGGAGCCTTCACTTTAACTAAGAATATGATGGAGCACAAAAAAATTAAAAAATGTGTATTGATTATGTCTCTATTGTGAACCACTCACGAACATTTGTTTGAATCAGGGTAAAGCATTACAGAGATTTTTAATTTATATAAAAAATGTACCTATGAGTCTTACGTAAAATTATTTAGCAATATGAAAGATTATTTCCCTGATCATAAATCTAACCAATAAGAAACATGAAATTTGTACCACGTGACTTGTTTAAATAAGTGATTATTTTGCAAAAATAATCGGTTATTTTTCACCTAGCTGTTCATTTATTTTTTTGACATGTAAAGTAAGCTTTGGCTTGTCGTTGCTATGCGATACTCACCGACTTAACAATTCTAATAGTTTGAATCGTCAGTGTCATTTATATTTACCTACACTGTCAAATGGAAGTAAATAAAGAAAGTACTCGTTTTGGAAATGTTTCACTTTCCGAAGTTGACAAAGAAATCCTAAGAAGCGTTACTATTAAAACAACAAAAACGCACAAATCGGTATGGGGCCAATTTACTGATTTTTGTAATGAAACAGGATACCAATTTGAAGCCACAGCAACCATAGATTATATTGCGCTGGTACTTAAAGACTGGGCTTTCAATACGAGACGGAGAGATGGTAAAGATTATAAAGAAAATGTGATAAAAACCATGTGGAACATAACTGCAAAAATGCTTCAGGAAATGTATTTTTTTAAATACAACCTCATTTTTGATCTATTTAAGGATATTCAATTTAAGTGCGTTAGGGATGCTCGTAATGCTTAAAGAAGATATTTACAGAATAATATCACGAAAAGAAAAGCCTCTCCAGTTGCGTTAGATTCAGAAGATAATAAAAAAATGATAATGCTTTGGAATGAAAATACTCCTGAAGGACTGCAAAAACAAAACTTTTCCATAATATCGCAGTTGAGAGGCGGAGAAGCCGCAAATTGAGTAACAAATCACTTTAATGAAGAAATTGATAACAGATAAAAAACGACTCACTTTTTATTTACGACTAAGTCTTTTTTTTGCCATTTTAGAATGATTAAAATATAATCACTAAGACCCCACAAGGAGGTGACAAGTAATGCGCCGATATTAAATGGTTAACGCCTAATGAAATTAATGCCGATCTATGTCCTGTAAGGCTATACAAACAACTATGATCCAAGAGGGGTTCCAATATTACAACAAATCGTTTATTTCTGATATGCAATAGGTACTGGAATAAATACGAAAATTCCTACTGGTACAAAAATTCACCGATTGGAAGAAATGAACTGTCCAAGTGGACAAAGGAATCAGCCGCAAAAATCGGTTTAGATACAACAACTGTAAAAATAACTAATCATTCCAATCGAGCCACAGCTGTCAGTAACTTAATAAAGAATGGAACACAGAAGCAAGAGCTTATCAAAATAACCGACCGTGGAAGTGCAAATTCCATAAAACCGTGTTTGCAAATAGATGCCCTACATCATTTAAACGTGATAAATAAATTAAGATGTAATCCAAATGAAATACAAAATGAACCAAGCACATCTATGGCAAGACTTCTTTAAATAAGTGATTACTTATTTAACCAAGTCACGTGGTACAAATTTCACGTTTCTTATTGGTTAGATTTATGATGAGGGAAATAATCATGTTCAGAAAAAAATTATCCGATAAAAAAAATTAAAAAAATTATTTTTTTTTCATAATTTTTAAGTAAATAAAAACATATCCCAACATTTACTTTATTGGATTTATGAAAAATGGGTTGTTTCCATAAACCTTTGATTTTGTTAATAACAAGCATTAACTAACAAAAAAACCTATAATAATAATAATAAAAATCTGAAAAAATAACATTCAGAATCTTTGTTGTCAACAATAAAACAACGTCAATTAAGTTGTTAATAAATAATCAATTACTGTGGTTCTATCGTACTTTCGTACAAAAGTTTCATCCTGCTAGAAGGACGACGTTTAGTAGCGGCTTGTCATTTCGGTAGAACGAAAGTCTACCAATAAAATAAGAAATTGAAAACAAAAACAGGCACAAATCATCACACAGGCACAATCATCGTCGTCATTTCTAAACAAAATGTGCTACCAACCTCCTTTTTTTCACTAGTAATAGCGAAAATGCTTTTTTTAAATGCGTAATCTCTTGCTCTGCTGGTACGCAGTAAAGTATTCGTAAAATTTTCAATACTTGGTAGAGCAAAGAGGACGTTTTGTATTGACATCATTAAGTGTTTCTAATTGAGTTTTCCTTCCCAAATGATATTATGCTTCGGTACAGCTCCGTTTACCTTCCTCCTTCCCCTTATACACCATCCGCAATTTTTGTGCACCAAGCCCATTTTTGAATTTTAGGTTATGTTAACGTTAATCACTATAAACAACATATCTACTCAAAAAAACAAAGTTTTCAAGAGGCTTATCAAGTAATTTTAGAAAACTTGAAAATAATTACAAATGCAAATCATTGTTAAATGCCGCAGATTATGTAAGATCAAAAACAGGTTTGTGTTTAAAATTTTTTTCTAGTTCTGTGGCAAAACAAATATTAAATAATTGTTATTTAGATCAAAACGTTGCCAATTTTTAGCTATTTCATGCAAGATGTAATAAAAATACTGCACCAAGTAGTATTTCAAAATAGGCATTCTGTGCTTGAATCCGAACATTCTGATGAGCTGGTTACTTCATTTAATAATGCCTTAAAACTACAGAATAATTAATAAAACCAATGCACTTTCTAATTAAATTAACTAAAGAACCGAATCACGATTTGCCTTTGCATTTTTCAAATATCAAACAATAACAATGCAATGCTTTTAACCACAAAATTTTAAATTGATGTCAACTGTTATACAAGCCCCTGTTTTATATTTAAGTTTTATATTTATATTTAAGTACCTCTCATCTGTACTCTTGAAAAGGGCCTAAAAAAGCCGAAACACGTGTAGAGTGAAAATACAATTTTGAAACATTTAAAAGCAAATTTTCTTTGTTTATTTAAAATATTTAATAATGTTTCACAAGGAGCCAACCGCAGAATCAGTACAATGTATATATTTAATTGTTGGTCTAAGACCATTGGCGTATAGATGTGTCATGTGGCCTTTCGAAGTAGAATATCAAATTTACCAACTGATAAAAGATTTATGTTCTACCAAATTCTATAGTCTAATAAGAATCTTGAAAATATTAGTGCAAATAAATTATTTTTTCTTCAAGCGTATAACAATACTTACATTATATATTGCAACACGTCCTGGAGAAAGAGCTTATTTTTGTACTAATACAAATATTTTTTTCCTAGGATAAAAATGAAACAATATACACTACTGTGCAAAAGTAAGTAGGACAGTGGCAGTAGTGGTGTAATATATATGTAATATAAATGTATCTGCATTTCCACGCAGATAATTTACTAATTGCTGATCGTATTCAACCATCATTTATCCTTCCTCTCCCAGTTAAAGGCCTTCTTTTAATACTCCTTTCTTCTTATCTCACTTTTTAACTCTTATAGGTACAGTAATAAGTGCTACCCTACTTAGTTTTGCACAGCAGTGTACCACCTATCATACAACGAATTAAAAATCCAAGTAGCTATGACATGTCATAACTGTCAGTTTTAAATTTCACGTCGGGTCGGTTTTCAAATTTAAAAGCAAAAATGTCTGAAGAAATGCAGTGCACACCACCTGAATTACTTGAAATTGCAAATTCATCAGTGGCAATATTAATTCCCGCGAAATACAAAAATACATATGTATTCGGAAAATGTGATAGCATATTTTACACATTTATCCAAAAAACTGAAAAGTTCAACTCTATGGGCGCAATATTCAATGGTAAAATCTAAATTAAACATCGAACACAATGTAAAAATTGACAACTAAACTAAAAAGTCAAAAGTTACATAGCACCTAAAAAAATGAAATAATGATTAATTTTATAATAAAACTTAATAGTCAACAAATTAAAGTTCTTACATCAAACATTTATTAATTATTAACAAATTTCATGAACAATTTTATTCATAATTTAAGGAAAATTTATATGAAAAGTACTGTTACTAATATTATTTATATTTATTCCTGGAATTATAGGTTCAGATGTGCGAAAAATTTTTGATTCATTTATATTAATATGGTGGTTGGTATGATTTTCACCAACGACTATATCGGCAGACAGTCATTTCTGTACTATTGTTAAAAAATATCTGTTTTGATATTTTCTTTTTGTTCTGGATACTATCTTCTATATATCCCTCAGCAACTGTTGAGGATTTCCATCCCCCATGACGTTTTAAAGTAAGAATATCAGCTCCAGAACCAGCTAATAGTGATGCCGAAGATCTCCTAAAGCTGTGCCCCGTATATTGCTCAGGATTAGATAAGTTAACGTATTTAGCTATATACTTAGTATTTTTGAAAATTTATTAATACCAACTCGCTGGACCGTACATTTTTCTCCTCGTATTTGAAGAAAAACCCATTTATGATTCACATGAGTAGGGCGAATAGCTGCATATTATAAATATTTAGTGGGTTTATTCCATTAACTGTCTTACCAATTACCGTAAAAGTCCTTTCAATGTGGGTCTTCAAATCAAATACTTTAACAACCAGCATGCAGTATTTTCTCACAATGTCATCAATGGTCACATTGTAGAGTTCCTCTCGACAGCAAGCGCCAGCCAAGCCCATTATCAATACAACTTTCAACATTAAAAACTTTTCATCTGGTGCTTCTAGTAAAAAACGTTCGACATCTACTCTGTCAAAAACTTTAGATTTCTTAGCCCTATGCCCAGTGGATTGTCTTTTCAAAAAAGCTTTTACTTTTTTGATAATTGGATACATCTACATTATTCTTTACATTCAAAACTGCTTTAAGCATCGAAAACTTGGACCAGAGACTTGCATTTTAAAGTTTTTGCTTTTTCAGACAGATAAGTCAAAAGAACAGACTCAGATATGTTACAGTTTTCTGCTTACACTAGTGCATAAATAAATCATATTCTTTTTCGTACAATTTTCTAGATTTCGCTGGTAATAAATCTAAAGTTACAGCAATTACTTGCTCCCTGATTTCCCGAGGAGTACTAGGAATAAAATCTTCCTCACTATCACTTATTTTGTTCCAACTAATAATTATTGTAAAGTAGAATGTGTCAAATGCGATGTTTAAATCGTTCAATATTTAGTCGTTTTATTATTGGTTTCTATGGAAACAGCAATAGAATTTAGTCATTACGACAAGGTAACTTTGTCAATTTGCCGTATTTTTACAAAATTATACTATTTTCTAATTTCGAATGGCGTACAAAAAATTTTGTATATAACTCGAGACTAAAATGTGTTTTTTTACTCGTGTGGTTTATAGCACTCGCCTTCGGCTCGTACTATAAACGCCCCACTTGTAAAAAAAAAAACATCATTTTAGCCATTTGTTATATAAAATACTATTATCTTATAATTCATATATTCTCCTGATGAGTTTCAAAAGAAAGAAATAACTTGTACCATTTATCGAGGTTTTCATTAATTATAATTTATAACTAGTGACAGATTTATTTTAAAAGATAAAGATTTTTTGGTAATTAATAAATAGCTGGACAAGCAGTTGTTTAAGAAAATATAGGATTTATTACTTTAGTCACTTGCAAGAAAATTGTAGATAGCTGTTTTTAAAATTTCAGTCCAATAAATAAAAATAAAAAACACTTGACAAAACTGTACATCCAGGAGTTAAATACAGATAACGTCTTAGGATTCTGATATGAAGCAAAACCCGTTCTTACAGGGCTGTATCATAAAGTAGGAAATCGCCCTAAAAGCCGAGTTTGTTACCTGTTCCATACAGAAATAAGAAACCAAAACATGTCAGGTGGACTCTAGAGTGTAGTGTCCTATTGTGTGGGTTTTGATTAATATTTCGTAGGGTTTTTCTAAATAATGAAACTAATATTGTATTATTAAAAATTATTCATAAAAAATAGTTATGTCTGATAGATCTTTTTAGATGTATAAATGGATTTTGGTATGAATAGAAGAATAATGTGTTCGAGAATTGTTGAAACTGCAGCTAGTTAGTTTCTATTTATCTCAAGTGTGGCTCTAACGTACACATGAGTTTACAAGAGGAAATTTACCAATGGCTCATTTCAATTTTAGAAACCGGATGATCTAGATTCTTATCCTAAAATGAAACAGATCAATTGATATTAATTTAAATTTTAAATTTCTGTTTGATAAATTATTATGTACAACTTTTCAAATTAAATAAAGGTGAAGCTGCCTCCTACGCAACAATCGTCATCTATTTTATGTAGATTTGTTAAATCCTATTTCAGTCCCATAAAACGCATTTTTAAGCTCTTTTTGACAAATACATTTTCTTGGAAAATTGTTTTAATTCAGATTTGAACATTAAAAAAGACTTCTTAGATTCAACAGATATTTGTGTAGTGTATACAGAGTGTTCCATAATTAAGTACCTCCCTCAAGGGGGTGGCAGAAATATAGGGAAAAAAAGGAGAATTTTGTATATAAACATTTGCTTTAAGACGGTCCATAAAGGAGCTACAGCTCCTTAAAAGGGGCAAGTAAAACATAGTTATTTGCCAGTAAATTTGAAACATCTTAAGTTGCACAAATTAAATTTGGACCATTTATTAGTCTCACAAGGTTACATATTTCGTTAATATCTAAGTAGATAGATTCATTGGAGGTAGTTAGTGAGTGTGAATATTCCTCATAAATTTTTTTTGGTTATTTTTTTGACACTTAAAAATATTGCTCTTAATAAATTTGGATATTTCCCATCGGTTTGGAGTTATTTGTATTTAAATATACAATTACTGTAATTTAAATAATGAGCCATGAGAGAAAGCAACTTTAGCCGCCAGGTTGGCAAATTTGTCAGTTCTTTTTGTAGCAGTTACCTTTGTTTTATACTATTTTTATACGTAATTTTGTAGTAAAATATTGTTGAAATTGAAGTATAGCTATCAAGACTAAATAAAGAAGTTTGGTAGAAAAATAATTGCTATTACAATTTGTGAAAAAAAGTTGAAAAATTGTGTGCCCCTCCCTCACCAGGCTATTTTTCAAATGAATTGTAACATATTTGCAAAACATTTTTTTTTTCATAATCAAGTCGAAAACAACGACAGATTTCAAATTTCGTAAAAAAAGTATAGATTTTTTAAAAACTTGCACGTTTTTGAAATTTACACAGTGAAAAATGAATTTAAAATAAAATTTCGAAACGGTGCAATATTTTTTAATGAAATTTGAAATATGTTGACATATTTTCCACCTGACTCTGAAAATAGTACATTGTCTATCAAGTAGTAAAAGCAATACATTCCTGGACGACGATGTAAATTGTTAGCCAAGGCGTTAAGCCGAGGCCAACAAACATTGAAGTCCGGAATTGTGCTTTTACTACGAGATACACATAATATTTTTTCTAAAATCGCATTCAATATTATTATAAATTAAGGAGTTTTTATTAATGCATAACATTTTTCATTACAATCTAATTGCTTATGAAATCGTTTCCTTGACAATCACTGTTTATTTATTGTTGTGATAAAAGTCGAATTCAGTGCTTATTTCGCTTTAATATTTGTAAGTGCTAAAAATATTTAAAATGTGTAGTGATGATGATGTCAAGGTATTTGAGACACAATCAGAGATAGTTACAACTGCAAAAAATGTGACTTTAAATTTAATGTTCTATTTGTTTACTAGAAACTGCATTTTTAATGTGAGTTAGTTTGTCTGCGTTTATTTATTTGCTGTCTAAAAAAAAAAAAAAAAAAAAAAAAATATATATATATATATATATATATATATATATATATATATATATATATATATATATATATATATATATATATATATATATATATATATATATATATATATATATATATATACCGGGTGAGTCACGAATTGCGCTCGCCCCGATATCTCCTAAAATATTTGGAATAGAAAATTGAAACTTCGAGGGCTTATTATACGACTAAAATGCCATCTTTTCAATAAAAAAATCAAGTTTGGTGCACATCCGGTTTGACCGGAAATGCCCACAACTTTCGATTTTCAAATGAAACACCCTATATATTTTTACATTTTTGGAATCTAGAGGAAATTTTGAATACAATACATCCATTTTGGTCACTTTTTGATAAACATTAAAAATTTTATTAAAAAAATCTATTTCTGAATCCAGAGTGCTGTGGTGCCCAAAATATATTTTAGTTTGTGTGCTACGTTACTATAAAAATAAAAAGAGCAATATGATTGCATTACTTAATTGTCTAGAGGCGTTTAAAATTTTTAAATGTGATTTTTACCCACTAACTCGGTTTTTTTTAAATGGGAAGTTAATCGTTCACCAACATTTTTAAATACCCCATTTTCATACGAATCTAATGATACCAAAATTTTGAAAATCCGCTCAGAAATATTTTAGATTTCAGCCAAAATACAATGCAACCAAGCTTTTAGAAACATGCGGCTAATAGATTAGTGGGCTTTGGAAACTAAAATGACACATTTCTGTTTAAAATCTGGTAACCTAATAACATTGGAAAAATCATAGTAACGTAGCACACAAACTAAATATATTTTGGGCACCACAGCACTCCGGATTCAGAAATAGATTTTTTAATAAAATTTTTAATGTTTATCAAAAAGTGACCAAAATGGATGTATTGTATTCAAAATTTCCTCTAGATTCCAAAAATGTAAAAATATATAGGGTGTTTCATTTAAAAATCGAAAGTTGTGGGCATTTCCGGTCAAACCGGATGTGCACCAAACTTGATTTTTTATTGAAAAGATGGCATTTTAGTTATATAATAAGCCCTCGAAATTTCAATTTTCTATTCCAAATATTTTAGGAGATATCGGGGCGAGCGCAATTCGTGACTCACCCGGTATATATATATAAAACCTGTACGGGAGTTATTTTCCCGGCTTAGGTCGGAAAAGTAACTTTTTCGAAAACTGTCATTAAAAGTTGACTTTTACATGATATTTATTAAATGTCAAAACGACAGTCTTTTTGTCTAAAAAACGTAAAAGTCTTAGATGTAAAAGACTTTTACATCCACCTACAAAAATCAATGAAATTATAGATGATAGAATCAGTTTACTAGTTTATTTATTATTATCAACAAAAACATAAATTTTAACAATAAATCATTAATAATCATTATTAATCTTCTTCACTTTCTGATAACATGTTTTATGTTTTTATTCAATTCCAATGATAAAATTATTGAATAAACTGCTAGCAATCAAGATTTAAAAAAACGCGTGTTTTCTTAATAAAATTGTTGATTGATTGTTTACTAAAGCTTGTTTGTTGCATTGCTGTCGTTACTGACGCACCAAAAAATATTTGATATTATGAAATATGTGCAGCAAATTGTAGATGACATACATGTCAAATAAATTAATTGTAAATGTCAAAATTTTCTCTTCACATTTTTAGTAATTTTTGAACTGTGGGATAGAGTTTTCGAAAAATTGTTGTTTGATAATCAATTGCGAAATTCTTTTGCATTCTCGAATGAAAACTTCCATTCTCGAATGCAAAAATGGCATTTCGCAATCTAGCATCAAAAATAACTATTCTCGTAGTTATATGATGGGTACTTAGCAACAGACTAAAATACTAGAATAGCATATTTTGGAATCAGAAATTGCGCCGAGAAAGTAGACATTCTTAAGCGATTTCAGAAAAAAAATGTTCTGCAAATATTTTACAAATTGTTTAAAAAAAACCGCTGCCAATTATTTGGGGATCAGAACTTCCTCACCGTAATAAAACGACGTGTGGTGGAGTTTATAATAAAAGTAATTTTTGACGTTTCAAAAAAGTCAGATTTTTTGACGTTTCAAAAAAGTCATATTTTGACGTTTCAAAAAAGTTCGATGTGTGGTGGAGTTTGAAATAAAAGTAATTTTTGATGTTTCAAAAAAGTCACATTGGTGGAATGTCACTAATATTTTTTATTTTTGAAAAAGCAATTTTTGACGTTTCAAAAAAAATCACATTGGCGGAATGTCACTAATATTTTTTTTTGACATTTCTAATTGACGTTTCAAAAAAGTCACATTGGTGGAATGTCACTAATATTTTAAAATTTGAAATGTCAAAAAAATTTACATTTCAAATTGACGTTTCAAAAATACTACTCGTATTTTCACTAATATTTTTTTGACATTTCAAATTTTAAGAACCGATTTTGCTCATCATCTCTTCCTTGACCTCTAGAATGTGTGTACCAAATTTGAAAGCTTTATCTCAAAAACTGTAGCTGCTATCGCGAACCAGACAGACAGACAGAAAATTTTTTTGACTGAAATGTTGTGTATCGTCATAATTCGTCGAAATTCATCCAGAAATGCAATAAATATTTTCAAAATTTTTTTCACGAATACATACCTTCCTCCATAATTATTTCAACTTTTTCGCAAATTTCGATCGAAATTTTTTTTTCAAACCTCATTTAGTTTTAATAGTCATGGCTTAAAGTTTCGCTTGGGTACCATGCTCCAATATTAAGATATGACAACCTAAATTTCACCAGCCGCCACTGAAAATGTGTTATCTTATAAGAGGGCCAATGAAAATGAGCCCCTCCGAGGCCTAAGGAAATTCTCGGCAGTCCTGGGTAGACAATAATTGTGCCTCGTCTGTACAATAAAATCTCTCGGGATAACTATAAGATCTAAACTGTCAACGAAAGACAATGTGGAATTTCAGACAAGGAAAGCCTACGCCACTTTATAAATGTGCTAACGCATCTTCGTTTGTAAGTGCGATTAAAAACTACTCTCTGTATATAGTCCGTGTGATAAAACCCCTCATAACATTCCATCTTGGTGTAGTGTCGCTAGTTCAAGCGCTGATAATTAGCGCCCGAATATGTCAAATTCAATGATTAGATTGTTTACTTACTTTGGAAGGAAAAGCTATTTTTTCGCATTGAAGCGAAACTTGAAGTCACGAAAACAGCTAATAGACTGCTTAAGAATATAATGTTGAATATAACTACTAGTCTATAGCTCTAGCTCAATCAGTATGGGACCAGATCATCACTCGTTATAAAGATAACCGGTGCCCCTCTATGTACCTATTTACTATTACTGTTCCCTAATCGAGAATATTGGAAGCATTATAAAATACATCTACTGAGTCTCGGAGGTCGGGATCAGGAATTGTATAGCATGGAAGGAAAATTCAGGAGAGAATTAATGAAAACCTAACTCACTTTGTTGATAAAACTGGTGCCTTTTATGGTATTCTACTTGGGTGTAGTCTACATATATATAGAGCCACAGAGTAAAATTATGTTATTAATAGAAAAGTTTGTAGACCTTATTAATAGTTGGAAAAAGTTTTGTGGTCTTTATTTTGAGGAAAACTTAAGTTTAAAGTTAATGAAGTAGTTTTTCTCGAAATAAGGACCCTTAACCAACAAAACTTTCTCTATATATTATTAATATCGAAATATCAGTTCTCTATAATTTCTTGCAGTCGAGCGTACGTACAACATAATTTTATTAACCAGACTACAAAAATATTACAGACTAAATGAATTTCACTGAATTACTTATCTTTCAATTCAAGCTTATAGTTGAAAACTCAAAAAAATTTAAAATAAACAAACCTCGAAATAAACCATTTTTATAATTAAAGATGGTAGCAACAACTAAACCAATTAAAGTGTTTCTGTTTTCTAAATTAATCAGCTAAATTTTGATTACAGTAGGTAAGCATAATATCCTTAATTTAAATGCAGCTCTACACCATTTTCACGCCAGGTATCAGTTTAATAATCTTCAGTAGCATTTGCTGTAAAATATTATACATAAACGTCAAGAGTTTACAATTTTTAAGCAGTATTTATGGGAATCATTTTAAGATTCAGTCTGAACGGTGCTCCTCGGAGTTTACCTCTCTCTCTTCAACCTGTTTGCAGCCTTATAAAAACGTACCCGTACCAAACATTTACATATAAAATGGAGAATTGTTACTTTGTAAATGTCGTTAAAATTTTATTGATAATAATTTAATATCTGAAATGCGTTTGTCGGTAAGTGTTTTGTAGAAGTTGTGGCTTTTTTTAAAACGATGTTTTTATCTTATTTTTATACGTGGCTAGTATAAGAAATATAACTGTTAACAATGTTTACTCTTCTACAATTTACAGTAGAAAGCCTCGTACTTGAGATTATAAATACCGAGAAATATTGTATAAAACAAGAAGTTTTATTATATTTGAATATCAAAGCTAATGGAGGTAAACTGCTGATATTTTATTTCACTTTATTAAGTCTATAAAAGGAAAAAAATCGTGGACCAAAAATTTTCCTATAACTGAAAATATTTGCACCATCGATGGTTAAGATATTGTGTTTTTTTTTGCACTCTCTTTGTATCTTAAACCAGTGCTATTCAATAACTTTTTTTTAGTATTTGATTTTTGCAATCAATCTCAAGTTACTACAAAAATCTACACAATAATTAAATTCATTATTTATTATAAATTACCCACCCCTTATCATCGTTATTATTGCTTATAAATAAAAAAGTTTTAAATCAAAGTTGTGTGATTATGACCGAATTTTGTTAAACTGCTATCAAAAGTACAGTAGCGTGCAGATTTCAGGGGATACAAAAAAATTATATATTTTTTTAAATGGTATACCCTGTATATTATTAAATTTTTGGAATGATCCTTTGTTCCTGATTTCAAAAATATACCATATGTTATCCCTACCATATACCGTTTTTGAGTTATTAAACGTCGAATATCTTAGTTAAACTAGTTACTGTAAATATGGAAAAGTTAACATTATCAAAGTGAGCTATGAAAATGACAACTATTGAGTTTGATAAGTGACATTTCTTTAATGAAATAATCAAAATGGTTTACAGTGAGGAAGAAAAAGTCCAAATATTTACTTGTTATATACAAAAAAACCGCTACCAATTATTTGGGGATCAGAACTTCCTCACCGTAGTAAAACTCGACGTGTGATGGAGTTTATATTAAAAGTAATTTTTGACGTTCCAAAAAAGTCACATTTTTTGACGTTTCAAAAAAGTCATATTTTTTTACGTTTCAAAAAAGTCATATTTTGACGTTTCAAAACAACTCGATGTGTGACGTTTCAAAAAAGTCACATTGGTGGAATGTCACTAATATTTTTTTTGACATTTCAAACTGACGTTTCAAAAAAATCACATCGGTGGAATGTCACTAATATTTTAAAATTTGAAATGTCAAAAAGAATTGACATTTCAAATTAACAGGAAAAATCAAAGGTCGTGGGAAAACAAGCACAACAGAAAAAGATTGGTATAACAAAAAAAAAATCAGGAAGAAAAACTGTTAGCGTTTGGTGTGGAAGTTTCAAAAACAAAATTATTGGGCCTATATTTTATGACTATACTTTAACTGGACTTTTGCAGAATTTTCCGGAAGCCGAACTTGATAATATGATTTGGATGCAGGACGGGGCAACTCCGCATAGTGTCCTACCCGGTCGAGACCATTTGCATAATGTATTCCCAATATGGATACGGAATAATGGACCTATTAAATGGCCACCTAACAGTCCGGATTTTACCCCTATGGATTCATTTTTTTGGGGATTTCTAAAGGATATTGTCAATAATAATAATAATAATAATAATAATAAGGGAGGGGGTGCAAAGGACCGGCAACCTCCACGTTGGTGCACCCTGGACAGGCAGAGGCAACTCTGCCTGACTAATGCCGGCCGGGAGTACCAGGGCTAACCACCCTGGTACTCTTACTGCTATGGGTTCCTTACAACCTAAGAAGGGCCCCTCACAATCGACCTCAGTCGGATGGAGGTCAAGGACAGATGGGAGGGGCCTTACCGGAAGGTCCAAACGATGACAACACCGCAATTGTACATGGACGCTTTAAGTGGACGAGGGAACTAAAGGATGACTTGCTGACCTGCCGCGAGAGTAGCGAACCTGAGCGAAGAGGATACATGGCGCGATTGCATGCACTTTGGTGCGAAATGCATCCAGAGCATCGCGCCTTCTCTCAACAACACCTGAGAGATCAAGTATCCTTCTTGCTCAGGACTGGTTACGTAAGGGCACCCCGTCAGCTGGAAGAACTGCCAGCCGCAGTTCCACCGCGGCAATTACCAGCTGATGGGGAACATCCATTAGAGTTCGCCGATGTAGACTTAAGGACAAGGGTTAGCCTTAACACCAGGGCTAACCTAAAGCCACAAGACCTGGCTAGAATGGACGCGGTCATCGATGAGGAAATTCCGGAAGACGCAGACATCTGGCAAATCAACTGTGCCGTGTACAACGCCGCGAAGCAACTCGTCCCCCGTGAGAGGTCAACCAATCACGGGGTCGAGAAAGCCAAGCGGCATGTACAAAAAATCGAGGCCAAGATACAGTCGGCCAGACAACACGCTTCTCGGATCCAGAGTGTGGTGGAATATAAGACGACTGGTAGAGTATTTACTCCCAGAATCCGGCGCATAGCAGCCGGATTAAGACGTCAACACCATACTCTAAATCTGACAGTGATGCTTACCATCAAGCAGCACTGTCTAGATAGGATTCGAGCGCTCATGGCGATAAAGAAAACATTGAAGAGGCTGGTGAGGAGTATGGAACAAAACAATTTGTTCCGAACGAATCCTTCCCGCCTCTTTCAAGAGCCACAGCGTGTTATCGAGAATCCGCCAACTGTAGAAGATGTCGAAACCTACTGGAAAGGAATCTACGAAACGACGCGTCCATTCAATAGCGACACTCCATCAATTGCACACTTCGAGGCTCTGTGTCACAGACATCTTGAAGAGCCAGAAGAAGTGTGCCCGGCAATCAGTACGGAGGAAGTCCAACAAGCACTTGTTGGTACCAAGAACTTCGCTGCCCCGGGCCCAGACGGCATTAACAACTGGTGGTGGAAGAAATTTCCTTCCACTCACCGTCGTCTGGCGCGAGTTTTCAACTCATGGCTGAACGAGGGGCAGCAGATTCCGGACTGGTTCGTCGAGGGACGTACTGTGCTTATCCCCAAAAAAGGGGATCTTTCCGACCCGAGGAATTATAGGCCGATCACTTGCCTCAACTCCTGCTACAAGATATTTACACGTATCTTGTATGCTAGGACACTGAGGTCTGTTGATCCGGTCTTCCAGCAGATACACGAACAGCGTGGTGCCAAGAAGGGCATGGCAGGTTGCAAGGACAGCCTGCTGATAGACCGCTGTATTACACAGGATTCTGTGCAATACAAGCGGAATCTATCGATGGCCTGGATTGATTACCGCAAGGCATATGATACAACATCGCATGAGCTATTGTTGTACTTGCTCGAATGTCTTGCGGTACCAGCACCACTAGTGAGATGCATAGAACAGCTGCTGACGCTCTGGAAGACCCGCTTCACCATAACATCAGGTGCACAGCGGGTCACGACAGGGCAGGTGGCATTTAGGAGAGGAGTTTTCCAGGGTGACTCCCTGAGTCCTCTCCTCTTCTGCATCTCACTGCTGCCGTTGTCTGTTGGGCTCCGCCAAACCCGCGGATATCAATGTGGGCCACCCAACGACCGGAGGCATAAGGTCACCCATCTATTTTATATGGATGACCTTAAACTTTATGCCTCCGGAGAGCGCGAACTACAAAACGCTCTTAGGGTGGTCGAAGAATATACGCGGGCAATTGGTATGGAGTTCGGGTTGGACAAATGTGCAGTCGTCCACCTCAAGAGAGCACGATGCGGGGAATTTCCTGAAGACGTTCAGCTCGCAGACGGAAGCATCCTAAGACATCTGGATGCCGGAGAGACCTATACATATCTGGGTGTGCAACAAAGGCACATCCAGGATGTATCACAAATAAAAGATTCTCTCCGCGGCAAGTACAGACACCGCCTCCGAAAGATTTGGTCTTCCGAACTTTCGGGGAAGAACAAGGTGTCTGCAACTAATATGCTTGCCGTTCCGATTCTGCTCTACTCCTTCGGAGTAGTAAAGTGGAGGGTAGATGAGCTGCGTCAATTAGATAGAGATACCCGCAAGATGATGAATATTCACAGAAGTATTCATCCTAGATCGTCCGTTCCTCGTGTGTACCTCCCACGTCAACGGGGGGGCCGAGGACTCTTGAGCCTGGAGTGTACGCATGGCAGAGTAGTACTGAGTATGGCATGTAACATACTCAGGAGCTCAGATCCCCTCTTGCGGTTCGTAAAACATCACGAAACTGTAGGAGTGGGAGCAGGATTGTTCAAGGCAGCAAAAAGAGCCGCAGATGAACTCGGTCTCGCATTTGACATCAGGCGAGGAGGCCGGCGAGGTGCTGATGTCGAGTCAGTCACCGAACTTCAGCCAAATCGTCTGTAAGCCCGAATTAGAGCTGCCGAACAGGAAAATCTGTTTCGGCAGCGCGTCGATAAACCCCAGCATGGTGTCTTCTATAAGAACATCGAAACACTGGGTTTATCGACCAGGCTGACCTTCGCCTTTCTAAGGTCAGCAGGGCTTAAGTCGGAGACCGAGGGATTCATTATGGCCTGCCAAGATGGTGTTATCAACACCTTGGTCTACCGTAGCCGCGTGTGGCGTGTAGAGGTTCCTGATATCAACTGCAGGACCTGCCATCAGGCGCCGGAATCGCTCATGCATTTACTTTCTGCATGCCCCATATATGCGATTTCGGCCTACATCCACCGACATAACGCGGCCTTACGAGTGCTATACTACCATCTAAGGCACTCGTACGGGGTAGACCAGACACCAGTGCTGCCTTACGTCCCCGGAGATATTGAGTCCGTTGTCGAGAACGAGAAATGCCGGATTTACTGGAACTACTCGTTCCCGACTGTCAGGCTAATCCAAGCCAACAAGCCTGACATAGTCCTCCTCGACCATCAACTCAAGGTGATGTATGTCATCGAGTTCTCGGCACCTGCGGAGAAAAACATCACCTTGAAGGAGGAGGAGAAACGGACCAAATATCGCGATCTCCGTTACGAGCTCCAAGTGCTGTACCCAGGCTACTCGGTCAAAATGGTCGTCCTTATTATCGGTGTACTCGGAGGGATAAAGCCTACGCTGCTCTCGGAACTGAAGATCATACCGGCCTGCCAAAAACCAGCCGAGTGGCTGGCAGGTCAAATGCAGAAGGCGGTCATTCTGGGTTCTCTCCGTCTGCTTAGGGCACACGATTCTGGTATCTACAGTCACTAACCCTGCGGGATGTGGGGAGTGGCTGTAGTTGATGCGCCGGCGCGACTCCCGTGAGGCGTCGGAGGCCACGGGAGGACTGACCGGCATCGGGAAACCGGAAAAAAAAAATAATAGCATTCAAGTCTTTAAAGACAGGATTTGACTTGAAATAAACAATCTGAATATAAATAATGAAGCCATTTCCGTGCAATTATAAATATAAGACGACGTTATCAATTATGCATTGACAATAATGGTGGACACATCGAACATCTTTTATGAGTTATCATTTTTTTATATTTAAATTTCCTAAATAAATATTTGTTATCTATTTTGTATAAATATTTGGTTTTTTCTTCCTCACTGTAAACCATTTTGATTATTTCATTAAAGACATGTCTCTTCATCAAACATAATAGTTGTCATTTTGATAGCTCCCTTTAATAATTTTTGTCCATATTTACAGTAACTAGTTTAACTAAGATATTCGACGTTTAATAACTCAAAAGCGGTACATGGTAGGAGTAACATACGGTATATTTTTGAAATCAAGAACAAAGGATCATTCCAAAAATTTAATAATATACAGGGTATCCCATTTAAAAAAGAATTATTATTTTTTTTGTATCCCCTGAAATCTGCACTCTACTGTACTTTTGATAGCATTTTAACAAAATTCAGTCATAACCAGACAACTTTTATTTAAAACTTTTTTTCTATAGGCAATAATAACGATGATAAGAGATGGGTAATTTATAATGAATAACCCTGTACCTACTTATCGCATGTATCACTGTTTAATAAAACAATAGTGCATTATTTCAATTTCTCTTTTGTGCCATTACTTTTTTTTCATTTTTTTTTAAATCCTATTTAACAACAGTTGTTATTCCATGCGTGTTTAAAAAGTTCTGACGTTTTAAATTCTCATTTCATAGCATAATTCTTGTGGTCAGCGAGCCTTACATTGAAATGTCTAGATGGTTCATTCATTGCTATAATGTTTACCACATTCACATACTATAAATACAATTTTTTTAGTTTAGTTTTGTACGTCATTACCGGTTTAGGTCTCGATGAATTAACGTCTGTATTATTGATCTGAAACACCGTCCGCACAGAAAACTTATTTCCGATTTTTCGTTATTCGTCGGAATATATGGTATTATTGCTGTAGAATGAAACTCAGGTCGTTGTATTTCTGGCATGTTTCTTCTACTTTAAAAATTTGAAAAATCTGCAGCAACAAAATTCGCAGGGTATTGATTATTACGTATTTACAAGTAAAAACTAAAATTAGAGTTATTTTCAAGATGTACTTCCATTGGTATTTTTGTGGCACGCTACACTAAGTGAGCGATTGCTCTTCTGATTATATCAAAACATATTTTAATGGATGGACTTGTAAAACATCACTTACTAAGTTATTTTTTAAGAAACATTTACTGGTAATTTCCACGACAAACTGGGAGAGCTCGTTTTGAAATTAACTTATTCCTTGCAAATATGATTTATATCCAATATCCGCATTTTATTTCTTGGTTATATTATTTTGTTATAACGTAGGTAGGTTAATCCCATATGAGTAATTATTCATGGTAAGGCAAACAGAAAAATTCTCATAAAATTCCTTCACTAATAAAGGAATTTTATGAGAATTTTTCTGTTTGCCTTACCATATTTTGTTATAGTTGGTTTTTTGTTATCATCTGCAGCATTGATATGTTGTAATTTTGTTATTATTGTTAGTATTGTTGTTAATAAGTATGTTACGTTGCTGTTTTAAGTGTTAATATCATGTTGTTAAAGACAAAAATATAATTGTTTCTCTTTTTTGTAACCTATAATATTTATTTTATTAATTTATTCCACAACCTCTCTGATTTTAAAAACTTTTAATTGAAATGTAATAATTATTGTTGAAAAAAATAAAGTAATCGCCTAAATTTAGTTAACATATTGCGGTACTTAATGGATTATATGTGGAGAACTGCGAGAGTGTGATGGATAAAGCTATTTTGCTTAATTTTTCACAAAATTTTGGAATTTCGTATAGAAATTTCAAAAAAGTGTAATACGCAGGATGATATTTGGAAAAGAACAAATAACATTTTTTCCAGTCTAGGTCTGGAATTGTTTTCTGACATGTATGTACTAATTAAGATTCACAAATATATTACGTGTCAAACTTTAAATTATTACAAATTCTCAAATATCGCATGTAGGTAGAAGGCGGTATAATAAAGCATAATAAAGTTGTTTGCATCGGTGTCTCAAATCAATTTTAAATCATATAACTGGTATTCACTATTTATTACCCTTCTAAAACGTAGGTTGTCATAAAATGACCATATTGCTTATAAAATCAACGACAAAAACTGATTCTTTCAATTTTAAAAGGAAACGACCTGAAAGAAGACATTATTAAACTACCATAGCATTTTATTATAATTAAACTTGGCAACAGGTATAAAATAAATGAATAAGTTCACTATTAATTATTGCTATTCTTAGATGCCAGGGCCTTCTGTTAAAACTAAATGTTGAAAATAAAGTATTTTAAGCCCAAATAAAGTTGCAAAAAAGAAAAGATATATATTCATCCGATCAAAGAAAGTCCATCTAATCTGACCTGATAAAATATAAAAATATTTGCAGCCTCTATGAACAAGTCTCAGAGATCAGTTTTAGGACTAAATAACATTTTTGTATTAATGTACAGGATGTCTATTTTATGAGGGCCACCCAAGATATCTCGCTTAATATCCATGGTGTAAGAATATATATTATCCTTATATGAAAAGATATAAAAACAATAACAAATAGATGAAAGTTAATGACAGCATTTATAAAGAACAAAGCTATGTGGTTCAATTGTTTCCAAATCTTATTGTTTTTGGTGTGCTCTCTTGATTCATCAAAAACTATGAACCCAACATTGCACATTAAAAATAATTATATTTAGGATTATTTGAGCAAAGCAGTCGTGTTCCCTTTACAATCAGATTAAACTTTTATACCGAATTTTTTTTCTCTATCTCTTAAAAGAAAAGAATTGTAGGTGAATGAAAATGTAACTGCAATTTTTTTCGTAAATCAAAAGAACAATAAGATTTGAAAACAATTGAACCACACATCTGTGTTTTCTATAACATTGCCATTAATTTCCATCTCATTTTTTTCATATCTTTTCAAATAAGAAAGATATAAGCAATTGAAGTTTTTTTACATTTTTAACACGCTTTTATTAGCTTCACCTGTATATTTGTTTGTGAGTTTGTTTGTTTGTAACCGACTCTTTGGACTCGATTTTGACCCACTTTAAACGGACAGATTTAATTGAAACTTTGTACACTTACGAAGAACCGGTAACAATACAATAATTTGATAAGTTTATATCATTATCCTGATCAGGATCGCCAGAATTAAATAATTAATTTCCTCACGTATCCTCTACGTGAGAGCAAGTGGCTTATTACTGTTAGTACATACCGAGATTCTCAGTTCGTTCGTTGGCCGAGCGGGCTAAGGCGCAAGTCTTAGTCGACGCGAAACGGCGTGAGTTCAAATCCCAAAAAAAAATTTTTTTTTTCAGAAGTATCTGTTGGATCGTCATATTCATCAATAAGCAATATAAATATAGTTTAAAAAAATTAAAAAACACGCTTTCATAGCACATCAAACTAAAAAAGTGAAAAATAAATATAGTTTAAAAAAACTAAAAAACACGCTTTTAAAGCACATCAAACTAAAAAGTGAAAAATAATTATTAATATAAACTGAAAAGAACGAAAAATACTAGTATTATTGTGAAAAAAAGCGTGGGGCGCTTTGTGCCATATTTTTCGTATATCGAGCAACCCACGCTTTTTTTCACAATAATACTAGTATTTTTCGTTCATTATTGTTTTCAGTTTATATTAATAATTATTTTTCACTTTTTAGTTTGATGTGCTTTAAAAGCGTGTTTTTTAGTTTTTTTAAACTATATTTATTTGATAATATCTTGCAAAATATGCCACGAATTTAAAATTTGTTTTCACTGTCATATATATAGTTCAAAAACAATTTAAGCAATTTTATTGAAATAATTTTCTTCTGTCATGGATATTAAGCGAGATATCTGGGATGGCCCTCATAAAATAGAATAATGTTTTAATCACTATAAATATAAAGCACTTTTATTGTGTGTCCAAAATTCTTTTTAAAAAAAGTACAGAACTAGTGAATTTTTGCCATTTATAAAATGTATATTTTTTTCAAAGCTCACTACAATTTAAGAAAAATATCATTACAGTATATTAAGGTGTAAAACGCTACAAGTTTATAATTTTATAAGAAAATTGGTAAACTAATAGTTTGAACACGGCGATTTTTTTTAATAAGAAATAATGAAACCTCTCAAATTGTATTATAAACAACGTGTTATCTTTTAGCTTAGTCACAGTCTGCAGTGTTTTTAAAGTTATATAAGATTTGTTAAATATGCCTAATTATACAGAAAAATTTGTCAAATGATAAAAGATTATTATGGAATTAACTAACCAGTAAAACTATAAATAGACATAAAACATTAAAATTTATCATTATCATAAAATGATACATTATTACGTATGTTTGGTTTCCTGTTGATACCTACGTCATAAAGGATTTAGAGACAAAATTATAATGCATTCTATTGTCCGTTTTGTTCCACTGTTTTTGTACTATATCCATACTACACAGGGTGTTTTAGAAGTCAGTGCTAAATAATCAAACAAAAATTTTAAAATGGGTCTTTCATATAAATTTTTGTGACAGGGGTCACCCCTAGAGAGTTATAGTCACTAACGTCCTCTAATATCCATCTCTCTTGAAAATTTACCATACCTATTCAAAACTTACAAATGCTTTGTTATGCCACTTGACAATAATTATTGAAATACTTTTGATGATGATAATGAATAATTTGATGATGATGATAATAATTTGATGATGATGATGATGATGATGATGATGATGATGATGAAATGAGGGCTACCATTTTTAGGCTCAGCAGTCTATAGTGTTTTATGAACATTATTTCGAACACCAGTAAATAAAAAAAACTTGTTAATTATGCCTCAGTGTTGTGCAGTTCCATTTTGTTCGGAAACAAAAGGCAGACATATGCTTCGGATAGACAAAACTCGCCTAAAACAGTGGTTGGGTAGCGACTCGTAGGGATAACTTTACCCCTTCGAAACATTCGTGTGTTTGTAAGGAACATTTTAATCCTGACAATTATGCGTTACCAAAGGAGCCTACTACAGAACATCGTAAGTAATAATCATGCACATTCGTTGTTTTCATCATGCTCATACTTGATATAACCTAACTTTAATGACATAAGACATCTCTGATAGGTACAATAATTTCGCTAGTGAGCAAGTAAATTACTACTTTCCCCTTCTGCCATTATTGTGTTAAATGTTTTTCAGCTAATTTTTATATTAATATTGATAGTTTTTTTTGTGGGGATTTCGGTCAGGTACAACTAATTAAATTTTTTTTCTAACGTTTCGGTTTATTACACCATCATCAGAGAACTACAATTAATATAATATTTTAAACACATAGTTATGGTTATTATACGTTAAAATTTACTTACACTATTATTTATTAGGAATTTGCTTTAAAATTTTTTCTATTACATGCTATTTGTATGTCTGTTTTAACGAAACTGAGATATTTTAACCTAGTTTGTGTGCTCTTAAAGGTTTGTTTATGTTACAGAGATAACGTTGGAATGTATATGGTTTATTGTGGGTGTTTTGCTTAAATAGTGAATATATAATAAGATATTTTATTACAAGAATTATTATTTTGTATCGGTCAGATGTAAAAATTGATTTCATGTTGTAATGTACCCCAATTATTTAATTAAGTTAAAGTAGGTTTCGCTTAAATTTTCTATATCAGTGCGATTATTTATGGCGTTGGTATGTCTTTTTATTTGTAGCATTTCATAAAAAGACATACCAACGCCATAAATAATCGCACTGATATAGAAAATTTAAGCGAAACCTACTTTAACTTAATTAAATAATTGGGGTACATTACAACATGAAATCAATTTTTACATCTGACCGATACAAAATAATAATTCTTGTAATAAAATATCTTATTATATATTCACTATTTAAGCAAAAAACACCCACAGTAAACCATATACATTCCAACGTTATCTCTGTAACATAAACAAACCTTTAAGAGCACACAAACTCAGGTTAAAATATCTCAGTTTCGTTAAAACAGACATACAAATAGCATGTAATAGAAAAAATTTTAAAGCAAATTCCTAATAAATAATAGTGTAAGTAAATTTTAACGTATAATAACCATAACTATGTGTTTAAAATATTATATTAATTGTAGTTCTCTGATGATGGTGTAATAAACCGAAACGTTAGAAAAAAAAATTTAATTAGTTGTACCTGACCGAAATCCCCACAAAAAAAAAAACTATCAATATTAATTGATAATAACGGTCAAGAAAGGAAAAAAAATATATATATATTTCGTGGCTAATTTTTATAAAAATTACTAAAAACTCGCGTTAAAAAATCATAGTAAACATTAACGTTCAGTGACATGGACCCTACCCTACACTAGCGCCTCTCGCAGTAGCCCACATTGAATCGCATATAATTATAAAGTTACTACAAAGTTTTAATTTGCATGATGTTACATTTTTACTCGAATTAAAAAAAGAATCAAAAAATAAAAAGTTCTGAATGAGAATTTAAAGGAGGTTGTCAAATTCTACCGCAGCTGCAAATTGGAATTTATGAAAACTAATCAGCTGAGAGGCGAACCTCAATCTAAAAAATATTTCCAATTCCTAGCGGTTTACAAGAAAATACATGATAATTCAATTCCTACCCCCATCTCCCTGGGGCTAAAGGGATAGCCCCTAACAATAAAATGTATATGAAAAACCCATCTTGAAATGTTTGAATTTCCCGCACTAATTTCTAAAACATCCTATACAGGGTGTTTCAGGTATGCGGTCATCACGTGCAAAAAACTAGTCACTGTAGCTCAAAGGGTTCCTGAGATATTAAATAAAATGTCAATTTTGGGTGCCCCCTTCAGAGGCCCGCAGCGCCCTTAGGAGGGATTTTCGGACCCATGTTTATATGATTTTTTTTCATATTTTTTATGTAGAATCACCCCTAGAAATTAATGACCGCATACCTGAAACACCCTGTATATTTAATTTAAATCAGGTATGTTTTCGATTCAACTTTTTTTTTAAAAAACAATTCGATTGCAAATGTTTGCTGTTTTTCTTTTAAGATCTGCATAAACTACAGCCTAAAAAAAGTATTTTTTTTTAAATCTCAGGGTTCCTTTAGGTTTCTTACACCTATGAGTTTAAACGTTTAACAGCAAAAAAAGAACGCCACAAAGACAAAAATTTAATCTTACCTGTGATCTCTTAAATGATCCTGTCTTCTAAATGCCTTTCCACAAATATCACACGAGTAAGGCCGTTCATCAGTATGCGTACGTTCGTGTATCAGCAAATTATAACTTTTAGTAAATTGTCTATTACAAAACTTACAAATAAATTGTTTTTTTGGTCGCGACGCCCGACCAGGAGCCCTGAGCAATCTCCTGTCCAAATGAGCGTGCATCTGAGGTGGCGGGTATAGGGCTCCACCACCCGGAAAAGTAAAGGTCGCTGGATTTGCAGGTGAAGTAGGCAAAAAACTCGAATACGAATGAGCCTGGGTGTTTCCAGGTGCTTCTAAAATACCTGGTGGAGGTCCTGGACGATGAGGAAGCATCAAAGCTGCAGCATGCGCTGCCGCCACACATACTGCCTCCTCGCGAAGCTGCAGTTCCTTGCGTTTGTCGGCCATCATTGCCATTAGATCAAAGCTAGAAGAAGAAGGCTTCCGCACATTTGAAAACCCCGGATTAGCACTATTTTCTCCGGATTTACTACTGTCGGTTCTTTCACGGTTTTCGCGAATTAGTTCGGACCCTAATAAAGGGTGAATATCACCGGGGTACAACATGGGATGCATATTGCGAGAAGGAACAACTGGGACAAATGCAGAACTTTCCCTGTGATGGCTCATGGTTGTCGGTAAAGGCACTTGATGGTGGTAGGGATTTGACCCTCATAACGGCTGCCGGAAGATGACCTATTGCTGCTGCCGGGAGAAGGTAGCGGGAAGTCACGCCGAGATAGAGACAGCGGTCGATCTTCTGCCGGGGTGGATGTTGCGGTTTCGGGCATTTTGACCTGCAAAGAAAATGTACATTTAAATATTGACCAAATAATTTTTTTGTTTGTCGCTGCTGAAAAGATTTTAAAGACAGTATTACCAAATATTTTTTTAACATAGGTGTATAAACCGTTTTATGGCTATTATTAATCAGATCGCGCCATTCAACTCTGACACCCAAAATACAGACCTAATAATCTAAAAAAATTAAAAAAAAATTCTTGAAACAAACTCTCGTCCTAAAAATTTTTATAAACTTATAATAAAAAAAAGAATACATATAATATATAATAAAACAAAGAATCTAATAAGAAATATATCTCTATGCCCTACATACCAAAGGTATCAGAAAGCATCTCAAACGTGTTAAAAAAACAATATAACAATAGTACATAAACCGCATAACACGACAAAAAAATTCTGCACAAAACTTAACCCTAAATTACAACCAAAAATCGAAACTAATACCATTTACAAAATAGACTGCAATAACTGTAACAGCACATATATAGGCCAATCAAAACAATACTTACACAAAAAAATATACACACATAAATATAATATAAAAACAGCGAATTAAAAAGACGTAATAACGCAATTAACAACCGTATAGATGTTGATAATTTAAGCGAAACATATTTCAGCTTATTATTAAGTTAAATATAAAGGGGACAATATGATACACTTATGAAAATAAAAAAAAACCGCTGCCAATTACTTGGGGATCAGAACCTCCTCACCGTAGTAAAACTCAACGTATGGTGGAGTTTATAATAAAAGTAATTTTTTGATGTTTCAAAGAAGTCACTTTGACGTTTCAAGAAAGTCACATTTTTTGATGTTTCAAAAAAGTCACATTGGTGGAATTTCACTAATATTGTGTGTACCAAATTTGAAAGCATTACCTCAAAAACTGTAGCTGCTATCGCGAACACAGACACACAGACAGATAATTTTTAGTCTGAAATTTTGTGTATCGTCATAATTCGTCGAGATTCGTCCAGAAATGCAATAAAAAATTTTCAAAAATTTTTTCACGAATACATAAATAATCCATATTGTAAGTACATAACATAACATAATCTTATAATTTTTTGTGTTTGTTAAAATAAACCGAAGCGTAAGCAAATGAATATTGTTCTTATTTATTTAATTAACCGAAAGCCCAGGATATATCTACATCATTCCTATTATTATTAATGAGTTTGTATATTTCCAAAAATTTACATTAATATATGATTTCTATGTTTATAATTCTATAACATTTTCAGCATTTAAAACATGAAGATGTTATACTTCATCCCATGGAAAATATCTTTCCAACGAAGTGGAACAACTGTTTTAAAACACTTGATCACTTTTGAGTGAAAAAAACAGCAGCTTATTAAAAAAAGCATCTTGCCTCTTACCGCGCCTGCAAATAAGTGAAAATTGTTAGAGGATAATACTGATATATAGGGTGATCATAAAGTCTCGATTCATTTTAATGAAAACGCAGCTATATTTTCTTCCAGTTCCAAGCATTTGAAATGTTAACTTTGGAAGAGAGAGTAGCTGTGGTTTGTACTCGACTGGGAAACTTAACTTACGAACAAGATAGAGAAGAGTTTACGCGCACATTTCGATAGCCTGGTCTCACAGGAGCGAATTTTAGACTCCTTGTAAAAATATTTCGATGTACAGGAAACGTAAAGGATGGAAAAAGTTGAGGAAGGCCATCGATATCTACAGATAGCGTCGAATTGTCCACTACCAGCTGTCATTTTTTGACAAATTTTTCAAAACTCGCAACTTTTAATTACATATTGGCATCTCTTTAAGTTGCTGCCTTAGAATTGAAACACGTATTTTCTTTAGATAATAGTTCGTATTTCTTGATAAGTAATCGTTTAAAATTGTTTTTTTTTTTGTTTACTATCGTCAATTTAATTGTAAACCAGTTCATAATATATGATTTAGCACCGGTTTCGCTAAGGCTGTGCAATGATCAAAAATGGTCGAACTTACAATAAGGTTGCCCAAATGTTTGATAAATCAAAATCGACGATCCATAATAGTGGTACACGTTGGGGGAAAACTGGAGTATATGTGACAAGACGAGGTTAACGAAGTTGTAGATGATAGATTGTTGTGTATACCTAGTTTAACGGTACTAACTTGAGCTATGATTTTCTTATCATTTCTTATTAAGAATGGATTCAGTAATTATTTTAGACCTGGGGGTAAAGTTAATGAACACATTCTTTTCAGTATTTAAAAAATAACCTATTGTCAATAAATCACAAAACAAACAAATTTACGTAGCATAGTTTGCGCATTTTCTATAACATCTATCTTATTATCTCTACAGCATAAATAACTATTGTCATCGGCAAACATCACAAAACTATTCTTTGACGTTATATTAGGTAGGTTAGTTATAAATGTTCTGTTTCTAATACTTTTGATCTAATTTTATTTATTTCAACTAATTGTGATCTACCTTTTAAATAACTATTGATTAAAGCATTTATTTTACTTCTCAGTCCACATATATATATATATATATATATATATATATATATATATATATATATATATATATATATATATATATATATATATATATATATATATATATATATATATATATATATATATATATATATATATATATATATATATATATATATATATATATATATATATATATATATATATATATATATATATATATATATATATATATATATATATATATATATATATATATATATATATATATATATATATATATATATATATATATATATATATATATATATATATATATATATATATATATATATATATATATATATATATATATATATATATATATATATATATATATATATATATATATATATATATATATATATATATATATATATATATATATATATATATATATATATATATATATATATATATATATATATATATATATATATATATATATATATATATATATATATATATATATATATATATATATATATATATATATATATATATATATATATATATATATATATATATATATATATATATATATATATATATATATATATATATATATATATATATATATATATATATATATATATATATATATATATATATATATATATATATATATATATATATATATATATATATATATATATATATATATATATATATATATATATATATATATATATATATATATATATATATATTTAAGAGAATATCATTCATGATTAACCAGGTCGAAATCTTTATTTATACATAAACAGTCCTTAGTTTTTTTGTTATTTACCAGTTCATATAGGTTATTTAAGAAATTATAAATTGCTGTTTGCGTAGATTTTCCTTTAGTAAACCCGTGTTGGGCATTGTGCAAAATATCATATTATATAATAAATGACACAATTTTCTTAAAAATCATCCATTCTAAAATTTTTGATATTGTTGATTGCAGCAATATATGTCGATAATTTTCAGTATTACTGGCATCATTCTGTTTATATATTAGTATCAATTTGGCAATTTTCAATATATCTGGAAAGATACCTTCAATTAGTGATATATTTATTAAGTAAGTGAAGGGAGCTAACATGAAAATGACACAATATTTTAAGACATTAGCACTTACATTATCTACACTTACAGAATCAGAGTTTTTCAGACTATGAATTACATTGTAAACAGTTGATCCATTAATTGTATATACAGGGTATCCACCTAGTGCGTGTTTGTTCCATAACTCTGTAACTATTACAGAGAGAAAAAAATTGAAAACAAAAGTTGGTCAGCATTCACCATTGCATACTTTAAAAATATTTATAGTCATACAGGGTATTTCATTTTAGTTGGGTAGTAGTCAACTGTTAAGTTAAATGAAACAGCCTATATTATTATTGCATATTTGATTAGTAAACATCAAGAGCTTTTCAATGAACTATCATAACATGTACTTTCTCTGGGCAGTTCAGGAGTTATTTGAAATTGTATAGAAATTTTGACACATGTACACCTTTACAAAAAACCTTGTATTCTTTTAATTTGAAATGATCTCCAATGTTTCGATGCGGTGCGGTAGTGTGTTACCATAGAAAAGTGCTTTCAAACCATGTATCCTGTTTTAATTGTTTTTTTACAGGATGTCTATAATTTTATGTCAAACTTGAAGCTTTAAACACCTCAATAACTTTGTTATTTCAAATGGAAAATCCTGTATGTTATTTCATATTCGTTTAGAGAATTACAAGAACTTTCCGACGAGCCAATACTTGATATTTATTTTCAATGGCTCTGAGGATATGATCATTTATGTTCAAATTTTGAGAAACAAAAATAAAAGTTGCATGTTTTTGAACATACAGGGTGTTCCATTTGAAATAATAAAAGTTGTTGAGGTTTTTAAAACTTTAAATTTGACATAAAATTATAGACATCCTGTAGAAAAAAATCTAAAACCGGATACATGGTTTGAAAGCCTTTTTTATGGTAATTCACTACCGAATCGAAACATTTGAAAGCATTTGAAATTAAAAGAATACAAGGTTTTTTGTAAAGGTGTACATGCGTCAAAATTTCTATATAATTTCAAATAACTACTGAACTCCTCAAATAAAGTCGATATTATGGTAGTTTATTGAAAAGCTCTTGATATTCATTAACCAAAAACGCAATATAGGGTGTTTCATTTAACTTAACAAAGTTGATTACTACCCAGACGAAACGAAATATCCTGTATGACTAAAAATATGCAATGGCGAATGCTGACCAACTTTTGTTTCATATATTTTTTTCTATATGTAATAGTTACATAGTTATGGAGTAAATACGCACTAGGTGGACACCATATATAAACATAGTTGGAGTTTTTGTTAGCATTTAATTTGGTGGTAATTGATAGCGACACTTTAAGTGCAGTTCGATATATTAGGGATATTCTGTAAGACCATGGTACCTTTCGCCATCATATCGGTTAAAATTTCTTAATGCAAGACAATGCTCGCCAGCACATCGCTCACTGTATAATTGACAATTTAAACCAAGTGGGTATAACGAAAATAAATTGGCCACCATGTCCTCCGTACCTGAATCCAACTAAACATTTCTGGGACATGGCAGGCAGATGACTTAGGCCAAGAATTTCTACTGTTCAAAACACAGAAGAAGTGAGAGCTGCTTTAATTGAAGAATGAGAGTTTGCCTCACGAAATGACCGACGGCATCATCATAAGTATGGGAAGACGGATGACCAGTCATAAGAGCTCGTGGGGTAAACACATTTTTATTGAAAAGGAAAAAGTGTGTAATTTTTCTTATTCTTTAGATGTTTAAAACAAGTCAAGGTGTAGAATTCTTGTGTTGTAAAAAAATATTTGTTGTTTGTTTTATTTTTAAAAGGCCTCAAAATGGCACAAAACTTTGCAAAACAAATTGCAATTAGTTAGCTTCAGTTACACCTTTAAGAGATTCCGTTGAAATTTAAAAAAAAATCGCGAGGAAAAAATTTAAATTTGTCTTCGTTCCTTTAAATTTGCCCGTGTAGTTGTTATGCGGCAAAAATGTTAACAAGGTAAATGGGTCTGAAAAAAAGAAAAATAAGGAAACTACAATAATATTACTCATCTTAAAAGAACTTCAAAAAGAAAATAATATTGTGTAGTACATAGTTTCAACAGATTTCATAAACAATTTTTGAGACATATTGTATTATTTGCGGTTCTTCTAGCATTCGGCTTAAACCACCTTATTTTCCAAATATTTTACATATTTTTATTCATAGAAGACATATGGACCTAACGAAATATTTCAAGAAGGCGAGAAAATAAAATTAAAAAACAAATTATTCGCAAATAAATTTTAGACAATGATTTATAATATCTATTTTTTATCTCACAATACAATCAAGCCATTGCAAGCAAGAGTCAACAAATTAAAATAGATAAAAAGCAACCTTTTTTTAGTAATACTACTGTAATTAAGACACTACAGGTATACCATATGTTGACTGATTTTTTAGAAGAAACTGATTAGAGAATCCAGTTTTATCTGTAGCTAAATACGTAGACTATTCAATCATAATGTTTCGGAACCAACCACATTTTGCGAATGCTAGAGACATATGTGCTTTTAAATATGTAAATACAAGTTAACTGAAGTACAGCAGTAAAAAATCGAATTAAGCAAGACATCTGATCATTTTTTTGCGATATTTTAATTTAATCACGAAGTTATACAGCTGACGGTGAGATGCAAAAAAATCTGCATAAATATAAAGAGTAAATATTGGTTTTTATCCATAAATTATGTTAAATACAGTTCAAATACTGAATAAATTATAACTGTACTATAAGAATATACCGAAAGAGCTCACAGAACTTTACAGTAGGGAGGGCGAAAAAATTAAAGTTGGATGTAAAGAACACAATACTTGCGATTGAAAAAATTGGAAGTGAAAAAGAACATAATAGAGGAAAGGCTTCATCTAATCCTAGATTCAATCCTTGCATAAAGTACCTGGTATCTTCTGAATCCTCTCAATCTAACCATATGGTGAATTCAGAAAAGTCTCTGATCTTCCAAAACCTTCACAGGGATACAGTCGTAACAAACTGACGCTGCCAACATTTGCTAACATATGCTATCAATATTACATTTCTGATCGATGTGCAATAGCAATTGCTTTGACAGCTTTACAAGATGTTAGAACAATCACGAAACAGAATTTAAAGATTTTTTTGACAAGACGAGCACGAAAAATGACGCACTAGGAAGTTAAACAAATTGACTGCGGTAAAAATTTAAAGATGTTTATTTTGACAGAATAAAGGACAAAAGACTGTCCCAAGCAAAAAAGAGATTGTTATAATCACAAGATTACCTAAGATTACAGAAGAATACTACATCTTATAAAATAACAAATTCTGTCTACGTTGGTCATGTAACACCAACTTCCGGCACTGGTAAGTCGATTGCAAAGGTAATATCTAAATAATGTTTGTGTTGCAAATGGTTTGTATTTAGATCGATTAAATGCTGTGGGTTCTAATGCCACAGTTGTAAATACTGACAAAAAGAATGGTGGAACAAGATATAAACTTGAATTAAAACGATCATTACAGTGGTTTATCTGCAACTCCACATAAGTTTTCCTTAAGGCATCTTTTTGAACATCTAGATGGTAGTACTGCAGAGCCCAAATAATCTGTGTGCAAATGCCAGTTGTAAAGTTTACCACTTTTGTTGGAAATTTATCCCAAGTGGACCAAAGCGAGTACTGATCAACAGTGTCTTTTAAAAATATGCAAAGCTGTTTCTTCCAACAATTGTCCATTGAATTTGGCAAATCGATAGCCTGGTAAATTGTCTCATTACAAGTGGCTGGTAATGACTAATCGCATTTTACAACTCTATATTGGTTCTAAAATCCAAACAATAACTTGAAAATTTTAGCTGATGTGATTAGAAATAAAGACTCATTCATCTTGTAAAAATGTAGTCTAGACCGTGTATAAACTAATACAGATCTCATACTCTTGATATTTGAGAGATGAACTGAAGAAAGTCATAGATCCAGATAATTGTATTGCTATTAGAAAACTGGGTATAAGATACATTCTTAAGGAAAGAAAATATTAAACTACCGAAGTGAGACAATTCGATAAACCAAATTTAATCTTTAAGTGGACTCTTCGGATATCGTCAAAAATAAGATATACATATAGATATATCAGCAATGCAATTTGGTGTCGGTAGCAGTTCGGTCTCGACGTCCCATGACATGGTGAGTTTTTTTGAAAAAAAAAATTTTTTTTTCGATTGGCAAACATTCAATATCTTCAGGAGACACTTTTTTGAAAATATGTCCAGTTTTTTTATTTAATTCGAAAATCATCCAAAATCACGTTATTTTTGGATTTTCTTTGCTGCTTTTCGTGAAAATCTGAAGACTCGGCTTCCTGAGCTTTTCCAAGGTGGTCAGTCCACTTAATGCTAGTGACTCGAACTAATTCACTCAATAGAAGTGAAAGTTACGTCGCGCGTCGCCCTCATTTTTCTCTCTGGTCCAGTTTCACCTCCGTGTTTATGATGTACGGTCAAAGGAACTCAGACGATGTCTAGAAACTATCCCTCATCGTCTAGTGCATCTGCTATGTTTCTTGAGGTACAGCATCTATGTCTATTGACAGTCAGATAAATTTAGCGGTCTTAATGTTTATTGGTTTTTCTCGGATGAGCATTCCTAACCCTCTCAGATGCTCATCCAGTGTTTTGATACCCTGAAACAAGTCGAGAAATGACATTTTTAGACATTGAATTCCGTAGCGAACTCGACTCGATTTAGACCTGCATTCCAATAGTCATATTTCTTTCTTCGGGGAGTTAATTAACTGTCTCCGTGGCATATTGTAATTAATAACAAACGTTATTTCGAGCTCACAATCTGAAATATAATATACCAGTGATCTGCTAATGATGTCCAGATGACTAGAGTAAAAAAACGCCAATAATTGCATGAAACCTAACGTTTTTTGTAGTTTTTTGTAAAATTGTTTTATGTCTACATAGCAACGTATTATGTTAAAATTTGTAATAGCCTTAACTTTCTTGGAGCTGTTTATTTATCTATACAATAAACTTATACAACAACTGTACCTTCAATAATAAATATTCAGCATCAATTCATAATTTATGATGGAAACGGGTTTTCCGTTAACCAGAAATTGAAAACTCAAGATAGCTTAAATTACCATTTTTAATATTAATTATCTAATAATATGGCATCATGCATATTAATATGTTTTTTGCATACAATAAGTGGTAACCACATAAACATAATTCACATTTTATGCGTTTTTCTATATAATTTGCTATAACTGAAGCATATAAATTAAATTGCTCTGAGACGGTATAATTATTTTACTTAGCATTACCACGAATTATTTTTCATATAGATTAATTTTTCGAACATGAAATGCGATAATGATAGTTAATCAAACACTTCAAGGGAATAACTACAATAATTGCCCACGCTGGTTAATTAAAGTATCGTTAAAAATAATGCAATTTTTTGAAACAAATTAATTAAAGTATCCAACTAAAATTTAATTAAAGTAAATAATCAGATGTACATAATTTTAAAAATTAAATTACACCAGAGCAATGCACATACAAATATGACATATTACATAAATAACTAAAACCAGTCGCAAACATTACATAATCAGGAACACATTGTAATTTATAAAGAAATAGACCAGTCAAATTAAGGGTTTTTCAAAACGATAATTTCCAACCATTCCCGACCAATACCATTCGATTCAGTATGTTTTTTTGAATTCTCATGGTTAATTTTGCCGTACGTTATATGAGCAAGAATTTAATTTATAAATAATTAAAGTTGTGAAAATGATGAAAATCGATGTTTCTGAATATTCAACTTCAAACGCTACGAAAACGGCAACAGATGTAGAGATATGCCGTCGTGGACTTTTTTGAAGGGAATTTAACGCTCTATAAAAAATGTTTTGAGCAATTTTTCTCTATCTGTTGCCGTTACAGGGTGTTTTATAGTGATGGGATTATTCAAATTATAACTATATAGTATCCGATTATTGAAGTATTCGAAATATTTTTTTACTGGTATATCATCCAAATAATATCATCCGAATGATTGCTGCTCAAAAATATGACAGATACAAGTAGGAAATAATCTATCGTTGTCCAGTATTCGAAACTTGTTCCAAATGATAACCATTAGATTGTTCTGGCCACAGCCACTTATTTTTTGGTTGTGTGTGATGTCTCTAGATTAAATATTTCATATGATCGGATATTTCAATAAAATTATTTTACCTAAAGCTTACATTAATTAATGTTATTAAGCCCTGAGGAAGTTTAAAGTTGAATAAACGAAACGTAGACAAGATAACATTGTTCTTGTCCTTGGTTCTATTACGACAATTGTTAAGAAAAAAGGGTATATTTTATTTCATTTAAAACATTTCTTTTATCTGTGTAAGAGAAAGACCATTATCTAAAATTCAAAGTTACGTAATTTTTAATTTTTAAATCAATGTTAAATCAATTACTTCAATAATAAACATCTATCAAATGCAATTTAATAATTTATTTAACTAACCGTTATTACTGGGCGCCTATATGAACTTACTTTTTATAAGGCTGTAGTTATTGCTTAAATAATTATTTTATTTTGGTTTATTACCAAATTATAAATGATGATTTCCGTGTATTATGCAACTAATAACTCTGGTAGATATAAAAATATCCAATTTCTATTTATGGTGGTATTTACAAACACAAAAAAAAATAATTGTTCTGCCCTCATCATATTGTACTGCAATTAAAGGAACATATGTTTTCGTAGTTTTTATAAATATTTATAAAGTATATACAAACTTAATGTGAAATAAATTCATGCCAAAACGAGGGATAAACTTATTTGGAAATTTGGTGTACAAACATGCAGAATTCCGTGGAATTCCTTGGAATATCCTTGGAATTCTTGGGAAGATGGTTAGTAGTGTGGAAATTTGTGTAGTTTATTATTTAAAAAAAAAAGTTAAATGTACATTATACAGGGAAATTAGCAACACTGAAAAAGGTATTATGATTTCAAACATGTTTTAATTTAATATTAAAAAGAAATATAAAATAGCTCTATTCTTAGAACTAATTTGTTCAAATATTTCCTTATTTGTAGTATTCTTTTATGAATTTCATTTGTTCACGTACGTTACTCAATTTTTCAACAGTTAGTCCTCCTTTGTTTCCTATAAACCTCTTAGGAGTAATTTTTTCTTTTTTAACTTTCCGGCTTCCTTTCTTTAATAAGTCCACCCTCAGAAATGGTGTATACTCATCAAGATTTTTTTTTCAAATAAGGGACAACCCTAATCCTTTTAATATAGAGATAGATCGATATGACTAGCAGGTTGGCCACTATCATTTGTCTGTTCCATAACCTATGACATACTGAGGAGAACAAATAAGTTCGAAACCGGTCTATGTCTGGTTAGGAATTGACAAATGATAATGGCTATCGATCTATCATGATTTGAAGGTGTAATCCAATGCAGGTCGGGGTATTTGCCTGCTGAGTAGTTGTTTCGTTCAAATCATATTTAATAACAGTAGTTTAGTCCACCTGGGCTAGAGGTCGCCGCTCTCGGTACTTGCTTCGCAAGTCGCTATCCGCCACAGAGACATCTATGATGTCGGTCGGATAGTAGCATTTAGACCATACGAGAAGTTTCATACCTCTCACCACTACTCAATTTACCTTAGTTAGTATATGACTAGCAGGTTGGCCACTATCATTTGTCTGTTCCATAACTTATGTCATACTGAGGAGAAAAAATAAGTTCGAAACCGGTCTATGGTCTGGTTAGGAATTAACAAATGATATTGGCTATCGATCTATCATGATTTGAAGGTGTAATCCAATGCAGGTCGGGGTATTTGCCCGCTGAGTAGTTGTTTCGTTCAAATCATATTGAGACAAATAATGTTAAAATTTATATTTTGGCCGGCACATGATTGTAATCAAATTACAAGAAGATTAATATTTTCATCAGTTTCTTTAAGCAGTTAGCAAAACCTTATTAACAACATGATATAAAAAGCTCCCTCTATTTGCCATATTCTCTATCCAATTAAAAGAAAAATGTCTATTTTCCGCATTAAATAAACTGTGCACACCGAAATTACATGGCCACATTATATAATGAATTTTACAAATGTTTATGTTACAATAAATGATAAAAAAATATCTATTTATTTCTATCTCATTTAACACAATCATAATCGATATCTTAATACCCAAATCGGAATATCTCAAAAACATTTTAAGTTAACATGACACGTTGGTATTTTCGAAATCAGAAAAATTATGAAAATCGAATTACTTTAACATATGCATGTAGTTCTATTTAAAAATAAAGTAATATGTCATATTTCATAAACGCGATGCTCATTTGTTTTTTTTTATTGAATATTTGGATTCTGCGAAAAAAATAATTAATGAAGGTCTTTACACATTTTTAAAATTAACCAAGTTACTTCAAAAAAGGACAATTTCACGTGACGACCTTGTACTTTCTACCTACTTCATATGTATTTAAGTTGTGTTTCATTCAGTTAATTACATATTACTGATGAGGAACAATGACTTCGAAACATTGATGTATGCAGTTTCGTCGTTATTCCTGCGTGGGATTCAGTGCTACTATTTATGTCAAAAATTCTCACTAGATAATATTTAAATTCATACAAATACCTACCTACTTATTTAACATGATATAAAAAATTATGAACACTTTTTTACTTGTCTAATTTTCACTTTATTTGTTATTTTACAACTAGTTTCAAATATAAACTCAGTTTATATTTAAATGAAAGTAAAATCTGTGTATAATTTAGTTGACTTGAAAATGTCCGAATAGGATGAAACTAGTTGTAAAATAACAAATAAAGTGAAAATTAGACAAGTAAAAAAGTATTTATAATTTTTTAAATCAAAATGGATTTTCGCACAAAGTAACTTCATCTTCAATCAACTTTTTAACATGATATACTCTGGCTAATAACTGATACCATATTATTCTGAAATATTCAGCTACAATTATAATTCTTTTGATATAAATGAAAACTACACTAACCTATGATAACTACAAATTACAGTTAACTATGCATTTGTAACTGTTTATACCTCGGGATCGGAGAATATAAACATCTGTTTACTGAATTCTGTGTAAATACATCTGACCACATATAGTATACATAACTATTTAGTATTAAAAAGTACAAATTACGAATGATTAGTGAAAACCACAACAGAGGAGAATTGCTTACGTTAGAGGTATGATGAATGCAAGTTATTTTAATTGTCTTTCTTTTAGAAGTACACATATAACGTTTACATCCAACATGGTTAAAACATTTCTAAAGTAAACAACAGACCAGAGACGGGTATTTTTCAACGTCCTTAGAATGCCAAAGTAAACACGGTTTCTATAATAGTAAAATAAATACTGGCAAAGTAAACAAAGGACTTGCTTTCGTATACCTGCTTAAACTCATTTTTAAATCGCCTAAGCTGATTCCAAACACAAAGATCCGATAGATGGATTTATGAATCAAAGTCAAGTTTTTTAATAGGATTTTTTCAATACAAGAGAATTAGTTTAATTAAGATTAGACACAAAAATGTCATTTTTTAAGATGAAACAATAAGTTCGTCGTCTAATCAAGCATTCAAATCACCATGCGGCAAATATTTTACTACTATGCCAATTCTACTTACACGTTATTACGAAATAACTAAATGAATTTCTATCAGCTCTAAACCCTAATTAAATTATAAACAATACAAAAAAAACTAAATTAGCAACAAATTTAAAGGGATTAATAGCGGGATAAGATTAAGAGAGAATTGGAGAGCTTAGATAAAATCAATTGACAAAAACAACAGTCCGATAAAACATTATTTTTCAACACAAGTAAATTCAAAAATGACGATGTTAACAGAGCTCCAGCTAGTTTTTAAATAAAATCAGTAAATGATATTGTTGGTACTACTGACCCTGCAGCTAATGAATCATTTTTGAAGAAATTGTGCACAGTTATTTCTAACAGGAACAATAAACAAAAACAATTAATTTTATTTATAAAGGCGATTTTTATAAAGTTGTCAGCTCTAAGTCTCCAACTGGCTTGACAAATTTAAGAAAATTTTGTTAATAATAATCGAATTTATTACTTTTTCCAATGCAAATTTTTTTTTTTTTGTAACTTGGGCATATATTTATTTCTCTTATTTAAAAACATATTGTTTTAAGAACGTTGATGATATAATCACAAAAGTGTGGATCATAACAATCTATTTCATAGCAACTTATGTGCGTAGATAAGTCGGTCAGTGATAAGTTTTGGATTATTTGGAGAATGGAAATAATCTCCTTTTTTTAAATTGTGAAAATAATGTATATATTGACGTCTAATCGCTATTTGTTTCAAAAATAATACACAGTTCCTTGACAGAGCACGAAAGCTATTTACGGAAGATGGATATAGTTAAAAATATAATTTATTTATTTATACTCGTAAATGTCAAAACAAGATTTGAAGATGTAAAAAACCTATTTACTGTTTATGAGAATAGTATTTTATCTAAATACTACGTCAGCATCAGTCACGAATATAAAAACACATCCATAATAACAATATTTTGATCTCTAAAATTTCATTCTTAAAAATAATTAAAATTACAAATAGTTATGACTTAATAATCACGATGTACAGGGTGGTCTATTTAATAATCCAGCCCCATGTTTTAATAACTCTGCCACTTCCATTGATACGAATTTCAAACTTAAAAATTACCTATAATCTCATTTAAAAAATATATATTTTTTTACATACCCTGTATTTTAGTTGTAGTAATTTCGATTTGCAATTTAATCGGAGGTATGGAATAAGTTTTTTAAAATCCTTTTCGGAAAACAAAAATAGTTTTAAAAGTACAGAAACATATAACAAATATGGTCTAACAAAAAGTCTAGCAAATACAGGACTGGGCTAAATATATTATCATTTATCATTTTAAAAACGTAGCAACTTTTGAACAATTCGAAATATATATTTAATTTTTATTACAACTTATACTACGAACATTTGGATTTTATGTTTTAAATACCAATAGACCTGGTTTCTTTAAATATCTACCATTTTCTTGAGTACGAGCACAAAGTCGTTCCGTGAAAATTTTCATAACTAAACAAAGGTAAATCTAGATCTGTTTGGATTTGAAATGTCAATAGTAAGTCTACATATGGGAAAAATGAGTTTGTATCAAAATTCAGTTAAAAATCGTAAGAGTCCTTTAACAAGTTTAAATCAACTTACAAGTTTTAAAGAAACTAACCTAAATAAATGTTACATATATATATTGGACAATGGACATTTTTAACAGGAAACTTAACATTTTTACGTATAACTTTTACAGCTTATATTTAAAAAGTTGTTTCATGGCGTGAGCATATGATTATGGCAAATATATTCTTAATAGACACAATATTTGACATCAAAGTGGAACACTATTTCCAATTTTTTTTATGTCCAAGTAATCATCTTTTCTACATCTAGTTTAAATATTGTATGCTCACGCCCTCAATTAACATTATATCCCGTTCTATTATAGGTTAGGTTAGGTTTTTCTGAGTGGGTCCTTGTGGACCCTCCACTGCGCCCATCAGCAGGCCTATTGTGGTATAATTGATATGGCAGATATGACTTTTTAAAATACCACTGTTTTAAGTGTCCTGTAATGACTCAAGTAGAAATAAATCCACAGCAGATTTATATCAAAACTTCATCAGTAGCTTGAAAGTTCAATGGAAACATCGATAATTTACATGAAAACTAAACAAGTCACTCCATTAAAAAATCCAAAATAAAACATTTTTCATAGCAATAGTAAACAACTCCTGGAATCTTAACTCTGGAGATTACAGTTTCGTAGCGAAACTGTATAAGTCCTAACGCATATAATATTGTTTTTAAATTCGATGTTTAATACAATTATTGCCATCCTGTATTCACCAGTAGTCAAACATAGTATTGCTTTATATTAGGTTCATTACCATATTATGGTGACATTTTTGGAAGATGGGATTTGAGATGGCAGCGCAGAATATGCAAGCATTTTCTTGTACCGCCAGCTGTTTGGATAATATTTAATCAAAACTCAACAAGTCCAAATAATTTTCGAAAAAAAACAAGCAAACTCATTTATTTTTGTTGATATTTTACTGCACTGAGATTAAAGGACTTGTTAACTTTGCAGAAAAGCTCTTCAATTAACAAAAATGGATCGCTGGCGCTGATCCTTGCAAGAAAATATCTTTGTGGTCGAACAATTTTTAAGGTTGAATTCAATTATTGTTGTTCAGCATGCGTTTCAGTTGAACTTTGAGGACATCAAAGCAGAGGGCATACACCATCTGGACTAACTATTCGCAGATGGGTCAGAAAATAGCGAGATGGAGGGACTGTTCGAGACAAAAGAAGAACTGTTGAAAATATTGAACGAGTCCGAATTTCAATGGAGTGAAGTACCACGCTTTCTGCAAATCGGCACTCACTAACGCTTAACATTTCTGAAAGAAGTCTCAAGAGAATTTTGTACTGTGACCTAAAATTTTATCCATACAAGATGCGGATTGTTCATGAACTTGATGCCCGCCATAAAGAAAATTAACTGGAATGTCACAAGAATATTTTGAATAAAATTCAAGACAATCCTGAATTGCCAAATGCTTTTAATGTCCGACAAAACATTTTTTTCTGGTTTGGTTAATAAGCAGAATAGTCGTTATTGGTCCGACACAATTCCTAGAAACGTTTATGTGCAAAGGATTGGTGGCTATAGGAGATGTTAAATGATTTTCTTTTACCAACGGCACATACCGCTCGTCTATCTTTAGGAACACTACGTAATTTTTTTCCTGGACGTGTAATTTCGCGTTTTGGAGATGTTTGCATACCGTCACGGAGTCCAGACTTAGCAGCCCCCGATTTTTTTATAGGGCTACCTAAAAGAAAAAGATTTTTCCGAACGTTTCAACAACACTGAGAAATTAACAAAAACTACATTCGTGTTGTAAATTCACTTCTTTACCGAGGAAATTTTTCGTAAAGCAATGAGGAATTTCACTGATCGACTTAGTGCGTGTGTAGAAAATGGTGGAGATTTAGATTGTGTATTTAAAGCATAAAATTGGAATGTTCGTAGAATAAGTAGTAACAAAAATTAAATATATATTTTGATTTATACACAAGTTATTATGTTTTTAAAATGGTAACATAATTTAACCCAACCCTGTATAACAAATATTTTGAATACATAACGACAACTGAGATGCTTCAAATGATTTCCCAGGAATCTACCAAAAATCTTGCAAAAGCACCCATTTCCAAAATTAAATCAGTTTTAACTCGCTCTTCTTTCATATTTTCTTTTCGAGAAATTTTTTGCCCAAACTCTTACAACACATATCTGGTTTTATAAATATACGATTCAAATATATTTATGTTTTACTGAATATGTGCATTTAAGTACTTCAAAACGAAAAATGTTAAAAAGAAAGTAAAACAACAATTATTCTATAACATTAAATGTTCTCACGCGAATTATACAATCGTTTACAATGTATATATTGTAAAGAATATTGTGCTATAATTATTATTTATCCATTAACAAAGAAAGTGTGGCCACACCAAGAAACTAGATAAAAGTATTAGTGTTCTTAATACGCAATATTTATTGCATGTAACCTAAATCAATCAACTGAAGTCATTTATGTCATATCTATTATATTAATTTATGCGTGAGAAAAAATTGCATACACAATTTTGTTAAATTTACTCCTTAAAATAATGTTATCTAAAACTTTATCTGTAACTGTAAATCAGTTTAAAAGATTATAATGTGGCGAGCAAATTAGAGGAACCACGACAACTTTGCCACTTTGCCCATATTTACAAACTAACGGCCTAATGCCTTAAAAAATATATATAATAAAATATGATATGTAATTCGGTTAAAAATTTTTTAAAAATAACTATAATATTTAATTTCGAAAAAGAAGTTGAAATTGTAAAAATGTACAGGGTACCTGGAAAATCACTCATTTTGGCTCCGATATATCCGGTTATCACAACTTAATGAAAATACTGTAAAAAGAACTTGCAGTCTATGAAAATTGATCTACGAAAACTTCACCCCGATAGCTTTTTTCGTCCAAGAATTATTTAAGATCAAAATATACCTGGCCATCGTGTGTAACACGTTACACGCTGGAACAATAACAGCTAGTAAAAGGCAACACGACAGTACCGTCTTCAGTTTTATTAACTTCTTGTGTTTTAGTGCTAAAGCAGTTAATTTTTTTTAACTTTTATTAACTTCAAAGAAATTCGGAAAAATTAGTTAGCTAAGATTTTTAAATATTATCAGATAAGCAAATAAAAACAATTATGGAACAAGGCCATTAAAATTACAACCATGCTTTTTTTATTTTTTCCTTTTCTGAAAGAGCCAATGGTTGCTACATGGGTTTGATTTCAGTATCCGGGATTTTAAAAAAAATAGTTGTCTACTGAGACAACTTTGCTCCTTGTTCACATATTCCAACCATTATCTAGCCGTGCGTCAATGACATAGTTGAAACTGACAATATGTCACATTCATCTACATTCAATAAAATTACTTAATTTCATCGCAAGCTCCAATAAAACAACTTTTTTTAATTAGAACATTTTCAACATTTGACACTTGCTGATATAATTTTTGATACAATATAATTTTAAAATTTAATTTTTAGGACAGGAGAGTAAATAATTTAATTACATATAATATACAGCAAATAAAAATATTGCAACCTTTTTATCAGAACAAAGTAACAAACAGATAGTGTTAATTATAATGTCAATATTTAATAATATCCAGACAATTTTAGTGGATTCAGTAAAAATATGACTAAAACATTGTAATCGTATTGTAAGTATTATATAACAATTATTTCATGCAGCAACTACAATATACTTAATATTAGTACAAATAAAATCTGTGAAAAAACACGTTTACTTTGATGTGTGTAAATAAGAGTAAGTAAATAGAAAATTGCTTTAAAACAGATAAGAAAATTTTGCTGTGCGATTTTATAATCATATATGACGTCTATATAAAACATAATTATGCAATAAACATACATATTTCTAGGTAGTTTTACCTGGACACTGTTTTTTTATAGACAGTGTTTACATATTTTAGTATATTTTTAGTTGTATTTTATTTATAATACAATTTTTAGTGATTTTCTAACATTAACCACCCCACAAACAGCCAAAAACACAAACCTAGATATGCTCGCAAAAACGAATAACATAAATATGTCCAAAAAGGATAAAAAATGAAGGAATAAATTATCCTAAGCCGTATTATAAACAAGAGTTTTTTCGCTTATGATAAATTAGACCTTATCAAAATCTAATTTAGGTCTCCGACTTCAAAAAATTAAACTTATTGTTACTTAAAAAATTAAAAATTAAAAAATTATTAAAAAATTAAATTTTTAATAAAAAAAATTGAAAAGTTATTTGTTGGCTATAATCTTTCTATTATTGTTTCAAGTGATGGTAGATCTGCCAAATAAAACACTTAGCAAGGTTTCTCAAAAAAAAGTCTAAATTTCCTTCTTTTATTAATTATAGATGTAAAAAATTTAAATTATAATTTGGAAATTTTTCATGTATTATTTCTTTGAGTAATACTTCTGTGTAATTAATTTGGGACTTCATTTCTTGAGCACTCACGCTATTTTTCCGTTAATCAAACTTCATTATTGTTTACAGTTCCAGTAGTTATCGGTGCTCATAAGTCACTTTGTTTTAAGTCTTTGTCGGTATGGTCTTGTTGTTGTCTGACAGGGGCGCGCTGCCTAAAGGAGCTTACAGACACACGTAAAGTTTATTTCAAACTTATTTGCAACATAAAAAACGTCGGCTTCTTTGACGGTGGTAAAGAAATCAAAGAAACTGGAGTTTTTTATGTTGCAAATAAGTTTTAAATAAATTGTACATGTCTTAAAGGTAAAAACATAGTGGAACGACAAGTGTAGAAGAACGCGTCGAGGGTAGCGACACCGCACGAAATAAGCGATCATAGTGAGGCAATTGCTTATCGTATGTGCGCTTCTATTTCAAATACATTAAAATATATACGTCCAAGGCCAAACGAAACTAAGCTAAGCGAAAATAAATTTTGATTAAATTAGCCACCATATTTTTAAATGCGCCCTCAGCCACTGAAGGGAATATGTAAACGAAGATTGAAATTTTATCTTCATTTCGTTCGCTTTAGGTCGTGTCAGATACGAGCGATCTTTTTACAGAAAATTCTTAACCTCATACATTGTTCATTAATATGGATAAATGTTATAACCGAATGTGTATAAATAGATGTAACATCCATTAGTCATTTACTCGACTTTATACAAAAGATACGTGGAATAATGGTTTTCTTCTATATACAGGGTATTCACGATCTTGGGAATTTATTTTTGTTGGGAGGTAGGACTTAGTAAAATTTACCTTAGTAAAAAAAAAATAAATAAAAGTCTTTATTGTGTAAACTAAAAGCAATTTAACACAAAAGGTGTGGTACAGTATACACTGATATCAAAACTACTAACATAGAATACCATTGGTATACTATGAGTACAGTATATAATATCTAACATATGATTTTATCCAGTATATGATGGTACAGTATATAATATCTATTAAAATGTATGTATATTTAACGTATATCTAGTTTATGTATATCTACAGTATAGGTATATATAATATCTAATATAACAGTATATGATGTCTAGCATATGTTTTTAACTTCGTCTAAAACAATTTTAAATTTATGTTTAATTCGTCCTTTAAAATCAGTGTTATGTGACTTCGTGATCGAGGGATAAGAACACTTGCCTCTCACTCTGAAGTCCCGGGTTCGATCCCCGGCCGAGAATCTGGGATTTTTCTAAACCGGAAATTAACCCTAGCATACTCGGATATTGGGTGTGTGTCTATTGTCTCTAAATGTGTAGCCCTTTCCCACACAAGGAACCATTAGGTACCTTCAGGAATACAGGGGGTTGTAGTATTACCTGTGTGTTTAATTTTTTTTAAGTTGACGTTTTAATATATTTGTTGATTTGTTGTGTAGCTGTGGAGATAGATTATTACAGACATAAGTCGATAGGTAAGTAAAAGGTGATGAAATGTTTCATATTTAGGCCTTATTGTATGCAATTGGACGTTTATATGTCTTAAATTTCGGTTATGCATAACACTTCTCTTAATTAGTTTGTCAATGCGATAAATAGATTTATGCCTTAGGATGATATTTAATAGTGAGGTGAAATGTAGGAAGCGCCTCTCATTTATTTTTAGTAGTTCTAGCTCCCTGATATGTGTTGTTATATGCTCGCGGATAGAACTATTCAAAAACAAATATAATAGAGATATTCTGGATTTTTTAAGTTTGTTTGAATCTGATAAATTTAAGTAAGGTCCATAAACATAATCACAGTAGTTGATATGTGATAAGACTAAGGACTCACATAACAGAAGTTTAATGGCCCTATCAAAGATATTTGTAAAGCTTGAGATGTTTAAAAGAGCAGAAACATTTTCTAAAGATTTGCGATATATGAGGAATATAGTTTAAATTTTTATCAAGGTTAGCCCCAAATTTTTCACCTTGTCAACTTGTTCTATAATTATATTGTCAATTGACAGTTGAAAATGAGTTAGAACTCTTAATTTATTTGCAGTGCCAAAGACTGTATTTTTACTTATATTTGGATTTAATAGGACTGAATTCTGAAGGGTCCAATTTTTTATTTCATTTAAATCATGATTAATTTTGGCTTGGGCTTCTCAGACTTTATCACTCAAAAGCAAAGTAAAGTTGTATATCATCAGCGTACATATGCAGGAAACAATATTTCGTGACTTGGCGCAAGTCTGCGATGTAGATGTTAAAAAGCATACGCCCCAAAATCTAACCTTAGGGTACTCCCGAGGGCAACAAGCGTTTCTCAGAGAGTCTTTTTCCACTTGTGGTGGCAAGACAAGTACATTGAAAACGATTTAGTAAGCAAGATGTGAGCCACATTAAGATATTTTCCTCTATCCCGTATAATTTTAACTTTTTTATTAGCAGTTCGGTGTTTAAGGAGTCAAAGGCTTTTAACATATCTAATGAGGTCAAGGAAGTTACTTTATCAGAATTAATTGATGTCAAAACATTATCGAGAATAGTAACCGAGGCCGTGGATGTTCCGTGATTCTTTCGAAAACCCAACTGTATTTTGGGAATTACATTATGTAAAGTGTTAGTTGACCATGGATAAGGGACTCCGCTATTTTGAGGGAACTGAAAGTAAACTAATGGGTCTAAAGTCCGTGATAGTACTTATTCCGCTATTTTTGGGTATTGGTTTAACTAATACCTGTTTCTAGATTAGAGGGACTGTCCCGGTTTCAATTGAAAAATTTATAATATGTGTTAGAGGTTCCGTTATGTATAGCATTTTGCCTGAGATATCATCATATCCAACTGTGTAACGTTTTTATTTTAAAATTAAATGGTGAATAACTTATACTGAGGCGTATTGTAAATCGAACCTACTATGTGAGTAGCGGTTATACTTGAATTGTGACAGATAATTTTCAGGAATGCTATTACGTAGTATAGAATCAGTAATGAAATTGTTGATATTGTTTTCATCGCAGAGGTTTTCAGGAAGCGGTGCAAAATTTTGCTTAGATTTAATGATTCCGTTATTATTTTAAAGTAGACCATAAATTTTTTGGATTTTTTGATATTTTGATTAATATGGAAATTAATTAATTAATAATACACAAAATTGTTTGAATACCGCTGATGTATTGAATTCAGAGCTGCCGTCTGCAAAACTTATAATAGGGGTAGATGATGATAAGATACGACATTTCATCTCACCTTCAGTAGTTCTCAAAATGTCCGCACTTTTTTATTAAGATAGGTCAATTGTTATTTTCTAATTTTTAAAGAGTTCTTATGCACTATACGATTTATATTAAGGTGTACTTTTCGTCAAATAATAATTCCCAAGATCGTAAACACACTGTATAAGTTTTAAATTATAATTTTGAATGACTCTAGTTGATTTCAGAAATGTTTGGCATGCTAGGTTCTGTAATGTAACATAATTCTGTTCTACAAGTATTAACAACCTCGACATAAACACGATGGTGAAGTAACTAAAGATAAGTTATTAATAATTGCTTTGAATTAAGTATAAGCGTACAATACAAATAATGGGAACTCGAAAAAAACTTTATAAGATTACTTATGACGTCTAAAAATAATCCCGCATCCCGCGTGAGGTCAGAACAACATCACAGTTAGAGCGTATTCTTACAAGTGTAATTAGTATTACGTTATAAAGAAATAAAAAATGCTTGTCACGATACTATTAACAATTAGAATACGAAATCGTGTGTACTCACACAAAGTGGTTAAAAATAAATATGGCACATAAACGAATACTGAATAAATGTTGCTAGTTCGTATTATTTTTCATTTTATTTCCAGAGATTTACTACCATTATCTATGAATGACTTCTAAGAATCGATGCAATCTATAAAAATATGGTTAATACCTAGTATTTTATTGGGAAAACATCTGCGATCGTAACTTAAAAGAAACCCATTAAAGATTATTTTTTGACAAATGACAAAAAATAATTCATTTACGTCCTCGAAAACTAAATATCTTGCTTGTATAACAAAATGAAATTTAAGTCAAATGTGCATACCTTGAATTTGAAATGTAATAGTTTAATATTCCTTATTTAAAACCTCTACATATCGCAAGTCTTTGCCTTTTAATTGTATCATGTGTATAATAATTTGCCGCCAGTTTTAAAATATTTAAAACCGATCCTGTTTAAATATGAATTAAAAACCTTTTTTTTCTTTTTGTTTTGAATTAATTTTTTATTAAGTTGTTTTTTTTTTTATTTTTTTTAAAGTTTGTTGTTTTTTTTTTTTTTTGTTTTATGAGAATTAATAAAATTTTTGTTTTTTTTTTTTTTGTAATCATTTTTTTGGTAGAAATTTTTTTGTAAATGTAATTTGTTTTTTTTTTATTCACTAAAAACTTATTTATTAAATAATTAAATTTTGAGGTATGGATAAAAGCTATAATACCTCCATCATACAGAAAAATTATATTTAATTTATCTCACTCACTGTAAACTAAGTATAAAATTTTAGTCATTTGTAAAGCCGGAACTTAGATAAGCAGGTCTCTCCGGAGCAATGTCGTTTTTAGTTTTTTGTATTTATGCATTATTTTAAATTAAGCTCCTATAACTGATTCAACATTAGCATTACGCCGGCCTTCTCGATGGTGTCGAATGCCATGAATATTCCTGCGACTACTCCTACAGTTTCATGATAATTTACAAATCGTAAGGAGAGGATCTAACCTTCTGAATGTGTTACATGCCATACACAGTACTACTATGTCATATAGAGTACACACCAGGCTTAAGAGTTCTCGGCCCTTCGTTAACATGGGAGTTACACATGGGGAACGGACGATCTAGATTGAATACTTCTGTAAATATTCATCATCTTGCGAGCTACCGTCTACCGTTCAATTCACTACTCCAAACAAGTAGAGCATAACCGAGATCCCTTGAATACCTCACTCCTAAATACCACCTACTCTGTCGTGACCTGATGTTATTATGGTGAAGCGGTTCTCCAGAACGGCAGAATCTGTTCGAGGCATCTTACCAGTACTGGTACTGCAAGACATTTGAGCAAGTGTAACAATAGCTAATGAGATATTGTGTAAAATGCTTTACAATTATCGATTCAGGTCATTGATAGATTTCGCTTGTATTGTAGAGAATCCTCTGTAATACAGCAGTCTGTATTAGCATCACGCTGTTCGTTCATCTGCTGGAAGACGTGATCAACAGATCTGTGTCCTAGCATACAATATGCGTATAAATAACTTGTAGAAGGAGTTGAGACAAGTTATCTGCCTGTCGAGTCGGAAAGATTCTCCTTTTTGAGGATAAGCACAAACCAGTCCAGAATCTGCTGCCCATCGTTTAACTATAAGTTGAAAACTCGCGCCAGATGGTGGTGTATGGAAGGAAATTTCTTCCACAATCAGTTGTTAATGCCGTTTGGGTCCGGGGCAGCAAAGTTCTTGGTACCAACAAGCGTTTGTTGGATTTATTTAGTACTGACTGCCGGGCACACGTCTTTTGGTCCTTCCAGGTGTCTGTTGTACAGAGTCTTGAAGTGTACAGTCGACGAAGTGTCGTCTTGAATGGACGCTTCGTTTCGTAGATTCTTTTCCAAAAAGTTTCGACATCCGGTACAGTCGATGGATTTTTTGACAACATGCTGTGACTTTTGAAAGAGGCGGGAAGGATTCGTACAGAAGAACGCGTTTTGACCCATACTCCTTATCCGTCTCTTCAATGATTTCTTTATAGCCATGACGAGATTATTATTGTTATTATTATGTATAGAAACAAGCTTGACAAACATATTTTAACTGTTTAATAATCCATAAATACTTACATAGAACTGTTGTTGGCAATACAATCCACTGTGCCTTATGCGGGGAGAAGCTATCCATTTGGAGGCAACAGATATACATATAATATCCAAGTATTCTGATATTAATCACTGCTCCCAAAAAAATCACAAATTTACCCTGCCGGGGTTGGAACTTGAGATACCCGGGTGAAAAACAGGTGTCCTTACGACTCCACCACTCATATGTTCTATTAAAACTCCAAAGTATGTACTCATAATAATTAATAAATTCGAAACTTCGATCTACTTATAGTAATTGACATGACCTTAATGATTTGTACGGAAGCTTTCTTACAAATTTATTTCTTCCATATATTCTAAATAAATGAACATTGAACATAGTGATAATATTGTATTTGTTGTGTCTGGGACTGATACAAAGAAGCGAATGAAACAAATGTAACAAATAAATATAATTGCACACTTACATTAGCCACTTTCAAACACAGATATTCGCCCTGTGTATTTCTCTATATTAATTTCAACTTTTCATTTTCTCATCGACTACTGGGAATTCGATAGTATGACAACATACTTGATAGTATCTTTATTTAGTAGATCACGTTGTGTTTTTTATGCATTCAAATTTTAAACTTCCCATTGTTTTATCGAACCGCAAATACACGTCATGCTATAAATATAAAAAATCACGATTAGGCGCGGTCAGTGTGGTATATATGTATGTTGATATGTTGCATATAAATCCACATACAAGGTACCGTGATGTAAATTGATTACAATTTATTTATTAAAATATATAAGAAGGCTCGTAAAAATATTATTTTAATTGTTAAAGAAACGTTTGACACGAATATAAAAATATATGAAATCAAAATTGTAAGCTATTAAACGGACACTTTACATTTTTATTATTTGTAATTGATTTAATGTCATATTTTAGGTATTAATCTCACAATTCTTACCCCAACATAAGCTAAAGTTTCGTCTATAAGTGTTTGTTACGTAAGTCAAGAAGAAATGTAAGAAATTGTACCGGGATATCAAAAATGGTTGAGGGTGACATAAGCACTACTACTTTTTTCATCAAAACTTTCATCCAGCGGCTATCATTTCGAGCTAGTGATTTTATTTCGACTTTACTCATAATAAGTGCCGGTAATAAATCGTTAGCGAAGTGTGGCTACTAATATTTCCGAATTTGATCCTTTCCACACTACCTCTGCAAATAGTAATTGTTACTACCCCGCCTACGGTGTTGAACATCAAGTGATTTTATTATACTGAATTTCTATTCGCTTATCCAAGTTTCGAAAATGATTTCAAACTTTGCTCCTCACCGACCTGCAGACACAAATAGTAATTGCCGAACAATATAACTTGGAGAGACGGAAATATAGTATTGATATTAACAATCTTTTTTGGTATCCCAGTATTTGCTCTAAATTTTCCGTCAATGAAACTGCATCTAAACCAGCACCAGAGAGTACATTGTTAGATAACAGCTTTCGCGATGGTGTAGACTTTTGTTATTATCTTTTACTAGAATGTTTAAGAAAAAAAATCGTACACATTTCACATTTAGATTAAGCCCAGTCTTAATTGATATAGCAATCTTCGATCAATGTTCACGAATTTGAAATTGGAAGGAGTTGGTTCAATGTTGGTCATATATAAATATTTGCCAAATATTATCTTTAAGTATATGATATGCCCATGGTCGACAAAAGACTGAAATACTGGCAATGATTGCCTTCGGAGACAGGAAGCATACTCAGAAGGAGGTAGTGAATTTATTTAACAAAACGTATCCTTATCATTCACCAATTTTCCAAAATACAAATTTAGGAAATATGGCCACGGTAGACATTTACCTAAATCTGGACGACCGCATGGGTAAGTGAAAATATTTAGGTGAAATGTGCTGTTGTCGGTTCAAGGAAAACCCCCCCCCACCGTTACACAATTTTAAAGAAATTATAATGGGACAAAATCTACGGTGACAAAAATGCATAAGGAAAAATATCATGCGCCCAAAATTCACCCAGTATATGATGATTTTGATCGTCGGATTCAGTTTTGTGGAGAGTTATTTATAGATGTATATACAACAAAAATTCAGATATTGTTAACAACATACTCTTTTCCGATAAATCGCCTTACCGTTTCAATGGCATTGTCAACAGACAAAATTGTAGGTATTGGGCAGAGCAGAATCAGCATTGAATGATGAAAGGGCACAAATAACGTCACCAAAAGATGAATGGATAGTGTGATATTATAGCTGACAGAGTTTTGGGTCCTTACATTTTTGAAAATCCTCTGAATGATGCAACAGATGAATAAGAAGAAAATGGAGCCAGCTTGCCATTCGATAGAATGGCCATCTAGATCACCCGATCTCTCCACGTAGGATTATTTCGCATGGAGCTACTTAGAAGCTAAGTCTACAAAAATTTACAGTTAAAAAAAGAGAATTCGGCAAGAAGTTCGTTAGATAAGCGTTGTCATTGCTATTGTTGAAAGCGAATTTTCGATTATGACGTTGTCAGAATGTAGACGGATCACATTTCGAACGTTTAACTTCGTTTACATTTTCATTAAAACCTTTTTTTGGTTTTTTTTTATTGTACCCAACAGAAATTGTGGCAGTATTTTAAATTTGTAATTTGATTTGTCAGAGGGTTTTTATATTTTTTTTAAACAGTTGTATTGAATTTATGCATAAATTTTCATAAATATCTAGAATAATTTTTTTTCCAAAAAAATGTATACTATAATTTATGTAAAAACTGTGCTCTTTCAAATAGCACTATCGAATATGACGGTTACCGTTTAAAAAAATTGCCGATGATGTCAGAACTTTTACAACCATTTTTGAAAAACATTTTTTATACATGAAAAACTGGACAAAAGTATTTAAAGATCGGTCTGTCCGAACGATTTTATTGAAATTATACAATATTACGGACACACTGTGAGTGTATATGTATATTTATGATTAAATTTAAACAGCAATGAATGTCATTAAAATCCCATTAGTCTTGTCTGGAATTAATTAATCACACGGAAATAAACAATAGTTTCTAGAACATAGTAGTACCCTTTCATGGACGTTTGCGTCTGGATGTACCGCCCTTTTTGTTATTTGGTGGAGAGTTGCCACGTATCTCATTTTGGGTGATAGTTGAATAATTTGGAGTTACTTTTTGTGGGAACCACTCACAGCACCTCTTAAATAACGGTCATAAAGAAAAACAAAGGAAAAGCAAGCGATTTACACCATAAAATTATCACGTTAGTCCTGTCTAACATTATTTAATGCAGGATGCAAACAATTATCTCAGTATTCTTTAATTATTTTTTAAACATTCCTGTATCCGCGAACCTGTCTTTTACTAATTGTAATAAATCGAATTATATTTTATTATTAACTAACGAAACGTGCAGAGTGTACAGTCAAATTTGTTTCTATAATGATAAGATCGAAAGACCTATTGTTAATTTTAACGCAACTTTCTCTAATGAAACAGACTTAAAAGTAAAACAGGATGTATATACAGGCAATCTTTTTATAAGATTAGATTTAAAATTTCATTTGACACATTCAAAATATACACATTTCAATATACCGGGTGATCACAAAACCATATCCACCACAACTGTTTCCTTTATTTTCTGAGATAGACATGGTACTATGTATGCATACACTACCAGACACCTCTTCATGCGAAACCTGTGTTTAGTGTAGCAGACAGTGATGGAATAATAGAAAACTGCGCAATGTATCGCGCCGGCGCGGACGGGCAGTTATAGTGGTGGCTACAGCAGTATATAGTCAACTCTCTCCCGCATAAGTAAACTCTAATTCTCTTACTTTTTATCTCATTAAACACCGGTTTCGCGTGAAGAGGTGTCCGGTAGTGTATGTACATGGCTATGTAATCTAAATCATTTCTAAAATTACTTCTTGTTAATGTCTTCGAGTGCACATTTTGGTGCCACGCTTAAATAGTGCAAACCAGGCAGATTATTTCAGTCAGAAATTCGGAAATGGTCAGTCAAGCAGTTTATTAAATCACCCAGATAATAACATGAAGAATTTATAAACGACTTTGATTTAAGGTGTCTCCATAAAAAGTAATCTGAGACAGTCGATTTTGGACGTCGCGCAAGTAATATAAGGACACAGCTTTTACTTTGTTAATATGAATAAGAACACATTCTTATCAGGTCAGTTACTATTTTCTTTTTTATAACACGCTTTTATTAGCTTCACCTGTATGTTTGTGAGTTTGTTTGTTTGCAACCGACTCTTTGGACTCGATTTTGACCCACTTTAAACGGACAGATTTAATTGAAACTTTGTACACTTACGAAGAACCGGTAACAATACAATTCTTTTAAGCAGGTTTTTTCTTTAGCTTTTTCCTGCATGACCAGACTATAACGACATTTGTATTATTTTATCTGCTTTTAATTATCGTTATGCCTTGTGCAAAGCCTTAATTTGTTTTTTACGTTGTTACAGGAAAACGTCCTACTACCGCCAACAATCAAAAGGACACGCTTTCTAGCCGCCTCGGGCCCAAACACCTGGCCAGCCGTCTAGGTCCCCTTTTGCACAGAAGGAACACTATATTGCTGCTTGTCGTCCGGAATTTATTCCGGGCGAATATTGTAAAGCCGACCGGCTATCCAACACCTCGTGTTGTGCTATGTAAATATTTTATTTATTTGTACGACGCCGGTGTGGTGTCTTATTTAAGTTTTTAACAACATGTATATAATATTCAATAAATGCTTTAAATTGGAATTGGAATTGGTAACAATACAATAATTTGATAAGTTTATATCATTATCCTGATCAGGATCGCCAGAATTAAATAATTTCCTCACGTATCCTCTGCGTGAGAGCAAGTGGCTTATTACTGTTAGTACATTCCGTGATTCTCAGTTCGTTCGTTGGCCGAGCGGGCTAAGGCGCAAGTCTTAGTCGACGCGAAACGACGGACTCCTCGGACGTGAGTTCAAATCCCGTCTATGGCTAAAAAGAAAATATTTTTCTTTCAGAAGTATCTGTTGGATCGTAATATGTTAAAATATCAGCATCAATAAGCAATATAAATATAGTTTAAAAAAACTAAAAAACACGCTTTTAAAGCACATCAAACTAAAAAAGTGAAAAATAATTATTAATATAAACTTAAAACAATAATGAACGAAAAATACTAGTATTATTGTGAAAAAAGCGTGGGGCGCTTTGTGCCATATTTTTCGTATATCGAGCAACCCCACGCTTTTTTCACAATAATACTAGTATTTTTCGTTCATTATTGTTTTCAGTTTATATTAATAATTATTTTTCACTTTTTTAGTTTGATGTGCTTTAAAAGCGTGTTTTTTAGTTTTTTTTAAACTATATTTATTTATTTATATATTAGCTTCACCTGTATGTTTGTGAGTTTGTTTGTTTGTAACCGACTCTTTGGACTCGATTTTGACCCACTTTAAACGGACAGATTTAATTGAAACTTTGTACACTTACGAAGAACCGGTAACAATACAATAATTTGATAAGTTTATATCATTATCCTGATCAGGATCGCCAGAATTAAATAATTTCCTCACGTTTCATCTGCGAGAGAGCAAGTGGCTTATTACTGTTAGTACATTCCGTGATTCTCAGTTCGTTCGTTGGCCGAGCGGGCTAAAGCGCAAGTCTTAGTCAACGCGAAACGACGGACTCCTCGGGCGTGAGTCAAATCCCGTCTATGGCTGAAAAAAAATATATTATTTTTTTTCAGAAGTATTGGATCGTAATATGTTATAATATCAGCATCAATAAGCAATATAAATATAGTTTAAAAAAACTAAAAAAACACGCTTTCATAGCACATCAAACTAAAAAAGTGAAAAATATAGTTTAAAAAAACTAAAAAACACGCTTTTAAAGCACATCAAACTAAAAAGTGAAAAATAATTATTAATATAAACTGAAAACAATAATGAACGAAAAATACTAGTATTATTGTAAAAAAAAGCGTGGGGCGCTTTGTGCCATATTTTTCGTATATCGAGCAACCCACGCTTTTTTCACAATAATACTAGTATTTTTCGTTCATTATTGTTTTCAGTTTATATTAATAATTATTTTTTCACTTTTTAGTTTGATGTGCTTTAAAAGCGTGTTTTTTAGTTTTTTTTAACTATATTTATTATGTTTCTATATGGCAAATCGCTGCCAGGTTACTTGTGTATAAATATATTTTAACTTATTTTAGGGAATTGTGTAAGTTCTAAAAATAAAACAGTTTTTTAAAAACCAAGTTCTGGATCGAAGTTATTTCAATGGCGCAATCAGGTCGAATTTTTTTAGTGTGAGTCTGTCTATCTATCGTGGATAATTACGATATACATTTTCTCATTTCCAATCTATTTTTTAAGATTTTGGACAAACAAAAGAACTTTCGTAACCTACTTCGTTCACTAGTATAAATACAAGTAACAAGTATAGTGTGCAAAACAGATATTGTGACGGGGCGTCCGGGATAAGACGTTACGGAACGCAGAGCCGGATTTACCTGTATTGTTCGCTCGTATACTTTTCCAATGTAAGTTTTTGTGCTCAGTTTAGCTAGCAACAATTTAACAATTGTACAAAAAAGTATTAACTTGAAATAAAAGTAACGAATTTAACGTATTGACTACACATACAGCAGTTACAGTATTCAAGTTCGCTCAGTATAAATAATTGTTACTACCCAGCAAGAACCGAGAGGAGGTATAAGCATTTCTTGCCACGAAAGGATGGGTATGGAATATTAGTATAGAATAAAGAGATTATTTAAAAAGTAACAAGATACCTTTAAAAACAAAATAAAAACAGAAAATATACTCTCAAAACTGTAACAGAAACAAATATTTATCTCAATAAATAAACTAAAAAAAATTCTAATTGTAAAGTTATTACTATAATAAAAATAGAAAGATATATTTTTGTCAAAATGAAAAAAATAATAACATTAATAAATAATAACATCCTGAAAAAGAATATTTCTCAAGCACTGAACCACGAAAGCACAAAAACGGAATTAAATAATGCAGTTGATATCACAAAATTGACTTCTTCACTTCAGATCACTTCATTTTACCTCACCTCACATTACTTCTTCCTCTGAATCCTCGCCTTTCTCACCCTCTTCTTCATTTTCAGATGAACTACTATCTCGTTCAAATTTATAATAAATTTGTTTCCACTATTTATATGAAATTTGGTAATTTTTTAAATAATCCTCCTCAATTGTAATTACCTTCCTAATTCTTTTTTTCCCAATCGTCCTTGTTAATTTTCGACACTTCATTTTGAATTAACTTTACGATTTTTTTTATCGAATTTCGGAAAAATATTTCCTTTTCTGACATTTTTCTTCAATTTACACCAAATTAATTCAATCGAGTTGAAAATACAGAAATATGGCGGTAATCTCAACACTTTATGGCCATATCTCTCCGCTACATTATCTATAATATATTGATTCTCATAGTTTTTCATTGATAGGACTTCCAACAGTTGTGCCTTTATTATAATTTTCCTCATAATAGAGATCATCTTCCATTAAAACAATTTGTAACTCGAACTTGTAGAACTCTTGTTAGGAATTTTATATAATTGTCTCAAATGGTACTTCGCATTGTCAAGAACAATAATGCTATTTGGTTTTAATTTTGGTATTAGGGTATTTTCAAACCATTCCTCAAATATTTCTCCCTCCATGTTCTTGTGGTAATCCATGTTACAGTCTTCCATGTTTTTCCGGACAGTTTCAATGCAGTATCAACCCATCCATCAACTGATCCACAGTAATATAATCAACCGAGCCCCTTTATTAAGGGGCAATGAGATTGGTTGACATTTCCTAGTTCCATTAGTCCATCCTTTTTTTACGGTATGATGAGTATCATACCAAGTTTCATCTAGATAATAAATTGGTCTATTTTCCTCCCTGAGTTCTTTTCTCTCCTCTAGATATGAATTTCGTCAATCCACTATTCGTCTACTTTCCATAATCGCCATGCGTTTATTAATAGTTTGATATTTAAATTAAATTTTTCTCAACCAAGTTTCTAAAGTTCTTTTGGTATATTCTAGATGATAATTCATTTCTTTTAATTTTTTGTCTACCATGTCAATAGTTGGGATTTCATTTTTCTGATACGCGTCGTAAACTAAAGTTCTTAAGAGTTTTGCCAACGATGGGTCCAGAGTTTTCGATTGACCGACGTCGGATTATTGTTTTCTTGAGAGGGCACCTTCTATCACCAGTTTGTGTATTGTGGGACATGGAACGTTAGTCCGAGATGCTGTTTCAACTAGTATATCTACATCATACAAATTAGGGTCATTAGCTCGTCGCTTCAAAAGATTATTGTAAACACTAAAGCAAATTTGTTTCGCCTGCTCGTTCAAATGTAGCCGATTTTTTCTTACTGAAAACACGAATGAACTTTGAGTTTCTTTATCACTGTAATCACTACCACTTTCATTTTCCAAACATAATAAGATGCAGACGTAGAGGCCTCCCATCGTCGAAACATTTTTACATCAAATACCTTCTTAAATTATTTTCAAAAACACACCAGCAAATTAACTTATTCCTTACATTACACTATTGCACAATTCACTTCAAGACGATAACCTTCTTAAATTATTTTCAAAAACACGCCAGCAAATAAACGGATATTAAATAATTATTATTTATCTTACAAAATTATACTTACAATATATCAGCACTACTAGAACGTTTCGGTAACAAAATTAAGTGCGGCTCCGAAGTATCCCAGCATGTAAGCTAAACTCTGCCTCGGTGGCGTGCCAACAAAAACAACAACCATCGTTCTAGCTTTAACGCAAGCGGTGTAAAAGACGGAAGATGTCATGTGTTATACATTTCCCGTCCACATGTCTCGTCTTGCTCCGCACGTCTCGTCACAATATTAGGTTTCCGCAACTATACAAGTGCATTGTGCATATCTCCCTTCTGGATTACTCTACCGAGGAAAAACTGAAAAAAAAATCAATGAAGACATCGGGATGAACTACGTAGGCTTATCCGCAGGTGAACTGAGTCAAGCCAGAAAAAACAATAGAAGTTTTTGACTCATAAAAATACCTAATCATTGAGATCAACGCCTACCGAAGTTGTTGGATTTTTAAAACGATGCTGTGTTTGGTACTTCTAATGCTAATAAATTATCAATTACACAAGACGTACAACTAGATGATACTGACAATCCAATATTTCCTTTTTCATATGGTCCTGCTAAAGTACCATTCCAAAAATATACGATCCTATATCTAATTAATATAAATACTATAATAAACTGTACTTTAGGACTGAAACCCAAATTAGATAATACTTCTTTTTATATTAGTTACTACAATACAGTAGGTCATGCATATAAATGGCTATTTGGAACTTTATATTCTAGATGAAAAAAAAATCTGGGGTTTTTCCATGGGGTGGGGTAAAATTAAAAACCCTTCCCTTTTTTTACTGTTGCTTAAAATGAAGTGAAATTTATACAAAATAATTAGTAGGCTGTGCCATTTAATAATTTATTTAATTTTTAAAAATAACATTTTTTAAATGTCCTCCTCGGGCCTCAATGCATTCTTGTAGTATGGTCTGAAGATTACCCATAACTCGTAACATTTCCCTATTTACTGCTCTTATTTCTGTGGTAATGTTTTCTTTGAATTCTGGGATGGTGCGGGGCTTATTCTGATAGATCCTAGACTTTAAATATCCCCATAAAAAATGATCCGGCACTGTTAAATCTGGACTTCTAGGCTGCCAGTTTATGTCACCGAATTTAGAAATTAGACGTCCGGAAAACATGTTTCTTAGAATGTCCATAGGTTGTCTGGCTGTATGAGATGTTGCCCCATCCTTCTGAAACCAAACAACATCCTGATTAAGTCCTAACCATCTTAATTCAATAGGTAAAATGTCTTCCAGCATTGAGCAATAATGTGCAGATGTAACAGTAACAGTATAGTTTTTCTTTAAATAGAAAGTGACCAAATACCAGCAGACATACCACACCACACTCTCAGCTTGGCAGAATGCAAGGGTTTCTCGTGAATTTCTCGAGGATTTTGGTTACTTCAGTATCTAGCATTAATGTGTTAATATGGCCCAATAGATAAAAGTGCGCCTCATCTGACATAATTAGTCTATTGATAACAGTCAGATATTAGTTTATCACCATCTTTTTGCTGCTGTATCAGCTGCAGTTTGTAGGGATATAACTTCAAGTTGTGCCTTAAAATGCGATGAAGAGAGGTTGCTGATAAAGTTAACGCAATGGAATGTCGCTTCGCAGATTTTTTAGGATTACGTGAAATGTAATTCTCACCCTTTCGATGTTGTCTTCTGTTCTAACCACCTTTTACCAACCCATTTGTTCCACAGGTTACCGTCAGTACGAAATTTGTTCATCCAACTGTGGATAGTGTTACAGGCAGGAAACCTTTCATCCGTTCCAACGGTAAAATGACTCCTGAAACATCTTTGCACTTCCACTATTGACTGATCTTGAATATAAGTTTCTATTGCCAAAACATTCTGTTCACTGCCAGTTTTCCATTTTATGTCAAATGGCAAGTGTCACATAAGTAGAATTAATAAACACTTATTGTTTGTTTGCATGCTGGTTGTAAGGATACAAAACAAAATCGTTCAGATCTTACTGAATAAATGGCACAGCCTATTAATTACTGTGTATAGATGTCATTTCATTTTAAGCAACCGCAAAGCAATGGTAGAGTATTTTAATTACTCAAATCCTACTGAAACACCCTGTATAAAACCCTTCAAACTTTAGAAAATAATGAAAAAATCTATAATAATCTAAATATATTTGACACATTTTAATAACCCACAATCTTACTATAAGATCGTTAGTACACAACTATTTTATAAAGAAGGTAAAATTATAACAGCAATTCAGTTTCTTATGGTAGAAAATATTTTTCCTGTCCCAAAAATCAAATTATAGTACCTAGAAAACCCTTCCCATAAATCAATCCTTCAAAAGAATATTTTATGAACAACTAATATCCTAAAATAAAAGACTAATATATCTGCCACCCAGACAACCATATGAAAAACCCAGAAAATTGTATTGCTAAAATACCAAGAAAACAAAACAACCAATATGAACCATCGATGGTTCTTCTAGGTATATATTCCTATTGTGGAAACAACCTGCTAATAAAACCGTCAAAACAATTAAAAATTCTTGTAAACCGAAGTTATTTTCATTCGCGGAACATTTCTTCCACATCCGTGTTTTGTGGAATCAGACTATTTGAAAACTTTCCTCTCACTATAATCATGAACTCTACGCCCATCCTGCTAGAATTATATCAGCTGATTCATGATGTAGTTTTGTAGTAAGGCTGCATATCACTCCGAATTGATACTATGCTGTTTTGGCACTTTTAGCTAACCACTATCTCTCAATTACTAAGTGTAATATAAAATACATTTATTTTGATAAGTGGTTAATTTTAAAAACATTAAAAATATTTACTAAGGCGAGCTATTAACAAATAATAATTAATAAAACGTTTAACAAATTTCCCATAACAAAAAAAGGCACTGACTAAAGAAAGTATTAAACGATATCTAAACTCATTTTTGTTCATTGAGTAATATATAGATAGGTACTTATCAATTCTTTTAAAAATTGAAAAATTATACATGAGTGTCCAGATTCGGACAACATTATAAGTATATAAACATTAAATAATTTTTTTTATCACCACTCACCAAACGAACTATGCATTGGGTTACAAGAATTTTGTTTGGCCTCTTTATTTATTATAAGACATAGTTAGAAATTTTATTTTTTACTGTAACTAATTGTCTCTCTTTAGCCTAATACTTTTTATTGTATTTGTTGATTCTGTCAAACAGTTCATTTTTTAGATGATAATTTTTGACCTATGGTCACATGTAACACTGTTGCCCTGTAGCGGGGCACTCTGTTACAGGGGTAGGGTACACTGTTACAGGTTATAGAATTAATCAAAATCAAGATTTTTTTTATAATGTTTTATTTATAAAATACTATAACAAGTTAAACTGAAACATAAACATAACATTCTCTAAGTGGAAACGAAAATAAAAAACTGTTTGCCGGATTCATGCAGGATTCATTTGTAATACTATTTAAGTTCATTATAATAAGCTTGTAAATTTATTAGAAACATTTCGGACCTTCTCGCTGTGCCTCCAGAGGGTTTTGGCTTTGGTAATTTCGCTAATACCTTTGACGTCTCAAATAAATATTCTTCTTGAGTTTCAACAAATTTGAAACTCGGAAACAGTCGCCGAATATACTGAACACTAATTTCCAACTCATTCTTTGTTAACATTTTTCCTACTGACATAACATCGTGTTCTTTTGTTCTTCCCTCTTTAATGAGGATGCCTATTTTGTCTAAATCAGGATCTAACTCTACATCACTGAAAGCTCCTACGCTAGCGTCACTGTCTGCAATTGACATGGATTCTTCCTCTGATTCCGATCTGTCTTCTTTTATCCGTTTAAATAATATCTGTTTCCTTTTTCTTTTAACACATTTCGCTTAACGGATTTTCTTTTGTCTAACTTCCTTCCCTAACAGAGGCTTTTGGGTATGGTCGAACCTCAACAGGTGTTATGAACCTTGATGTAGAAGTTGTGGGCTTGACTGTGAATGACTGATCTGTCGTGACTGAAAATTCCAGACAGTCTGGTGGAGGTTAATATCTTGGAGAATGTTCTGGAGTTCGATGTATTAGTGATTGTCGTAAAGTTGAGGGGACTGGTGAACGTTGTGCAGGCCGTTGTGGAAGCTCTTCGAGTGGTAACACATTTTCTAGTGGTCTATCTGTAACTGAAGAAGATAGAAAGTCTTCTCCACTAAAGATATTCCTATTAAGAGGCCAAATTCCAGTAGACCTAAATCCGTTGATAATATTGGTAGGCGTGAATGCCTTTGTATAAGCTATTCCTAGTAACCCAGCAACTTCGTATATTGTAATAGTTTTGCCGGGATTCATGACCATCCAGTCGTTGCATGCAATGTTAAAGTTACTTTTGAGAGATTTGTATACCGCCTTGTCCAATGGCTGAAGTTTTCTGCTGGTATGAGGAGGCAGTCTTAGAAGCATAATTCCATTGCTCTTACAAAATTCAAGGAGCTTATTGAAATATGCGATTGGGGATTGTCTATTATTAGAAGTATCGGCGACTCTGGTATACTTTTTTACAAATCCGTGAAGATGTTTCAAAATATCCATAAACGGTTCGCGGTTCACCCAACCAGTTTTTTCAGCGCCACCTGCAATTCCTGGAGGAGCTCCTGTAATCATTCGGTCTTTAAAATGAACTCGTGGAAATATCAGAAATGGAGCCACTGAATTCCCTGTGGCATTTACAAAACAACATGCTGTCACTAAGACGCCCCTTTCCCCGGACGTAACTTGACCAATCTGCTTTAGACCCTTTTGTCCAATAATATTGGAAGGGTTGTGTACTGTCGTCAATGCAGTTTCGTCGAGGTTATAAATATTCTGAGGAAGAGGGCCGTTCGGAAATTTACTATAAGCTCTAGATAAGTTGTCAAAAAATTCAGTAACATTTGTTCGATTAAAACTCGTTGCACGTCCCAAACTAATACCCTCTGGTTTTCTTATTGCCAATTTTGGATATCTCTTCATATGGCCGCTTAGCCAATCGACACCTGCTTGCCGATTTTTATCCCAAGAAGATGGATATTTTAAATTATTGATTTTGGCCAATTCATATTGCTAACATCATAGCATTTTTTCTTGTTAAGCCATGGTGCATACGACATAATGTGAGGAGATAATCTCTCAATTGATCTTCTAATTCTTTAGGAAATACTTTATTTACATCATATCTTGGTGCGAATTGGAAATTTAGGCGCTCTTCCTCGGAACTGTTCCTATATTTGTCGACATATCTTTTAAGGGTCATGTGTACTAAATTCGCTTCTCGTGCAGCTGCTCGTATAGATATTTCATTATCGATAACGTTTAGCACGGCTCTTTTCATCGATTATTCATCAAAATCCCCGATTTTTCCTTTTTCTTTTATATTTCGTACAATTATGAGATGTTCCTGAGGCAACAATTTTAAGTTAATATTATTGCTTTCCCATACGGGGCACAGTGTTACATGTAACACTGTACCCCTTGGGCACATGTAACACTGTGCCCCACTGGTACCTTTGCCAGAAAAAGTTACTATTCACAAGTACAAAAGATTTAAGGTTATGTTTTTGTGCTGAACTGTTACTTAAAGGGCATATTTATAGGTGTATAATTACAAAAAATCTCAAAAAATTATTCTATAATGACTGAGACAACTTTTAAATTACTGTAATATTTTACTTTTAGACCAAAAATATGAGAAATACTTACTTTTTCAAGTTAATTCCGCCGTAGCTCGCTACAAATACGTACACACCCAAAACATAAACAAAACTAACCTTCATGGCGATACCAGTGATCTAGTGTAAATAGTAAGTCGAATTTAATGAATGTAACAGTGTACCCCGTGTAACACTTTACCCCCCTTCCCCTATTTCTTTTTATAAAAAATTTAAAAAATGTGAAAATTTTTGCTCAATGCTCAAAAAATTTTTCAGTTGAAACACCAAAACAAGACACATAAATCAACATTTTTTTTTAATCCAATGTTATTAATCATATCTAGGTAAGTAGGTACCTTTAAAACATACATATAAAAATACGCCACTGTATATACCGATTGCTCTACATAATTCGTGTACGTACATACATATACGCATGAATCATTATTTGAGGTGACAGTTTCTCTTTGTCGGTGACATAAAAAATAATATTCACCTTTATGTCGCAATAGGTAAACAATTACAGATAATATTAATAACATAAAAAGTGCCGCGGTTTTAAATAAATACATAAATGGAATTTCGCCTTATTGCATCCAATAAAATTTTGTGATTTTTCTTGAAAGATTACTTGCAATTATGATTATATCACCTTTATTTTACGTACCTTTGATAAAAAGTCAATAAAATAAATAATACTGTGATTTGTACAACTCATCTACGTTTTAATGAACAATGTAAGTGTAGGTGCACATCTGATACTTAAAAAATGCATGTACTTATTTTAATGGAAACCTTACCTATGAATTTTCATGACACAAATACAAAACTTTACATGAATTGTTAGAAGGCTATAGTGTCATTTTTCGAAAATTATGTTTGGGAAATGTTTCCGAAAAAATATGTTTTGAAAAATTTACCAGGAATATATCGGTAGTCGAAGAAATAATGCCGCCATGTTTTTATTTATTGCAATTTTTCATGAAAATCTAAATTAATAATTGAAAATTTTGGTATAATAAAAATTTACCAAGTAGGCATTGGAAATGATAATATGGCTTATTTTTGACATTTGGATACAATATTGAAGTAAATGTTTATTATATCGTGAAATTATTTTAAAACATTAAATAGCTATTTGTATGACAAGGGAGAAAAGTACATAATTTCCTCCCGCGGATAGTTTGATGCCCGACGCGAAGCGGAGGGAATCAATATCCAAGGGAGGAAATGGCACTTTGCTCCTGTGTAATACATATGATTTTTTCTACGACCATTTACAGTGTTTTACATTGGTTTTACATATATTTTTTTTATATTTTCTTATGCATGACAATCAAAAAACCAAATATGTCAAAATGTCATAATAGGTATTTAGATAAGTAAATATTGTTAAAAATCAAAGTACATGGAACGTTGCTAAGGTTGCTTCTTGTTTTCAAAATAAACAAACTTCCAAAAAGCTTATAATAATGTATTCCGAATGTGAAGATGAAGTTCCTCAAGATATTCTGGAAGAAGCAAACGTGGTTTCGTTAAATCTATTACCGTTAAAGTCTCGTGAAAAATATGAAAGAAAGTACCAGCTATTTAATTGTTAGATGGAGACTAGGCAAATAAGAAAAATATGTGAAGAAGTGGTCCTATTTTACTTTTCCAAAAAATGCACCGATTTGAAGCCTTCAACATTATGAAGCAAAGACAGCATGTTGCGATCTACAAATTTTGTTTCTACAAGTACTTCATCAGCGACCAAGACTTTGGAAAACAACAAACACGAACTGATCTCCACCAGCAGAGCCAATATTTCTTCAGAGGCAATCTCCATTAGTAATTTAACTAATTGTACCATAAATTTTAACACTATTTAGTTACTGATGTTAATTTAAACCTCGATTTAAACTGTTTTCAATTTTTATAAATAAAAATAAGTAATAAAGAATCTGTTTCAAAGAAAAGCATTCATTTTCAGGAAGTTTGTGGATCAATAAAAGAAGTCTATACACTACTATTACAGCTATTTGAAGTTTTTACTTGTTTGCTTCCAGAGGGAGCCAAAGTATTTTCCTCCCTAGGGAATCAAAGTATTTTCCTCCGGAGGGAGGGAAAAGTACTACTTTGCTCCCTGAAATGAGGGAGCAAAATAGTATTTTCTATGTAGGGAGTAGAAAAAATATTGTTTCCTGACTTTTAGACGACAATAGACTCATTAATTGTGACGTCACATAATTATGCAACCTACGTACGTCATGACATACCGGTTGCCTATACATCGCACTGGAACTTGACCCTTTTAAAATAATTTTACATAATTAATAAAAGTACATAAACGAATTAGTTTTTATATGGTTATATAAAAATTTATACAATGTAAACAAATTCACATGACAAAAACTTGCATTTCTTATCAAAGTTTCTGCAGACAGCACTGGAATCACGCGCAGATATACGAACTCTAATAATAAGATGCTCCCATTTTTCTTTTAATTTGGTATCCTTTAGAAAATTAGGCATTTTATATCCACTTTTATTAGCTTGATCACATTCTGGAGCAAATAATAAACGCATACTTCAAAATAAATGCAAAGATCTTTTTAAATCGATAATACAACACTTGATCTTGAATATACGAAAGTTACGTTATAAAACGTGACCGTTCACTGGAAAATTTTCAAATAAATTACAGATCTACTTACGTTTCAATAATTTTGAAGCTGAATTATAAATTGTAATAGTCAATTAAATAATTTTTTTAGTTGTGAATTTTTAAATATTGTAAATTATTTAGAATGAACTGAAATTCAGTTCATTCATTTCAGTAAGAAGGTAGAAACTGCAGTAAGAAGTTATCAACGAGAACCTGAAGATGGCAGATGTGACTTGGCAGAAATGTCGTTTAAGCAACTACGGTTCTTTTAGGGACTTTAATTTTCGCTAATTGTCATCACCGATATGGACGATATATTTCAAACAATTAAATTATTGTATTGTTAATTAACAATTTTTATAAACTACGGTGAAAAAAATTTATGTGTGTATGTATTTATTTTTGTAACTAATAATTTCGTGTAGTGTAGTGGCGTGCTTGTTCCCAAATTATTTAACCGTTTTTAAGACTTTTCACAACAACAAAAAACAAATGTAAAACTTAAGGATTTACCTTGGATACTAACTAAATAAGGTGTAGAAAATTTTGTTACTTCTGCTTCCCATTTGTCTGATTTTCGCGAATAAATGTCAAAAATTATTCTACCATTTATAAGTTAAAATTTGTATTCTTACTCCATTTTTTTGGATCTGTTATATTTTAACGCTAGATACGAACATAATATTTGTAACTAAAGAAGTGTCGATAGCCATCGATAGTTTGGTCCCTTGACTATCAACATTTTCCTTACATGGTGGAAAATAACAAAAGAAAAAGTTGTCTTGAAAGTGTATACTAGCCTCTCAAAAAGCCAAAGAAATATTCATAGATTACTATCAGCAAATCAAACGACAGCAGTTTTGTTAATTGATTTTTTAAATATTCTTATGAAAACAGCTAAATATTTTTATTTAAAAAAAGTTATTAAACATTTTTAGGTTTTCATCTTAAACGTCTTTCTGAATCTATTTGGCTAGTCATACTAAAAGAAACCATCGAATATTACCGATTATTTCCGATAGTCAAAACCATTAATAAAAATTGATAGTGCTATGATAGTTCTCCACCTATAATTCCTACACTGCTCCAAAGATATTCTCAATAATTTGAGGTTAAGTGCGGGATTGGGATACAGAAGTTCTTTTCTTTTAATTCTGTGGATTACTAAAAAAAATTATGATGTTCATAATGGAGTAATTTCGCGATATCACAGGAAGAACGATAAGAGGTAATGATCGTTGGAGTGTTTGTTTATTGTGAATGCATACAATGTTTACGTTGATAGAAGTTTGTCCTGCAATAATTGTAAATACACTTCCTTCTCCAGAGACTGGAATCTTAATCTATTCGTTAAAGAGGTAATCTGTGATAGGTTGGCTTAATGCAAAGGAGTAGCGAGGATCAATACCAATTTGATAATTACCTTGATAAAAAAAGTACAGGTTTCTTGATTTACTCAAATGGGATATCAAAGTATTTATTAAATGTTGTGTAAATCTATTTAGTTGATATATTTCGGTTTGATCACTTATAGCTAAAGATAGGAATTTTGGGCGTAAATAACTGAAGTAAACGCACAGCGCTGAATATCTACAGGTTTCCTTCAGAAAATGTTTCATTAAATGAAATTTAAGTTCTCCTCTCTCTCCTACTCAAGGTATATTGTAATTACATCTGTTTTATTGTATCCTTTATAATGATGTGGATTAATCCATCAAAATCCATATTTACAGATAATACAATAATTTTAAAACCTACTATAAACTAACCTTTCAAATTATGATTTAACACCAAAATTTAACGAGACAAGTAAATGCAATAAAATTGGTTATAGAATATAATTCTATGATTTGTTTCACCTAATATAGTATGACATTAAAGTTGTAACACCCAGTAATACATAAACTAAGTGAAAATCTGGTCAAAATAACTGTCACAAAATTTAATTTGTGATAATATTTTGGTTCTGAACCATTGAGAATATACATTTTGTTTTTGGTTTTACTCAAAAAAATTAACCTTTTTTAATATTGAAACCAAGTTAAATTTTCGTCTTGCAAACATTATTGACAATGTCTCACGTGCAAATTTTCAACAATTAAGTAAGTTTGAAAATGATAAAACATAGGATTACAGGAGTTGAACTTTCTAGCTCTCTATCTCCGTATTGTTTAGAGATGAGCTTGTTTTACTGTGGCAATTTGGCTCACCGTGGTATACCTAAATTCAAAATTTATATACACCAATTTACAATATACCTCTTTTTTTTCAGTATTATTTTAAAAGTCTTGCCAATTTTTGCATGCGTCGCTAATTCTATTCATTGATGTTATATACGATTTAAATTATTTAGTTTAGGTGTTGTATTTATTGTTTATTGTTAGTTTTAAGCCCGGACCGACTCCGCTCCGCCCGACCTAACAATTCACCTGTCGTTCTCATACGTGGGGATGCTAGGTCGGCAACGGACCGGGCGTCTGACGAAGGACATATACTCTGTTCATTTTAATGTAAAATAAATAATTTTGAAATTGAAATTAGAAGCCAGCATTTATTTTCTGGAAATTGGGGATAGGATTAGCCAAAATACGATGATGCAATGTTGAAATACGTGGTATGAAAAACAGAAGTATCAACGTTGTAGCTTGTAGAGGCACCTTTAGAAATGCCTAGAATTCGTAGAAGAATCATTTTCGTCAGTTAAGTCACTTTGACGTGGTCAAATAATCGATATCAGGGAAGCGGAGCTTTCAAGGAATATTGCCAATCGTATGTGCCATAATGTAGGAAGGGTATTAAGATATTGGTCAAAATTGTCAAAGTCGACATGAGCGACAAAGCGGATTCGGACGCCACAGAACAACTGCTTATCAGGAATAATGCCACGCACAAACTCTGGCCCCACGTGAGGGATTTTTCACGAACTAGACTATGGGAATTCAGTGGATATAAGTTTTAGCTCGGAGTATGTCAATGGCATCAGTATAGTGTGCGAAAGCAATATAGTGACAAGACGGGCGGGGTAAGATGTGACATGAGGGTGGGAAATGTCTAACACATGTTATTTCATATTTTACACCGCTTACATTAAAGCGAGAACGATGATTGTTGTTTATGTTGGTACGCGAACGAGGCGGAGCTTAACTTACATGCTGGGATACTTCAGGACCGCACTTAATTTTGTTACCGACTCGTTCTAGCAGTGCTGATATATTATAAGATAAATAATAATTATTTAATATGTACATCTTCATATGGCAAGGGTTTCCACAACCTTTTTACAAGAAGCTAATTTGGTGATGCTTTCAATGCTGGCATGGTCACCCGATCTGTCTCAAATCGAACAAGTCTGGGATATGATTGGCAGAAGAGTGGCATATATACCACATTCAGATAAATTTGAACGATTTTTAGCTTCATATCCAAGAGTCTAAGGATGAGATACCCCAAGCCGATAATGATCATTTCATTAAGAGTATGTCTAACAGAAGACGCAGTGGACCCACTTATTACTAAAGAACTGTTTTATTCACTGAAGGACTACTTTGGTGAAAATTTCAATGAAATTGCTCAACGAAATCATGTTGTACCCTGTAACTCGTATCGAAACAATCATAATAGTTAGAATTTATGCAGATCATATCAATTTTAACTCGTATTATTATTAACAATTAGATTTGCTAAAGATAAATCATTTATGACTAAAATACCTATCTGTAGCATCTGTCATTTTATATTGAATGTTACATTAGATATATTACTGTCATTACAAGACCGTTAGCCAGCCATACAAGCACATAAAGCAGACACTTGTTAAGCAAGTTCACATATTAATTTAATTGGTTTGATTAAAAGATTAATTAGGCTAGACTTATCCGTGGACGTATCATTGACTGGCGCTCATAACCTTTTTTGCAATAAAATTTTTTAAATTGTTTTCATTCAAAATTATTATGTATTTATATTCATAAGATACATATATTAAATGTCCTTAAAGTTACTCAGGGGACTTTCGTAAATGTTAACTGATCAGAACCTGAATGAATAGTTATATTTCAGTCGTATTTTAAGGAGTTTATAAGAACGCGGACAAGTATTCATATTAGAATTGAGTGAAAGAATAGATAACTTTTGCGAAAGTTCCCTCAATTTAAGGTTAGAATTTCGCAGAGTGAGAGAAAGTATGCAATTATTTTTGGTTCATTATAAATATTTAAAGATTTAGGAAAGAGTCTGAAAGTTTTCAAATTTGACGATTTTGGAGATTTCGATGTATGTATCTAATGACACACTAATTGTTATTAAATATGAAACAGATAATTTTTTCTCTACAAATTATACCTTACAATATATTTTCATAAAACGAAAAGTTTGGGCGCAGTCGTTGAGTGCAATTTCTTTGCCGTTTCTCTTTTTACATTTGGACACCAAATGCACTTTCACCTACCTGAATTTCATTTCAAAGGGAACATGATTTCACTTGTTACACATTTCTACACCACGATTAGTAAATGTGAAAGACGCGTTTTTTTATTATTTGATATCCCTCAATCCATCATAGTATTTTCAATCCATTTTTCTTCGCTTTGGTGTTGTAGATGGTTCTTTGGCATGTGCAGTGGGAATTTTTTAATCAGTGTCACTATTCTCGGAATAAAGGGATTCCTCGCTACCATCTTTGTTGGCTAGCAATTTTTTATCTCCTACATTGCAAATGATGAACCTGCCCTCCTACAATGGTATGATATTGTACATTTACGAGGAAAACCATTAAGAAAATCTTGTGTATACCTTCGAGGAAATACCAAAAACGTATTGGATGGATAATAATAAGTATTGTTTGAAAATATGAGGTTATTCAGAGAGTATTCAGGGTATTCCTGCAATCCAAGAAAATTCTGATAAATATAGAAAAAGTACTGTGACGAATTGAGTTTTTAAAAGTACCGGCTTCTCAGTTCTTTTATATTCGACAATATTTTTTAGATCGAACTAACCAGATTTTTGCGACAAACTGGAAACTAACCTAGAAACTAACAATGCGTTAATATACAGCCAGACATCTTTAAGTATAAATAGTTAATTGTAAATAACTTAGCTTTAACACCAGACAATCATAGGTATATAATATAATTTAAGCAAAACAATAATTTAGTATTAAATATGATTTGAACGAAACAACTACTCAGCGGGCAAATACCCCGACCTGCATTGGATTACACCTTCAAATCATGATAGATCGATAGCCAATATCATTTGTCAATTCCTAACCAGACATAGACCGGTTTCGAACTTATTTGTTCTCCTCAGTATGCCATATGTTATGGAACAGACAAATGATAGTGGCCAACCTGCTAGTCATATACTAACTAAGATAAATTGAGTAGTGGTGAGAGGTATGAAACTTCTCGTATGGTCTAAATGCTACTATCCGACCGACATCATAGATGTCTCTAATAATAGTAGTTTAGTCCACCTGGGCTAGAGGTCGCCGCTCTCGGTACTTGCTTCGCAAGTCTCTATCCGCCACAGAGACATCTATGATGTCGGTCGGATAGTAGCATTTAGACCATACGAGAAGTTTCATACCTCTCACCACTACTCAATAATTTAGTTCATCAGAGGCTAGAATTGCAAATCAGACGCCAAGTCGATCACAATGAAGACTCTCTGGCAGCTGCCATATGCTGATTGATTCACAATAAACTTATTTTGCAAAAATCTTTACCTTCTCGTTCGTAAATGTATAATACACTAGGTATATTGGAGTTTTATAACAGTACCCTGGGTAATAAGTTGTATTACCAAAGAATTACTAGACAGAGATGAAGTGGTTACATTTGACAAGCGACTTACCTCTCGGGTACATCCTTTCCTGCATTTTACTCCTTCTACACCCCAATTTTCTGCACTTTTCTTCACACTGTACAACCACTGGACTTGGTAGTACGTCCTAACTAAATGTTGCCGTGTACTGCGTTTATGAGAGGTAAATGTCATATTTACTTTGCTTCTGTTAAAGGATTTTGCGAAGCATTGTTATCGATGTATTTATATCCATTATCTTAAATAGCGCTTGATTACGAATGATGAGAAATAAAAAACGAAAATTTCGACATTGAAAAATAACTTCACTCAGCTGCTGCGTCAAAACTATTAATTTTACAGAAAAATGTATAACATAATTTGTAAAGAAAATGATTATCTTCTTATTGTTTGATAATAACTACTTTTGTTGCAAAATATTTAAAAAAGGAAATGTAAAAAAAATTTCAACGCCCACTTGCCAACAGGGCCACACTCCGGCGGCAAATCATTGAAGTTACTATGTTATTATTAGCTGCATCAAAATCTATCAAAACAAGAAGTTTCAAAACTATTTCTATCAGAAACACTTCCTGTCGTGTGGCCGTGATTAATAGGAATGTAAAATTTTAGTTTATATTTGTTATAGGTAACTAAAATTTATATACCAGTAATAAAAGTAAGTAGTTGTTTGGATAATAGCAGTACTGAACCGTTTATTTCTTTATTTTGAAAGTGGTAAGCAAATTGTAAGGTATTACTTAAATCATCGATCTATTACCTGTTTTACAGGAAACTGCAGTTCAGGTAATTATCATCTCTAGAGAAAATTGAGCCTTCCACTTCATTTTTTTAAATTGTAGAATACCTGTACACTGCATCACATCTGCTTATTAACAAAAACACGACGTAAGGTACAGAAAATTTTGTGATAGTAAATTGGTGCCAGGTGAATTTTTACATTAGTATGGTTATGTCATTAACGATATTAACTATGGCAAATTTTAAGTGGTCCTAAAATTTATTTTTAATTAACTCTCTTAACATTTAATGTTTTTTACTCGACATGCAACTGCATACATTAAATTAAATAGAAAATAAAAAAATTAGTGATTTTTAATAAGAGATTTTTACAAAAGCTACTAAAATAAAACAGACATCATTTCTGCCTATAATTTTATCTACTAAATCTATATTTTATTTAAAATTTGTTAATAATTGTTTTAGTTTTTTAATCATTGTCAACAGAAAAACTTAAAAGCAATTTATAAATTTAAATTGAACAACTAAAGGGTTTAGCAGGTAGCAACAATCCAATTATCATTTGCAAATTTCTACTTTTTCATATATTACTTACTTGCATATATATCCAATTTCAATTGTTTAATACCAAATTAAGAAATATATTAAATATTTTCCTTATTTATTGACGTAGGTCTTACTGTTTTCATTGGAATAATAGGTACGTTATGAGGTACGTTACATACTGTGGCTTTTAGTTAGCCACAACCCACATATTCTAAACATTTAAAAATGCATACATATATGGGAATTTGAAAAAAATAAGCATGCGGGTAATACAAGCATTTTTAAGGAAATGTAGGTGCAATTAACAATAAATTGTTACATAATTATATAGATTAAGCATTTTCTCAATAATTTAATTCATAAGATGTAATTTAAATCATTTTTACTTCCTGACCCCTCAAAGTGAGGAAGTTATGTACTCGGGAAAAAAATTTTGAAAATTTTTATTGCATTTCTGGACGAATCTCGACGAATTATGACGATACATAAAATGTCAGACAGAAAAAATGTTCTGTCTGTGTGTCTGTCTGTCTGGTTTGCGATAGCAGCTACAGTTTTTGAGATAAAGCTTTCAAATTTGGTACACACATTCTAGAGGTCAAGGAAGAGATTGAGTTCGTTGATGAACAAAATCGGTCCCAATTTTTGAAACGTCAAAAAATGTGACTTTTTTGAAACGTCAAGGTGCCTTTTTTGAAACGTCAAAATGTTACTTTTTTGAAACGTCAAAAAATGTGAATTTTTTGAAACATCAATTATTAGAAACTCCACCACGTCGAGGTTTACTACAGTGAGAAAGTTCTGATCCCCAAGTAATTGGTAGCGGTTTTTAACATTTACTTACAAACATTTCGAGAGCACGTAATAAATATAGAGAGTATGCCAAATTTCTGAAATATTCCGATTATCTTGAAAAGCATCTTTTTTCCAAAATTGCTTTCAAAATATCTCTAAAGTGTCTTAACGAATTCTGAAAGTCCTATGATGGTATTCTGTGAATTTCTATTGAAATTTTTTCCTGAGGTTTTCTATATTGTTAAGTCTATTTGTACACTTGATTTCTCAGACAGCTCCGCAAGAAGACGTCTAAAGGTTTCAAATGTGGCGAATGGAGGACATTTGATCACATATCTTGTGCTAATCCCCTTATTCCGAAAAGTTTCAAGATATTTTCGCACATTAACCCCACATTGAGAAGGTGCTCTGTCTTATTGGAACCAAATATTTTCTTGGACTTTGCCATATGTCCTGCGTAGAAAACAAGAGCTGGTACAGCTTATTGCTGCAAATGGTTGAGATAGACTTCTGTAGTCAAGTTTTGTTCCAATAATAGAGTTAAGCTATTGTGTCCAATGAGCACCACCCAGTATTAATCATTTCTTGATGTTATGGATGGGCCTCTTGCATCCAGAACGGATTATTTCCTGACCAATCGAGCGATTTATCAGAAAACAAGATATTATTCAGAAATTTATCCTCAGCTTCACATATTTCAATCATTATTTGACAGAACGGAATCCTATCAAAATCCTTCGTTTAATGCGTGAACTAAGTAATTTTGGAAGGAAGGAATTTTCATCTTTTTAATAATAATAATATTGATCGATCTCATATCGAAGACGTAAGTAAAAACTCCAGTGGACTTCATTTGCCTTTTCTTTTCATCCTATATTTCATGAACTTTAGAGAAATAGACTTCACAAGCCTGATATCATCATACGAGTATAGAAAACCTCTATTTATTTCTGTTGAGAAAAATATGTCATTCCTTTTGGTCATTCTAAAGTTCTAATGTGTATCAAATATGTGCTTTTGAAACAATCTTCGATGTATTTTAACAATTTTGGAAGAAGTTAATATTCAGAATATTCCAGACTTTTGGCCCACTTTGTATTTTGTAACCCATCCTGTCCTGATATTAGTTGAGTTGAAAGGCTACCTCAAATAGAGTTTTCAATTTCCATTTTCAGTTATCCTCAAGTGAGTTCTGAAGGTATCATTCGAGGTGTTGATCTGAGCGAGTATGTCAAAACAGGATTGTGGACCAGTAAAATTCACATTCACAGGTTAATATTGCGGTTTTCTACGGGTTCTTGAGTTATTAAGTAATATGTTTTTTCTTGATCTCGCCTTTTAGGATAGTTTCACATCTACTGATTTTTAAATTGCATCTAAAATCATTAATATTTGCTAAATATGTGAAGAAATAAAAATTATTCGATTCAATTGATTATATGATAATTTTGATAGTAATTTGCTTCTCGATTATTGTTAATTTAGTCTTCCTAAAAGTCAAGATATTTTTATACCAAAAATTAAAAATCCTCAAGTCAAATAAATCAAAAAATAAAATTTAATATATTCAGAAATCCCGTTTAATAAAATACACACTACTGGAAATTTATTGATCAAACTGACCATAAAAACTATTCAGTGTGGGTGCTTTTGGCTACCAAATCAAATAAATTATACCAAACCTCTACTAATAATAAATTACTAAAATAGTTATTAGCAATAGACAAATAGCGTCATTAATTCATACACCCAGTTAAAGTATCAAGTAGTCACCTAAATATGCAAATATAATATATTCAGAAGTATCAAATGACATTATGACATATCTTTGCGATTATTATACGTATAACAACACAATGTTATCCCACAGCTTACATAACCTAGATAATATGTTTAATAAATTAATAAAACGTATTCTTTAAAAAATTATATAACCCCAAGGCAACATGGGATTATTGGTAAAACAATCACCCAGGAAATGAAACAGAAAAACGTTTCTAAAATCGTAGGTGGCGATGAAGAACAGACGCTGGTTTCGTAAGTCAAGATGGCCGAAGCAGTAAACTCCCGCTATACCTGGAGCTTACAGATGAAGACAGGCACGTGGCAACAGTGTCCATAGCCTACTTCTTTACATTTTTAAGAGATAAAACTAAGTCACTTTAAATAAAAAAATATTTAAATTGTTAAGCCGTTTACGATTTGAATACAAAGTTTTGTAATGGAAAACGCTATGTTGAAACTCATGAGGATGAAAACAATAATAAACCAACCAGAAATAAAACAATTAAGTTGATAATCGTGATAACTATCACGATACCTATTCAATTTACAAATATATAAATTACCATTTTATTGCCTTGGCAAGAACGTGTTGGGATATTAATATGTACCTACTTCTTGGGTAATCCATATTTACATTTTTTATATATGTACACTATTCAGAAAAATCTAATTTAAAATAAGCAAAATTGATTCTATAACTAATTCTGTGCACCTAAACCATAAAGTGCTTTAGGTGACAAAAAAAATTAAACAATTTAAACACACTCAACTCGGATATATATATATATATATATATATATATATATATATATATATATATATATATATATATATATATATATATATATATATATATATATATATATATATATATATATATATATATATATATATATATATATATATATATATATATATATATATATATATATATATATATAAAATTTAAAAGTAGGTGTATTTTTTTCGAACTGATTTAACTGATTCCAGTGAATAAACTGAAAGTAGTGATTTTTATTGCACTCTGTAATAAGGCTCACTACTATCAGTTTATTCACTTGAATCAGTTAAATCAGTTCGAAAAAATACACCTCCTATTATCAACAATTCTAACGGTAATTATTGATTTTATATATTTACCTAATTCGAGTAAATAAAATTTACTTAATTTTATTTAAATCTTGAGCCCTAAAACGTCCAATGAAAATGTCAACTGGCAGCCAAAAAAAAAAACAAACCAATTCCATAGTGGCACAAACAAAACAACAATAAAGTTTTAAGGTTCTAGTCCACAATAACAACACTTATCACACGCCAATTACGCGTAGCATTGTCCAACCCAAAATACAGGTGCATTATTACCGATGGGAGTTGACAAAAGCTTTCCACAATGCGTAATGAGGGTTGCAATAAAAATTAAGCGAAACAGGAGCACAGGTAGATAGACGCTAGCCTACTACGACTCGACTAAAAGTTGCAAGCAAGAAAGGAGAGGGCAAGAATCAAGTTGCGGCCAGGTTAGCCACCTGAGACCCACCGTAGGAAGGGGGCACACACACACAGTAGTAGTGGGTCTACTACGGCAGCGGTGGCGTATTCAACTGTTCTGTGTTCGGCCGCCGTGCCACAGTGTTCTTCCCCGCGACCATAGTCTGCTGCAGGATGAATGTAGGTAGGCGGTTTGGCGGTGCATTAATGAGACTGAGGTGTTTTGTTTATTGAGAATTTATGAGCTAGATGTACTAGATACAAAACCGATTTTATATACATATATACAGTGTGTCCCATGGGACGTGGTGTTACATGGGTATCTTGGTTGTTAGTAGAGATGGAGACTCTCTTAAATGAGCAAAGTAGTGCAGAATTTTACGCCCATCAACATGACGTGCAGAAAACAATTGAATTCCGATTGGTTTAGATGTTGTTTAGGAAAAAAACAGAAAACTTCTAATTTTAGAAACGCAATAGTCCAAAATATGGCGTTAATAAGAAAAAATGAAGTTAATGTAATTTTTTTAAAAAACTACTGTTTGAAAAAAATAAATTAAGAATGCCACTGTAAAGTCGTTAAAAAATTATTGCAAATTGATCTTCAACGTTTTTTAATTGAACCACAAATAAAAAAGTTACAAGGTGTTTTTAAACGTGGCTACTTTGGTTTTTCCTAAACAAAATCTATACCCATTGGAAATCAATTGTTTTCTGGATGTCATGTTAATAGGCATAAAATTCTGCACTACTCTGCTCATTTAAGCGATTCACTAATAACCAAGATACCCATGTAATCAATCCCACTTTCCGTAGGGCACACTGTATATACAGGGTCGACCATTAATAATGTGCAATAGTTCACGGGTAGATTCTTTGGACCAAAATATGAGGATATAACCAAATATGCTTTAGTAAAATGTTGCTGTGGAAAAAGATACATGGTGTCAAAGTTGAAATTATTTTTTTCGTTTTTTAACTCAACAACCTCATGACCGATCTTCACCAAATTTGGTGAAGGAACATTTTTTAATCTAAGAAACAATAATTTATGTATTACATCACGTTAGATTATAGAGAGCGCCATAGGAACTGTATCTGATGATGAATTTTTTTCATATTTTTTTGACGAAACGTTGTGGACTAGAAAATCTAATGAGGGCGCCATTTCCACGTAAAAAAGGTATACTTGGTAGAACTTAATAACTCCAACCGTTTTCGAGGAAACTGCCGTTAAAGGTTTCAATAATTTTTTAAATTTAATGAAATAAATTGTATTTATTGAAATAAGTACAAACGTAAGTAAAAACAAAAGCGTAACAACAGCGTAAACTCTCTCACTTTCTTATGAACTAATTGCTGCAACTAAGAGTAAATGTTCGATATGGTTTCCACCCTTTTCTAATTCTTTTGATAAAAGATTTTCTTACATTGAAAAATACATTTTGCTGCTCTGTAATAAAATTGGCTGCGTTTTGTATTTGGTCCCACAGTTATTCTCTTAAATTAATAGTATTTGCATAGGCTAAGGACTTCACATATTCCTACACATAAAAATCCAAAGGATTATAATCAGGACTCCTTGGTGGCCAAGCAAATTCACTTCCTCGATCGATCTATCTGTGAGGGAAAATCACATCAAGATGATTTCTGACTGCAATGGAGAAATAAGGGGGAGCTCCATATTGCATAAACCGCATTTTGCCTCTTATGTCTAGCATGAAATCATCTAATATATCAGCAAGAGTATTTCGAAGAAAAAACAGATTAGACTGCCCATTTAAATTTGGAGGAAGGACAAATGGCCCCAATAGCTGATAGCCGATAATACCACACCAAACGTTAATCTTAAATTCGTGCTGAAAATGCCTTTCTTTAACGGCATGAGGATTTGTATTTCCCAGTAATGGCTATTTCTCCAATTAAAAACGCCTCGACGAGTAAAAGTTGCTTAATCGGTAAATGAAATGTTCTTAAGAAAATTTCGATCTCTGTTGTGTTTATTGAGAAGAAATTGGCAAAATTTTAACCTTCGTGGAAGAGTCCTTGGAGGTAAGTTTTGTACAGGAGTGAAGTGATATGGGTTGAAGCGTTCTTTGCGTAACACTCTTAGAACAGATTGTTTACTCACTCCTGTTGCCGCTGATAAACGACTTGAGTTGACTTGAGGATTTTCATCCACATGAACTAAAATTTCTAGTTCTTGATCTGGAGTAATTGGTTTCGATCGTCCTACATCATTTTTATGGAGTAATGAACCCGTTTCTCCCAAACGATGGAACAGATGTTGGAAAATCTTATGATTTGGCTGCCTTCTATTTGAATATTGCACTGAGTATCTTCTAGCTGCAACACGTCCACTAAAATTATTTTGTGCGTAAACACATATAATATCCCTCATTTCTTCATTTGAAAAATTATTATGTCGAGGCATTTTAAATAAAGAAGTTAAAGAACTTGATAAATTAACACGAGGAATACAAGAACAAAATGAAATGACTAAATGTCGTATGACAGAACTATGACGTAACCAAAGCACACTTTTCAATAAATGCAATTTGTTTTATTAAATTTGAATTTATCTTTCAAAAAATTATTGAAATCTTTAATGGCAATTTCCTCGAAAACGGTTGGAGTTATCAAGTTCTACTAAGTATACCTTTTTTACGTTGACATGACACCCTCATCATATTTGCTAGTCAGAAGTACCACAACGTTTCGTCAAAAAAATATGAAAAAAACTCATCATCAGATACAGCTCCTGCGGCGCCCTCTATGGTCTAACGTGATGTGATACATAAATTATTGTTTCTTAGATTAAAAATGTTCCTTTACCAAATTTAGTAAAGATCGGTCAAGAGTTGTTGAGTTATTGCAAAAAAAACGAAAAAATAATTTCAACTTTGACACCCTGTATCTTTTTCCACAGTAACATTTTATTAAAGCATATTTGGTTATATCCTCATATTTTGGTCCAAATAATTTACCCTTGAACTATGGCCCATTAATAATGGTCCAACCCTCTCATATACCGGGTGTCAATGATATCATATATCAGCCCATCATTTTGTAACAATTGGAATATAATGTTCAAATTTAAAATTCACATATGAGAAGCAAATGAGATTATTGTGACGAACATATATTATCAATACCATTTCCGGTTTCACCGCAAGTGTCATCAATTTTGAATTTTTAATCGGAGTACCCTGTATATTTTAACATATGATTATGCATGAAATTTTCTATTTAATAAATCAAAATTTTTGACATTAACATCAAATATGACGGACTTTTTAAAATTTCCTATGAAATTCAAAATTAAGAATTGAAACGCTTTGTATAGATAATGAAAAATTTCCAAGTAGGCATTGGATATCATAATATGGTTCATTTTTGATATTTGGGTGCAATATGAAGCGAATATTTTTTTTATTCTAATGAAATTAGTTGAAAAAATTCAAAATAATTTTTCCTAACTGTTGGGCAAAATTTTTTTTAATAGTAACCTCTAATTGTTCCTTCCCTATAGGAATCGTTATAATTTAAATTGGTGTTAGTATAACAGATTTCATTATAAATGAATTGTGGCAAATTTAAAACATATATCTCGCATTAAAATAATTTGCAAATAAACTAAGTTGCCTTTGGAAATAAATGAGAATCATATAATATTATTTGAACCGTCAATTTTTATTCTATAGTTAAATAATGCGATTTTTTTAAATTTCAAAATTTCAAGCAGAGATTTTTTTTATAAAGAGTAGGTCGAACGAGTCAATTGTAGATTTTATTTCTTCCACGATATGTGCACTTTATCTCTGAGAAATATTAGCTATTTGCATTCAATAGTCGAGACACTGGAGTCTTGGGGGTAATGATTGTGTGAATTTATATTCTTTGCACAAAAACTACTATCTTTCAGCTTTGAAATGCTATCTTGAACGAGTAGAGTAATAGAAACATTTTTACAGCTAAAAATATTAAAGCATAAAAATGACGCTTTTTAAATGCATTAATTCGGGCAGGCGGGAACTGACGCGTGCGAAAATTAAATGACGGTGAATTTCCTTCTTAGGAACTCTAAAGAAGATTCTCACAAAGTTTAAGCAAAATCTAAAATAGTGGTGTAACCATTTTTTTTTAGACGATTTCATATGGAATGACTCATATAGAAAATTTCACAATCAGAATATGTTAAAAATCAGATGGTTCCATTTAAAAATTCAAAACTGATGACACTTCCTGTGAAACCGGAAGTGGTATTGATAATATATGTTCATCAAAATAAGCCCATTTACTTCTCATACGTGAATTTTAAATTTGAAAATTTTATTCCAATTTAAAAAAAAATGGCGGTCTGATACATGATCTCGTTGATACCCGGTATATTATAGACAGTATGTGTATTGAAGTATGAGACATAGTACACTGAAGAAAGATTAAAAATTGGCACCGTATCACGCGCACAGTGTGCATCGTTGACTGCACGATATCTAAATGAAAAATGAGAGCGACGACTTGTCTGCCTCTGATTTACAATGTTGCCATTTTTTAAGAGACCCATATCTAATGATTATATATACGTGCTGTATGCGAAAAGCGTCAAATTAAAAAGAATAGATCAAAAGAGCTGAATTACTAATGGACTGGTACGGTCATTGGGCATGTCCCACAATTTTTTTTATTTGCTTATTCGAAAGTACATATTTCAAATTTTAAGCTGAATAATTTCTTTTTTTTCTTGATTTTCACGAAATGGTGAAAAAAAATTAACGAATATTTGAATAATTTTAGTTTTCTCACATTAGGCGACCAGATTCATGCTAAAACTCAAAAATCCTATAGAAGCAAGGGTGGTGCCGTTGTGTTACCAGTTTTTAGCGTGTCCCTAGTTCCGTATTTATTTCATTAATAATCTTTAACATGTTGTATTAAAAAAAAACATGAAGTATTTTTTTAATTACATCTATCTGAAACCAATAACAATCATTGTCTCACAAGAACAGCATAATGAGGAGCTCCATCTTGTTGTAAACTCAAATTGTGCTCATTGATCATCAGTTTCCCTCTTTCACTATCTGGTTTCCTAGCGATTGGATAAGTGGCTTTATTTCAATCGCTAAGAGTTCTAAATATAATTGTCCAGTCAAGTTTTGTTCAATGAAAATAGGCCCAATTATCTCGTCTCTTAGAATATCAACCCACACATTGACCTTCATAGAAAACTGTGTATGACCCTCTCGAAATGCATGTGGATGATCATTGTCCTAGTATCTAAACTAGGGTGGTCACAAAAAAATCACTATTCCTAAAAGTTGCCAATTGGCTAAGAAATGAAATTGGTAAAGTTTCAGCTTAATTGGATAACGTTAACTCGTGCCTCATCAAGGCTGAAATTTTGACTTTTTATGAAAATTGATTTTTTATAAAAAAGCATAAAAACATTGCAAGATTCAATTACATCTGCTCTTCAGATTTTACTTTATTTATTTTTTCAATTTGTACTTAAAAAAAGGGTTTAGTTAAAACTGTTTTCAGAAGTAAATGCAGCAAAATCCATATTGGAAATGAAGGATTTAGGAGAAAAGCAAAAAAGGTATAAAAATGACAAGAAATACTGTTCAAATGCATTTTATTATTTAAAATTCAGTTATGAAATGTAAAGCATTATGAAGGAAAGAAGTTATTATTATTATTTACATTTACAATTTATTATCAGTTTAAGGTGGTAATGGCTTAGATAAGGTGGCTTTTGAAGAGTCAGGAAAAATTTTCGTACATTTAGATATAACTTGTAACAGAAACGGCTGTTGATCTTCATTTTCGTCAAACAGGAATTGAAATCTTGGATTAATTTTACCCCTCTTTCAGCTGCGTCATTGACAACCTTAAAACTGTTCACTATTTTTTTTTTTTTTAGCTTTTAAATATAGTGTATTTTCACACCGTATATCGGGATCAGTATTTAAAAATTCAGAGTGGAATGAAAAATAATATTAACTGAAAATTTTTTGCTAATTATTATTTACTAACTTTTACAAATCTTATCACAGATAAGTATAACATATATCTTTTTAAACACTTATTTTCCCGGCTATTTGCAAAAACGCTGAAACTTGGATTACAAAAAAAGATAATATGCACATTATGTTCAGTACAACTGACTCAATAATGTTATTTTTAATTTCAACTATTCTGTCTAGTAAAACCAAAAATAAATAAAACACAAGGTACTCACCAGTTGACACTCACTTAAAAAAACTTTAAAATATCTACCGACACGTGTTTCTGCTTGCATTGCGTCATCAGGGTAGCCAGCACATTTAAAGAATCCAAAGTAAGGAAACTTGTAAACCTTAATGTAATAAACATTAATGGCTTCAGAGAACAGAATAATTGAAATTATATAGTGGAAATACCCCTTCGGGTCAATGAAATAATTGAAAAACAAATTAGGTTCCTCTTCTTGATAAAAGTTAAAATATAGAGTGGAATGAAAAATAATATTGACTGAAAATTTTTTGTTAATTATTATTTACTAACTTTTACAATTCTTATCACAGATAAGTATAACATATATTTTTTTAAACAATTATTTTCCCGGTAGATATTTTAAAGTTTTTTAAAGTGAGTGTCAACTGGTGAGTACCTTGTGTTTTATTTATTTTTGGTTTTACTAGACAGAATAGTTGAAATTAAAAATAACATTATTGAGTCAGTTGTACTGAACATAATGTGCATATTATCTTTTCTGTAATCCAAGTTTCAGCGTTTTGGCAAATAGCCGGGAAAATAATTGTTTAAAAAGATATATGTTATACTAATCTGTGATAAGATTTGTAAAAGTTAGTAAAATAATTAACAAAAAAATTTCCAGTTAATATTATTTTTCATTCCACTCTATATTTTAACTTTTATCAAGAAGAGGAACCTAATTTGTTTTTAAATTATTTCATTGACCCTAAGGGGTATTTTCACTATATAATTTCAATTATTCTGTTCTCTGAAGCCATTAATGTTTATTACATTAAGGTTTACAAGTTTCCTTACTTTGGATTCTTTAAATGTGCTGGCTACCCTGATAACGCAATGCAAGCAGAAACACGTGTCGGTAGATATTTTAAAGTTTTTTAAAGTGAGTGTCAACTGGTGAGTACCTTGTGTTTTATTTATTTTTGGTTTTACTAGACAAAATAGTTGAAATTAAAAATAACATTATTGAGTCAGTTGTACTGAACATAATGTGCATATTATCTTTTTTGTAATCCAAGTTTCAGCGTTTTGACAAATAGCCGGGAAAATAATTGTTTAAAAAGATATATGTTATACTTATCTGTGATAAGATTAGTAAAAGTTAGTAAATAATAATTAACAAAAAAATTTTCAGTTAATATTATTTTTCATTCCACTCTATATTTTAACTTTTATCAAGAAGAGGAACCTAATTTGTTTTTAAATTATTTAAATATTCTGTATCAATTTCAAATCTCTTGAAAAAATTTGATGAGAAACAAAAAAATCAAAGTCTTTGTCCAATAAATTATCCACTTGTTTGAGACAGAGCTTTGCTTTCGCATCCCTATCATCATAACCTTTTCCTTCAAAGGAAATTAATTTTAGACTTTTTACAGCCATGCTTGTTTTGAAATTTTTTTCTAAAGTTTCATCAAAAAACGAAAATGCGACTTGCTCCGAATTGAGATACCACAGATGATTTATTATTTTAGACAGTGCCTTGTCTGCAAGTTCTTTATCAATTTGTCTGTAAATCACAAAAGATTTTAACAATTTCAGGTCTTGGTTGGGGGGCCAATGTGGATATGGGTGCGATGAACCACTCTTTTACATAAATATTGATTATAAATAAACAAATGTCTGTGATACCTCTCTTTTTCTAAATCTGTTAATGAAAATTGATCCCTGAGAAGATATATTTTGAGAGAATAAATGGCCTTTGTTATCCATCTGGCGTGATGAATAGCACCAGATGCTATGAAAAAAATGGCTTTTGGAAGAGTACGTCCTAAAAAAATTAAACAAAGTTGGATAAATTCTTTATATTCATCTCTTGGCTGTTCGTTTTTAAATTGTTCGATAAGAAAACTTGATATATCGTCTGAATTACCTGTTTCATATCTAATATTTTTATCTTCAATAACAGTTTTGTATTTTGTCTTATCTAGCTTCGATCACCCAGTCTGAAACTTTTTAAAATATCTGGCTGAGGGCAAGTAGTTGTGCTCATTTTTAAATCAAAAACTGATTTGAGAATAACTTCTAAAATATGGTGGTGACATGCTAAATAAAGAAGATTTTTCTCTAATAATTTCTCTAGCAAAACGCAGGTTTCCCTGAGGCGACCAGTATTTACTGTAGTAGTATCAAAACACATTTCGTGGATTTTCTCAACTGCCCCCACTGTTTAAGTGCTGAAATACAGCTTTTGCCTGAGTAATTCCCATACTATTTTCAAGCTGAGGAACTCTTATCAAATCCGCTACCCTTTCTAAAATTTCTTTACTCAAAATATCTGCAAGAAAATGTCCATCCCAGTACACAACAGCTCCCTCTAAGCCGGAATTTTTAAATCTATGTTTGATACGCTCAGTTCTTTGTTTTCGGAATGGCTGTCGTATTACACTTCTACTTACGATAGAATAAAAACACTTTTCTTTGTTTTTTATCACTGTTTTTAATATAACTAAACGTTACTGCAGTTTCGACACTCAACGTGTCATTTTCAAACGATTCACAAACTGAATGAAGACATAAAGGAATTTTTTTGCAGATTTATACCTAAGGTGACCTTTCTAAGTATTTGACAATAATACCTACTTAAACCCTAATTAACATAAATTGAGATTACAAATCTAATTCTGGTTAATCCAGGATTATGGCATAAATATATCAAAAAGAGGCGTATAATATAAGTCTAACTGGTCGTTAAGAAGGTTATTAGGTTGAACGTGATTATATTTGCATATTTCCAATGATTCTAATAAATTTAATTTAAAACTTTTTTCTTGAGTATGTAAAATATTTAGGTTCTCTAATTTTGGAAAAGTGTGACCAGATTCTAAGATATGATTTGAAAAAGTTGAGTCGGTTTTATTGAGTCTAAAGGAACGTAAGTGTTCATTATATCGAACTTTAAATGTACGACCAGTTTGACCTAAATAAGTGGCATCACAATCCGGGCATGTTAATTTATAAACTGCAGATTTCTCCAGATTATTAGTTTTATCTTTTGCATTAAATAAAAGGTGTGAAAGTTTTGACTGTGATTTAAAACTAACTTTAATATTATGTTGTGACAAGATGTTGGCAATTTTTTCGGAAATATTTCCATAATATGTTAAAGAGACATATTTAGTACTTTCTTTATATTTGACATGTGGATAAATACTGTGGTAGGCTAATTTTAATTGTTTCCTATTAATTAAAGTTTCTATTGTTTTTACTTGAAAGCCATTGTTAAAAGCTATTGTTTTTATAGTGTCTAATTCTGTTTTTAGATCTTGCTCCGAAAGAGGTAATGTTAGAGTTCTGTGTATCATAGAATTATAAGCTGCCAATTTATGAGATATAGGACTGAGTGATGAATTAGATATTGTAGTATCTGTGAATGTCAGTTTCCTGTAAATATTAAATGTAATTTGGTTATTGTTTCGCTTTAAAGTTAGGTCTAAGAAATTGATTTTATTTTCTTTTTCTGTCTCTAACGTAAATTTAATATTGGGGTGAATATTATTTATAAAGTTTATTTAATGCAAAAGATAAAACTAATAATCTGGAGAAATCTGGAGTTTATAAATTAACATGCCCGGATTGTGATGCCACTTATTTAGGTCAAACTGGTCGGACATTTAAAGTTCGATATAATGAACACTTACGTTCCTTTAGACTCAATAAAACCGACTCAACTTTTTCAAATCATATCTTAGAATCTGGTCACACTTTTCCAAAATTAGAGAACCTAAATATTTTACATACTCAAGAAAAAAGTTTTAAATTAAATTTATTAGAATCATTGGAAATATGCAAATATAATCACGTTCAACCTAATAACCTTCTTAACGACCAGTTAGACTTATATTATACGCCTCTTTTTGATATATTTATGCCATAATCCTGGATTAACCAGAATTAGATTTGTAATCTCAATTTATGTTAATTAGGGTTTAAGTAGGTATTATTGTCAAATACTTAGAAAGGTCACCTTAGGTATAAATCTGCAAAAAAATTCCTTTATGTCTTCATTCAGTTTGTGAATCGTTTGAAAATGACACGTTGAGTGTCGAAACTGCAGTAACGCTTAGTTATATTAAAAACAGTGATAAAAAACAAAGAAAAGTGTTTTTATTCTATCATTATGATTGATTATCACAAAGTAACGGCTTCTACCATTCAACTTCTACTTACAATTAAATTCTGTGAGTCAAAACCTAACGCCTCTGCATTGCTGATATTATTCGAACTGCGTCCCTGGGATCAGAAATACTACACCTATTTAACAATAAAGAGAATTTTTCAGTAATAATCTCTTCACATCCTCTAGCGTACCTCCTTTTCTTTATTTCTGGTCCTGTATCCTTTGTGTCTGGAAGATTCAGCTCCATCCGTTCTTGCTGCTGTTTCTCAGATGTGTTGCTTATTGAAGATTCCAATTGTACAATTAAATTTTCACCTAAAGGGAAAAAAAACATTAAGCGATAATAAGCAGTAAGCAAAGTACTCAGAAAATTGCTTCAAGTCAAATAATCTCAACAAAAAAAGAAAAGGGAAAACATGGAAAAAAAGAGAGAATAACTCTACTGACCTACTTTGTTTTTGATTTTTCCAATCTCGCCATCTTCGCTGCTCATCTCTTTTCTCTCCGCTGTTCTGCTTTTACAAAATCCATGTCAATGCCTCCCACGCAACCAGGATGTCCTTTTTTTTCATGAGTAAGAAAAATTGCTTGTCTTCTTCAATAGTGTTTTTAATGCATCTTGATGAGTAACATCAAAAAGGTCATCAAGGGTTCACTTGAATGCTTCCACTTTTTTATTTTAAGCTTTGCTTTCAGAGCTTTAAGCGTTTTTTGCAGTTTTCTCCACACTTCGTACAGTTTTTCAAGCTTTGCAACACAATCTTTCAAATGTCTTGTTGGTATCTTAGCTTTCTCCCAAAAAATTACAACTTCCTGTATTGTAAGTCTTGCAGATTCTATGATGTTCAATTTTACTTGCTGTAAAAGACATCGTCCCTCAAACCTCACAGAAAAAAACTCACTAAACGAACGTTGTTCAAATGTTCACTTCTTGAAAAGCAAATGTTAACTAAAGTCGTCTGATCTCTCACCAGACAAGGAACAGATAATGAAGGGGTGTTGTTTATGACACTCCAAGTAGGGATTCGCTGAAAAAAGAGTCCTTAACAATAGCTCTTTTATAACAAAAACAGACCTAACTTCGTAAAATAATTTATAAAGTTAAAACAAATGTTTATTTTATGGGTTATCATATATTGTATAATAATGTATTATTTGATTTTATATAATACAAAGGAAACAAAAAAAATATATCAAAAGTAAATAAATTAGGTACCTCTGTTGCCATTTTTCACTTATTTTCCAAAACGGGCGACTTTGAGGATTCGGATCATGTCCGGTCTTGGAAAATTATAGATATCATCAAATATAAAAGTTTTAACAAAAAAAGTAGTAGGTGTAAAACTTCAAGACAACATTTCCTATGAAATGAAATAATAATCAGGTTTCCATGATCAATGGTTTTCATTTTATGAGGGAAAAATGGCGACTTTTTCCAAAAAAATCTGTTTTTACAACTTTAACCACGATGATGCACGGGTAATTGAACTAAAACTTTGCAAATTTTATTTTTTAGACAAATGGCAAATTTTAGGAGGGGTCTCTCCGGAATTACGACGAAACTATCTTTCCCCCTATCCCTTGTGACCACAATTATGTGTGTTGACAAACCCATTTAAGAGAAAGAATTATCACGAAAACCAATACATTTTAACAAATTTAGGTCGTTTTTAACCCATTTCATCACAGAATTCCTTGTGTCATAAAGCTGTTGATGAATCTGTAGCTTGTAAAGAAAGAACTTATGCACTTTGAGGACCTTATGTATCGAACCAACAGAAAATTAGGTTAACTTAACTACTTTCAGAATAGGATACATAGCGAAATGGCCAAGAACTTCTTTGTTAATAATTTTTTGTATTACACACTGCACCAGTCTCTTGACATTTTCTGTTGACATTTTCGCAAATAATACTAGTATGTTAATGATTATCCAAAATCCAATTTGTTCGATTATGAAAAAAAAATATGTTTCTCGATTTCCTGAAAGCAACAAATTTTGCTTTGAAAAAGAGAACGAATTTACGATAAACCTATTAGACAAATTGTATTTGTTAAGATTATTTCTTGAAAAAAAAAACAAGACAACAGCCGTAATTCTTTTCAATACTAAATGAATAAAACCACCAATAACAAAGCGAAATAAGAGAACGAAACACAGGCTTTTATTCAATCATGAGTTGAAACACAAAAACGAAAATCCATAGTTTTCATTAATTAATACATGTATTACAACGAATCAAACACTTTTATTATATATTGAATGAAACACGAACTAAATCGATAACATACTGGCCGACATTTTTACCGGAGTGTCTTTCGTTAATAACTCCAGCCGTTCTACGACCGCAACGATTTTCGCTTTCGTAAATAAAGATAATTTCTGCTCTCTCTGCCAGAGGAGAAACGGTTCTTAAAAAACTGTTTTTTGTTTCATTAACATTATCTAACGAATACGAATAAAGTCTGGGTTTCAAACTTTAAATTGCTAAAATTCTACAGCTTGATAAAAAGGGTAATAAATCCTGTGTTAAATGCTATCGTCCAATATCATGTTTATCAGTGATTTCGAAAATATTGAAGAAAATAGTTCGTTTTAGAATGAAATCATTTGTAACTACAGTGTGCACAGAAAATTAAGGATAATTGATATTCTCATGAAGGGGATTGGGCTTAAAAAAATTCGTTATGAGGGAGATTGAGAACTTCTTTATTAACGTTTTTGCATAATTTTAGTTTAAGAAGTGTTTGGCCGTGGGGAACCAACAGTGTCCTACACTTATCATCAGTATTTCATGATCTGGCTCCCTCTAATTACCTCAAGTACATATCTGGGCATACTTTTGATAATCAGTCGATCACATCTTGCGAGATTTGTGCCCATACAATGGAAAGAATATCTGACAGTTGTCTAATATTCTCAATATATCCCACATATACTCTATGGGATTCATGTCAGAAAAACGCGGTGAATGAGGATCGTAATCAATTCCGTGAGTTTCAAGGACGTTGAATCCTTGCTGAGTATGATGGGGGTGAATATTATCATCAATAAAAATGAAATTTTCTGTAATAGCAGTTTGAGAAATCGTCATAATGTGACTGACAATATCATTGTCTACACATATCCAGTCAAGGCATGGTCCTCCTGCAGATGTATAGATCGGTGCGTTCCCCAACACATATTCCTCCGCATACCATAACACTGCCTCCTCTAAAAGCTACTGTAGGTTGGATAAATCTTTGGCTGTATCTCTACCCTGACATCCTCGAAACTCGTAGAGGTCTGCTATCGCTGACAAACTGAAACGAGACTCATTGCTGAACCCCATTTCATGTCCCAATTTTGTATATCCCTTGCCCATATTAAACGGGCAGCATGAAGCTGGACTTAACCGTGAAAATCGATATGAGTAATGACTTAAACAGACCAAACTCCCCGAATCTATTGCGTACTGAATGGGTATCCCATGTGCTGCACGTTAGGTGCTCCTTACTGAAGAAGCGTAAAAGGAAGTCGAAGATCACGATATCGTAGACTGGGATCGATCACTTCTGAGCCGTTCTTATACAGAATCAGTATCTAAAAGCCGATTCCAGAGCCTACTAATGATGTTTTGGTTTACTCCTAATTCGGTAGCAATACCGACTTGACCCAAGTTAGCTTGGAGCATACCAATGGCCCTATTGGTATCAGGTTATGATAAATGACGCCTTGTTTCCATATTATTCAAAGATTCCACAGAATTTTTGCAGGTGCGTATTCAAGTGAAATGTTTCCAATGTACTTTCTGTGCACCAGTGTACATCAATTATTTATCTAAGAATTATCTTAATTTAGTAATATTAATACCAATTCCTTATTTTTTACAATTCACAATTTTTCCTAGATTCCAATACAGTTTTAATTTCCCACTTTCCTACTTTTTAATATAACACCGGTGTCCATTCAACCTTGTAATGAAAGATCAAGAAGATTCTCCAACATAATGTTTATTACACTCATAAAAGATATTGTATTAAATAGTCCTTTGGATATTAATTATAGTTTCCTTGTTTTATTTTATTGAAATAGATCTCAAAATATTACTCTCATTTAATAAACAAAGGTCCTCACTCAGAATTGACTAAGAAGCAACCAAACATATTAAAAACAAAACGAGTTTAAACCAGATTCTTATTTTTATGATTTATTGAACATATGTAGACCAATTGCTAATTATATTAGTTCTGGGAGTCATAATTTGCACCACTTTTAATTAAAATAGTTATTATTCTTTACCTGCTATGGATTATGCCGAAAGTAATACTGACGTGGTATTCCACAAAACATCATATATTGCACTCGACGCACGTTTCGTCAACCAAGTTGGCATCATCTGAAGATGATTAAAACTAATCTAATGCTAACAATTTATCCTATTGTCAAGGTGTGGTGAACCGTGACTCACTAACCAATAGATCGGACTATTTGGGATTGGCGTTCTGTCAATATTCATACTATTTTTACACGTTGATATTTCCAAGCTTTCAAATGCATCCAGCTGTATTTGTTACATTCTTAATTAATCTTAACTTGCTAATATATATTTTATGGTTATTCTCAAACGTTCTACCATATTTGAGATGAGCCATATGCTGCTTGAATCTAGTTTGAATTGATAATCTAGTTTGTCCAACAAACTTTTCATTGCATTCCTTACAGATAATTTCGTAAATCGCCGACTTTTTGTTTGTTTCAATTTTGTTCTTTGGATTGCCTAAAGATTGCTGTAGTTTATTTCCCAAGGAGTGAACCACTATCATACCTATATCTTTAAAACTTTTACCAATACCCCGGGTGAATCGAGGATCGTGTGGAATCGATACAAATGTCGGATTTTCTCTTTTATTTTTATAGGTCGAAGAATTTCGAAGCGTCTCTTTAAATTTACGCGTCCTAATTACTTTATCAAGTAAACTTACAGACTATCCACTACTCACAGCTACATCCTTAATAAACGCATTCTCTTTTTCAAACGTGTCCTCATTGAGAGACAAGCCTAATAGACTGGCTATTGTGTGTTGAGCGCATAAGAGGTTCCAATCCACTTCAGGGTCAAAAGCAATGTACACAATTTTTATAATATTCGGTTATTTGGTGGATATGCCGACATTATTTTTGTAATTCTTGCACAATTTTTTTGGAAAAATTAATAATAAAAATGCATACATATACAAAAAGTTTACTACCTAAGAGTCAAGGTTTAGATCTCACCGTAACACTATAACAGCTCTACATCATGTTACCAACGATATGCTTAGAGCAAGTGATAATCAAAATATATGTTTACTTTTGTTTGATTTTAGTTAAGCATTCGACACTGATCAATGATATTTTTTTGCAGTAAGCTTAAACATTTCGGAATAGTACTTCTTCAATTTAATTTTTTATATTTACTTACCAGACAGATACCAACGAGTTAGATTGTGATCTATTTTTTCTAATTTCGAGTCAGTTACTCGAGGAATGTACAGAGGAGTATCTTTGCTATTGTCAGTATATACAACGGATTTTAATTAAGTACTTTAATTTCTGTAATATTTTAAACTTGGTGATTCTGTGGAAAAAAATAGTCTGAAATATCTTAAGCTCATGACTTACTCTTTAAGAAATCTACATCTGTAATAGTGATCTACTTTAAGTCTTATAGAGAAACTGTAATCAACAATCATAATTTCCAGCTCCACATTGTAGTTTTAAATACTAGTGGATTTTTTAAAAATCATGGCATTTTTAGATGATGTTCTGTATACTGAAATTATGCGACTCCTTAATTCTTTCTTATAACATTTATTATAATATGGTTTATTAATAACGACAAAGAAAGCTTACAAAAATACAAAATATTTGTGTGAAATTTTGTTGCAATCCCCGAAATTTATTAAAACCCAACTCAAAATAAATAAAAACATGTAACTAATGTGATGATAACACACATATTATACACTGAACTGATTATGCGGTTGGCTCCTTGTGAAACATCATTAAGTATTTTAAATATATGAAAGAAATTTGCTTTTTTATGTTTCAAAAATATTTTATTGGAAACTCTACACGTATTTCGGCTTTTTTAGTTTTATAGTAGGTACCAGATGTGGTTATATATAAGCAATGAACACAAATTTTACTGTTCAGTATTCCCTGTACTCTTGACAAAGGCCTAAAATGCCGAAACACGTGTAGAGTTTCCAATAAAATATTTTTGAAACATTAAAAAGCAAATTTCTTTCATATATTTAAAAAAAAAAACACATATTATAGTCCATTCCCTTCTGCAATTTATTGAGCGTGCTCAAACACAGGACTACTCTATTTGAAAGTAGTTTCTCTTACAGAGCTGTTAGTATGATTAATAAAATATCCCTGAATGTCAAGGACTTACAACAAATAGTTAATTTGAGAAAACATGCCTGACTTTATATTAGCTGGTAGAGCAATTAGTAATATTACATAATCGTTTCCCTTATGCCTTTCTATTATTGGTGTATAATAGTTTAATTTTGTTATATTTTGGGGACCTAAATGTTATTAGTTCCAACATAATCCTAACCTGGCCTACATCTGTCCCCGTTCTTCTTAACTTTCTAAAGCAGGACTGAAATATAGTAAAGCATTCAGGTAAAGATTGGGTAGAATTTACGAAAGTCACATTTGTTTATCTAAAATACTTATACCGCATTATGATATCTATTTTTCAAATATTAACTATAGCTATTATGGTTGCGTGGAAGAGTTTTTATATGATTTTTTGTAACATACTACTGAATGAAAAATAAAGACACATTATTATTATATACATAGAGAATATTATTATGATGTTTAATTTCAGATTCCACTGAAAAATGTAAACCGTTCATTTGTAATGTTTATCTGTAACAATGGTACATCAAATAAAAGCAAAATGCAGTATAAGGTATTATGTAATGCGTTACCTTAGGTACTGGACTAGTTCATCATTTTAAATAAAAAGGTTTGTTGTCTGACTTACCGTTAAAAGTTCTAAATGGTATTATTTTTAGAGATCTGACAAACATTTTTCATTGTATTTCAGAACTCAGTAAAACTGATAATTAACTCTCCTTAGCAAGAAAACCAGAAATTGTGCGCGTAATTTTTTATATACAGCATGACATAATTTGGGAGTTTACACTATCTTGGAAATGGTAAGGAAAACGATGTCAGCTAAATCTTGCTAAAGTCGCATACTTCACTGCTCAATCTATATAATGGAAACAGATTCAAGTTATTATATTTAGTTCCTGAAATAACCTGAAAAAACTGAAAAACATATTCTGTAACTCTGTAGTTATTTGACGCAGCCCTTTCAAAATTAGTTATAATTTCTATCGAAGAATTCAAATATGTTCCCAAGTAGCACCGAAGTGACGGGAACAGGCCTGGGAACTTTAATATTGTAGGCATTACATAACTGTCCCTAAATTTTCGACTTTAGTGTAAATTCACCTTGTGGTATACCCGTGTAGTAACAATTACCTATGTGTTCTACTGTATAGTTATTCGGTTTTCAAGTAACTGCCGCAGTATGTGTAACGTCGCGGATACTACTCAGCATTACATTAAAGCATTCTCAACTTTAAAGTGAGAATTGGTACTAATGTCGACTGCACAGCCTTACCAAAGACTCACATCAAAGTAATGATAACTGAAAGTGTTCTATTTAAAGTTTCTGTAACGTTATCGAAAAATTTTCTGGAACTTTAAACTTTGTAACTTATTAGCGACATTTTCAATAAAAATAACGTTACTTCTACAAACAAAGAGCTTTTAAAGTGATTTTTACTACTCCCCACTAATTCAAAATAACTACATAGTGACGTATACGTTGAAAACATACTATAAAGTAATATAAACTTTTAAGACATTTATGTCAACACTTTCTTATTCGGAACGAATTGAACATGGCGTCGAAGAGCAGTAAAACAAAAAAAGATTTTCCGGCATTCATCGACCTTTTATGGAAAAGTTAAGTTATAGTTATGTGAAGTTAACAATTTAACAAATTATTTGATTGAAGTGGACCGACCATTATTTGTTTAAACAGATAAATAAGTAGGTTAGGAAACTCCTCGGGGAAATCGAACATTGTAGTGAAGAACCAACAAATGTTGAAGTAAAGAATGCAGTTGATGATGGAGCTTGCGATTTACCGTTAATTGTTATTAATTAAAATTTCGCCGATTGAACAAATTCGTGAAATTCGGACAAATTAATAAATTAGGAAGGTTATACAAAATTTACGGATATGCGAAAGTGATGAAATAACAAAAAATATGGATAAAAGTGTTAACTTTGGCCATTCAAAATTTTCGCCACAATGAATTTTGTTGGTATTTTAGGGCAATCCCTGTGTTATTCATTTGTTTGATTTTCGCTAATAATAGGTCCACCTGTTGACGTTTAGTCAGTTGTTAACGTTGCCAGTCCCAAACAATAAAATTATTTTTACCTAGATCAGATCAGCCAACCTTTTCTCTTTTTTTTTTAGTCGGCATTTCATTGGCTTTGGGATATAGCCATTCGCACAACGCCAGCTATATGTATACACTAAAAAAGTGAAGATCGTAAAGTCCGTGGGAACTTTGCAGTAACTTTTTCGCAGCAGCTTAGTAGACGCCAGTTTAAAGCTATCGAGAAAAATACGTCATTCGTTGCATTTGCTACTTCTTGGTAAACTTAACTACACAGTGAAATTGTTGTAGTTCCTATCACCATTTTTCAAGTAGCACAACTATAACGTTAGTCGCATCTGCCACTTTATGGTAAGTGTAACTTACTGTAAGGAAATAATTTTGGTTTTTGTCACTCCTATTAAGTGACTAATACTTTGTTGACATATACACCACTATAAAGTTACCCGAACTAATTTCGTCATTTTAATTATTGAGTGATGACGCTGTATTGACGTGGATAAAAATATAATTCTGAAAGAAATTTTTTTATTAATTATGATCACTTGCAAACATGTTTTATAAATAAATCAATAATATTACATCGCGATACATAAAATAAAAAATATTTATCATAAAAAATTTTGCATTTACAATATTGTAGATATAATTTTTGAACTTTTTAAAAGGAAGTCGAAGATCACGATATCGTAGACTGGGATCGATCACTTCTGAGCCGTTCTTATACAGAATCAGTATCTAAAAGCCGATTCCAGAGCCTACTAATGATGTTTTGGTTTACTCCTAATTCGGTAGCAATACCGACTTGACCCAAGTTAGCTTGGAGCATACCAATGGCCCTATTGGTATCAGGTTATGATAAATGACGCCTTGTTTCCATATTATTCAAAGATTCCACAGAATTTTTGCAGGTGCGTATTCAAGTGAAATGTTTCCAATGTACTTTCTGTGCACCAGTGTACATCAATTATTTATCTAAGAATTATCTTAATTTAGTAATATTAATACCAATTCCTTATTTTTTACAATTCACAATTTTTCCTAGATTCCAATACAGTTTTAATTTCCCACTTTCCTACTTTTTAATATAACACCGGTGTCCATTCAACCTTGTAATGAAAGATCAAGAAGATTCTCCAACATAATGTTTATTACACTCATAAAAGATATTGTATTAAATAGTCCTTTGGATATTAATTATAGTTTCCTTGTTTTATTTTATTGAAATAGATCTCAAAATATTACTCTCATTTAATAAACAAAGGTCCTCACTCAGAATTGACTAAGAAGCAACCAAACATATTAAAAACAAAACGAGTTTAAACCAGATTCTTATTTTTATGATTTATTGAACATATGTAGACCAATTGCTAATTATATTAGTTCTGGGAGTCATAATTTGCACCACTTTTAATTAAAATAGTTATTATTCTTTACCTGCTATGGATTATGCCGAAAGTAATACTGACGTGGTATTCCACAAAACATCATATATTGCACACTAATAGGTCCACCTGTTGACGTTTAGTCAGTTGTTAACGTTGCCAGTCCCAAACAATAAAATTATTTTTACCTAGATCAGATCAGCCAACCTTTTCTCTTTTTTTTTAGTCGGCATTTCATTGGCTTTGGGATATAGCCATTCGCACAACGCCAGCTATATGTATACACTAAAAAGTGAAGATCGTAAAGTCCGTGGGAACTTTGCAGTAACTTTTTCGCAGCAGCTTAGTAGACGCCAGTTTAAAGCTATCGAGAAAAATACGTCATTCGTTGCATTTGCTACTTCTTGGTAAACTTAACTACACAGTGAAATTGTTGTAGTTCCTATCACCATTTTTCAAGTAGCACAACTATAACGTTAGTCGCATCTGCCACTTTATGGTAAGTGTAACTTACTGTAAGGAAATAATTTTGGTTTTTGTCACTCCTATTAAGTGACTAATACTTTGTTGACATATACACCACTATAAAGTTACCCGAACTAATTTCGTCATTTTAATTATTGAGTGATGACGCTGTATTGACGTGGATAAAAATATAATTCTGAAAGAAATTTTTTTTATTAATTATGATCACTTGCAAACATGTTTTATAAATAAATCAATAATATTACATCGCGATACATAAAATAAAAAATATTTATCATAAAAAATTTTGCATTTACAATATTGTAGATATAATTTTTGAACTTTTTTTTTTTGAAAAAACAATTTTCTAGAGAGTACATCTCTTTTATCGAAATTGCATGATAATATTTTACAGAAAACGAGTAGTAGTCATTTTAATTTCCACACTCAGAGTGAATGCACATCATTATTTATTACTTATATTTCATTCAATCAATTTAACTTGGATGTCAATATGACTTCAAACTCAATAAGTCCGATTACATACATATATACTTTTTCTTCAAACGTCACAAAAGTCATCATTTTTAATGGTAAAATCTGACACAAAAATTGATGTTTTTGTTACTAATATAAAAATGTCAACACTTTTAATCCTAGGATTAAAAGTATTTTTAATCCTAGTATTAAAAGTATATTTAGATAAAAATTAAGCATTTTCGTATTAATTCAGTTTATTTATTGAAATATGAAATTCTTACAATCCAAAATTATTAAACAATGAAATGAAATACAAAACTTATTGATTAGGCTAGATATATAAATCCATTCAATTGTTATTATTTATTGATAATAATATTGAAAGTGCAGTTAGAACAAGTTGAATAAAAAATTAAACAAACCAGAAGAATCGACACTGTTAACATTTTTAACGGTGGTGGTAGCAATATCTGAAACTGTTACACTCTCAGTGGTATCGTGGGAACACATTTCTTGATTAATTTTTCCTTGATTTTCTACATTATTGCAAGCAGCTGTATTATCGAGATTCAAGGGATTGATACTATTACACGTAGTAGACCCATTGGTGCTAGTACTAGGTTCATCGAGTCGAAATATTTTTCTTGCTGTACTTTTTTTATTTTCTATAGATTCTTCTATATACCCCTCTGTAACAGTGTTCGACCTCCAACCCCCATGTCTTTTAAGATAAGTGACATCACCACCAGAAATCTATAAGAAAAGTGGCAGAAGTTCGACGTAAACAGTGTCCAGTACATTCATTTGCATTTGGTAAATTTAAATATTTTGCCACTTCTTTTGCGACACTACTAATTTTATGAACACCGACTACTGACCGTTGACATCTTCCATTTTGATACTTTATAAAAAAACACTTTCTTCAAAACCTTTTGGCCGAAGAGCAGCGTATTTTCTGTAAATAGGTACTCAAATATTTTTCTCCAAGCACCGTAAATGACCGACCCTTACCGGTCTTAGTATGAGGAACTTTTATCAGTAAAGCAGACTTAACATCTTCAATGTCATCAGTTTTTAAATAAATTAGTTCATCACAACGACATGCGCCCGCAATTCCCATTATTAAGGCAACCTATAAATAAAAATTACAAAATTTGCCTACTTCATTCTTTAATTTTAAACATACCTTCATCACTGAATAATGTATGTTAGGAGCAGCATCCAAAAACTGTTCAACTTGGTCCTTCGTTAAAACCCTAGCATTTTTAGGGGTATAACCATTACTTTGCCTTTTTAAAAATGCTTTCAACTTGGAAAATTTACTTATATCTACGCCATTCTTGAGAGTGAGTGTCGATTTCACCATTGAATACTGTGACTACAAAGTGTAACATTTCATTTTTGAGGACAGACTGGCAAAATATGCCAATAAAACACTTTCCGAATACGATTTTATATTATTTTCAGAGCACCATTGCATCAAACGATTATATGACCACTCATACACTTCACGCGAGTTTGGTGGTGGAAGATTTAAAGTCACTTGGTTAGCAATTTCAACCACCTCTGCTGGTATACTCGATAAATCTTCACAATCAGACATTTTTTTCTAATAATGGACTATAATAAATCACAATTTATTTGCTTAAATAGAAAGTTTGTTTATATTTATTGGCATCCCTAGCAACCACACAATATCCATAGCAATCACATAATGTTTGTCACAAGCAACACGATGAAACTGTTATGTCATATAATCGAAAATAATTATGTATGTACTTGATGTTTAAATTTAGAATTTTTTTTTGCGTTTGAAGAAAAAATAACATGTTTCATTCGGATTTAAAGTGTCTTTATTTGACTCGCAATTTTTGTGTTCGTTCAATACGCAACATAACAAACATAATTGCTCGTCAAACAAAGTGTCACTTTTAATCCTAATAAAACAATATACTATTGCTGTTCGACGAGAGAGAGACAAAATATAATTTGCTCTTTCTCCTACTACTAACAGAGCTAATCCAAAAGTTAGTCATTTCTATTACTTGCTTACGTTCCATTTACATAATAACCTAGTTTTCAGCACATAACAGAGAAGGTTCCCGAATAGTAATTGCTACGTAATAATGTATTCCCCATTTTGGCGAATGCTTGGTAGAAGGATTGTTCCCATTTCGCAAGAGTCCTTAGTTGAGGAAACTTTTAAAGTTCAACTGATAGTATCTACTACGTAGAGACAACTAAATGTGCTGCTTGAGTTATTAGAAACAATGAAGCTTGTTTTGTTCTCGAAATGTGATAAGTCAACTTTGTTTCTCTTATGGACTCCAAACTGAATTTTTTAATAATTAACTACTATAAATTTTGTTTAGTACTGTAACACTACTTCCTACAACAGTTTTACCTTTGAGTTTAGCTTTTCAAAAATGGGAACAAATCTATTTTTTTTTTCAATTCTCTTGACTAGCGTATTAAAAATTAAATTAAACCACATCATATCTGACAATATATTTGAAACCTACGGTCGAAATAATAGCCGGCTACTCATTTCTGAAAAGCTGTATCAACTAATTATGGAGATGTATATTTTGTAAAAGCGGATATTTCAGTCTATTAAGAATATAGTGGGAATATAGTGAGATAAAACTGAAGTGCTCTTGATCTCTTACCGTCCACAATATATCAATGATTTCAATTCGAAAAGAAGTTATTAGTAGTTACCTATAAAATAACAAGACATATTAAAATTGGTCTAGAGATTTGCGAAAAATTGAGAAAATCCCATTGCAAAAAGTATATGTATCTGCCATTAGACCAGAAATTTTAAGTCCTCAATACTGGTTCGGTCTCATGAATAATACATTTGGAAAAATCAAGGGGTGTTAAATGGAGTGACTTCAGTGACCCACAATTGTGCAACCAACATCAGATAGGTAAAACATGTATTACATTGTATTACATTACTTAGGGCGTCAAATTTCTATTTTGTTCAAAATTCGCTGTGGACTTTTCTCTTGAAGAAGACTATTTTACAAAGGTTAACTTCTTATAAGTCGCTGTTTTAATACAACTCTAAAATGACAAAAGTTTGGGATTTTAGCGATCTAAAGTTGAAGTAGACTAACCATAAACAACAGAATGTGGATTAAAGGAAACCGAGCCTTGACTACCTGGAGAAGATACAATAGCTAGAAACTGACAGGGTAGTTTTGTCTCGCAGGTAATCCTCTAACATTTGCAATAGTTTTATATTTTCGGAATGTCACCGCACAGGTCCCTCATTATGTCAATAAGGCGCAGTAAATGTTGAACTTTTGCATTACAGTAGCAGTTTGTTAAATACATTTGTTCGTTTAAGATATAATTTTCCCCCATAAAATGTTGAATTTCTTTTTTTTTCTCGAATAATAATTTTACTGACAAATTTAAATAATCAAAATCTGAATTTAATGCATGTTTCGTCTGAAAATAAGTACGTCTCACGATTAAAGATTATTTATTTTTCAGAAAAAGCTATGAATGATTACATGAAACAAGATGTAATTTGATTGGTACGCCATGTATGTATTTTCCTTAGATAGATAATAGATAGATTTATATACGAGAATATATTTGTACCAAATACATTAAACATGATTGACATATAGGAAAGAAACACTTAATTCACTTAGCTGCCGATATTTTATCAGCCCATGTTCAAAATAAAACAAATGAGGCTAACCCAAAGAAAGGTCGATAATAATCTTTTATGGCCTCTAGATATTGTTTCGAGCCCTCTGTGTTTGTATAAATAGACCACCTCTATTTTATACCACATTCAAATTAAAGAAGTAAATAATTCTCAATGTAGAAAAAAATTGCGGTTTTACATACGTATTAAATAGTAATTAAATACATTTTCTTCTGTTGAACTTTTTTCTTATTACCGTAGCTACCAATTTGTTTCTTCCCGTTAATGGTTTAATTTATATTTTTATTGCTTTAATGTAACCAAGCGTAATAAAATTTCTTATACTCGATCTACTTTTATGGCCTATATTTTTTCCACAAGCATTCAAAAACTACTTATTACTACACTTCATAATCGAAAGGACCACACTCGGTGATTGCTGTTGAGGTATGGAAAATGCAGTGGCGTACACGTTACATCGCACCAATAAATAATTTTAACAGAATATTTTGATCTAGCTCAGCTCAGCATACCGAAAGTCTTAAGACATCTCTACCTTTTTTTCCAAACCCAGGAGTTATTAAATTTACATCCACCCTATATACAGTGGAGTGCCGACCCTTTCGGTGTGGAGGGCATAGCATTCTTGGGGCGCAAACGTAATAACAGTGTATCCAAATGGAACATAATTTTAAATTAAAAATATAAAAAATGTTACCTCAAAGGTATTAATAACATTTCCAACATGCCGATAGCTTCTGCCAAATGTTTTTCTGACACATTTGCAATTCACCCTCGCTATTTTGGTATGTAAATTCAAATTTGTTGTGTATTTCTGAATCGTTAAAGGCCATCGTTTATAATATAATATTTCACACACTGTGTCCTGGTATTCCGAAACCACCAGAGCCGATTCTTACACATTGGGGAACGTGATTGAAGGCAGCTTTTTATTATGCTGAATATTTTCAACAAATAAAAGCTGTGATACTACAGTTCAACCCTAACGAGGCTGCCGCTATTAAGGAAAGCCAGACAAGCCTTCAAGATGTTTCCCTTGAAACAGATTTAAAAACTATTTATAACAATTATAGAGGACTACACGACGCAATAGAAAAATTGCAAAATACTTCGTTGTCGTTAGTGGAATCGTTGCAAATAGTGGACGACGTAAATACACAGCTACAGACTATAAATGACGCAATAAATAAGCCCGTTATTGAAAAATTCGAGAGTGTATTACGGAAAGACCCTGATTTTACCAAATTAAGACAAATTTGTGATGGTACATCTACAGCTGCGTTAAGTGAGTTCACAGAGTGTTTTACTTATGCCTGTATTACTTCCGTAGATGTCGAACGGTCTTTTTCAAAATACAACCAAATTTTTTCACCACAGCGAACATCGCTTACTGAGACAACTGTAGAAACATATCTGATGCTACATAGTTATTATAGAAGTGCTCCAGTTTGTGATAACGACAACCAGGCTACTTCATAAATCTGCTTAAGAAGGTGAGTTTTGTACATATTTTTATAAAGTGTACCAGTATTAATAAAATTTATTTCCATTTATTTTATTTATTTATTTATTATTAGTTATCACTTAGATATACAATGTACATATGTGAACGTCATTTAACAGTTTAACAATAATGTGCAGCACTAAGCTTACAAAATATAAGGAAATACATAAAAAAAGAATTTAAAGCGAACGAAATAGTACAAAAACATACATCACAATATATAAAATATTTTTGTTTTTATTATTGTACTTATTCAAGTATTATGATATGATGCATACCCAGTACGTCTCTGTAGGATTAATGACCTTGGCAATGCTTAATCATCACATCATCACACCACACAGTTGCTTTGATAATTAAACTTGTAATTTAAAGCAAATGAATTGTGACAAGAACATAATTCATGTTTTAGGGAGGCGATTAAGAAAACATTTTAAACAACAATTTCGCTTATGTACAGAGTGTTCCAAAAATACACGATGCAAGGAATATATTCCTTACGTCAAAATAAGACAGTTCCTATGAAGATGGATGGATGAGTTCCGAAGATACAGGGCAATGAAGGGCTATCAGAAAATAAACATTTTCCTACTTTAATAAAGAACAATTTGTTTGTTTTTCCACGATATTTGGTTTAACTGATTGGAGGTAATCATTTAACATACAATTTATTCCATATCACTTATGCGGTCTTGCCATTAACTTTTTTAAGGAAGCAAAATGGTATTTTTACTCAAGGAATCTACTACAGCGGTTTGGTCCATTTCTTAATAAATAAGTAATAATAATAATAAATTAATTAACCATTTTTTGATACAAAATATGTACGTGTGGCATGTCAGTCTATAGATATAAAAAATTGTAAATACAAACATTATAATTATAAATAATAAATATAGCAATACAACAGAAAAAAATAGTTAGTACTAACAAACATATAAGCATATAAGAGACAGCAACATCTAATATTGTCAATATGAATTCATAATGTTTTTAATCAACACCTTGTAACGACACTGATCGCCAGAAAAAGTGGGACAGCAAGAGAAATTAGTGTATTTTTAATTAAAACTTTTCCCAGTGTACGCAAAACGTATAAAATTGTTTCTTGGTGTATTTTTTTAACTCTTTTAGCCGTTTAAGAACATAGTTATTTGAGAAGGATAACCTCAATTTTTAGGATAAAGGGTGTCTGACGAGAGTTTGGATACATGACATACACAAAGGATAAGCGATTATAAAATGAAATTTCTTTATTTAGTAACGAGTATTCCCTCCCCTAGCTCTGATCACACTCTCAAGTCATTGCCTGATCCGTCTGTGCAGCAGATCCCATATGTGTTCTATGGGATTTAGGTCAGGACTACATGCTGGCACTCTAAGACTCCAATACCAACGTCATGGAGGTAATTTCTAACAATTCTGGCCACGTGCGGTCAAATATTATCGTGCAATAAAAAAAATTGCTTACCAATAAACCCCACATTAATTATCACATGCTCTTCTAACATGTTATTAATAAACCTCCATCTACGAACACAAGCTCTGTACCAGCCCACACTATTACAGACCCACCACCGAGGCTCACTCTCTCACTTAAGTTGAATTGCGCTTATCTTACTCCTCGCCTTCTCCACACTCTCTCTCGTCTCTCCTGGAGACCTCAAAGCAAATTGAGACTCATCAGAGAAAAAAACATTGCTCCATTGTCTAATATTCCAATTGAGATGTTCGCGTCCGAAATTGAGCCTGGCCGCACGATAATTCTGGAGAAGTTTGGGGCCTGTTGCTGGTCTTCTAGCAAATAAATTGGCTTCAACTAGTCTTCTCTTAACAGTTCTATCGTTGACGTTAACTTCACTCACTTCCTGTAGTTTAGTCCTTATATTGTCTCGCAGGATAGAAATTACGATGAATCGATCATCGCGAGTAGCTGTGCTTCGCGCCGGCACCCGAAAACCGCCCGGCCCCCCAAGGCCCGCCACCGACCCGGGGGGGAAAATTTTCTTTTTTTTTTTTTTTTTGGGGATTTCTAATGTCATGTGATTCCTGGTATTGTATGAACGACTATTATTCAAAGTAACTTGCATAATTCTGATAGTGTCAGTGCCCTACACTATCTCTTTGTTTCACTACCATAATATATTCCTTACTATTACTTTTTCTGTAATCGACTCTTACAATTTCTTGCGAAATGCCACAATTTATGATGCCATAAGAAATTACTGAGTGGAAATGAGCAAAATAGTAAATTAGTAGTACGGGTCTATCAATTACTTTTTGTTTGATTTCTTACATATATATTGGTGCAATCTATTGCGGGTTACTTCGATGTGAGAAGTCCATGTATAGTTGTTAAAAATTCGTATACCTAAAAATTTTTTAATATTTCCTAGTTTAGAGCTACCACTTTTTATTCCTATTAACAAGCTCTGATCAAATGTTTTCTTAGATGAACTAATTCTTAAAGCTAATGATTTTTTATTATTTAATATTAATCTATTTTGCATAAACCAACTGTGAGCTTCCTGTAGCTTTTCCAATAAGAGAATTCACATTTACTTCACTCACCAGAATAGTGGTATCATAGACGTACATAATAGAATTCTGTACAAAATAGTCATTTACGTAAGTGATATATAATAGTGGACCCAGAAGGGACCCCTGTGGTACTCCAATAAATGAGGGCAGTAAACTGGTTTATAATTGCTGATTTCTACATATTATATCATATTTTACGTATAACTAGTAAACCATATTTGAAATGATATCTTTCAATTTTATTGAATAGAATTAATGTGCTACTAGTCTGTTATTTTGCAATAATAACCCTATTTTGAAATACATTAAATGAGAAATAACGCCCTAGGGCGTTATGAATATCCATCACGCCCTAGGGCATTATAAATGTATACCTCATATATATTTTCACCACAACACAACACAAAACAACTAAATAGTGATGGTGTTATTGCAAAGTTACGGCGTTTACAAACAATTTTGATTATTTTCTTCTCTCTCTCTCTCTCTCTTTTAAATTGAATCGTCCTGAACATAATAGATGTCAAATTAATCAATCGTAAATATCACAGAATTTTCGAATTAAATGACAGACTAGTAGGACATTAAATGTTGAAAGCACCACGGATGTTATAAAATAATGACGCTCTCAGGCCAGAGTCCCTCGGGAAGTACACTGTCGACCTCGGTGCGTTATTATTCTTGTAACACCCTTGATACCTTAATAACTATTTGTGGTACCAAGTCAAAAGCTTTGTTTAAATCGACAAACATACCTACTGTTTTTTTCACATCCGAACTTTTTATTCTGATATATCGAGAAATTTTTTTACCTCATTTATTGTTGATAGATTTTTACGAAATTCGAATTGAAAAGAATTAAATAGATTATGTTTGTCAAAATAACTTACAGCATGCTGTGACACAGATTTTTCAAAGTTTTTGAGAACGAACTTAATAAAGATATGGGTCTAAATTTTCAATTTTGGCTTTATTGCCAAATCTGTGCTGCTTTATAATTTTAGCAGTTTTTTATTTTTCTGGGAAAATATCCTCATTAAGGGAGCAAAATGATACATACATTTCTTCAAAAGGTTAGTACTTATATTAGCATCTCCTAATGCATTCTAATTTTTCAAATTTTTGATACTGTTTAATATATCTAGTTCGCTAGCAGGTTCGAGGTATGGATTTCTGTTAAACTGCTTATTAGATAAGTTATTTCTTGACAGGTTTGCATCTAAGAGTAATGACAAAGTATTATTAAAGAAATTATTATATTGGTTTGATACATATTCAGTCACAAACAATAGAGTTATCAGATTGTTCTAGTTGATCCCCCGGCCTTGTGACCGGTTGGGTGGGCCGGAATTGTACGAGAACGGCCAGGAATATTCTGGAATGTTCTAGACCGCGTGAATGGATGTATAAATAAGACATACGGTGGGCCGAGACTCAGTCTTAAGTTAAACGTGAACGAGTAAAGAAGAAATAAAAAAGAGACTTATAAGTGTTCAGTTGTGATTATAATTAAGACAGTTATTAATCTATTATTGTTAACTGTTAATTAGTAAATAAAGTAAGTGAGTAAGTGTTAACTGAACTTTCAGTCAACAAATCTACGAGTATAGGTGTTTGTGTGGATAGCAAACACGTAACAATATGTTGTTTTTATTTGGTTTTACAATTTTCAAAGCTGTCTTTGATTATTTTTTGGAGTTTACTAAAAGTGAATCAAGATAAATGTTTGTCCCATTTAGTGGCATTTTTATAAATTTGTTTGTACTTTTTATATTACAATTTTATTGCTTCACCTCCTATCAATGTTAACTCGTACAAGTCCTTTAATGTTTGGATACCCTGCATAGGTACAGAAACATTGTAGGTACATTGTTTATTTTATATATTTTAAACAGTAATCTATTATATATTTTTATCCAAAACGATCTTGAGATAGTTGTTACAATAAGACAACAAATGCAATCATTGTAGTGGTATGTACTTTTTAAATATTTACAGAAAAATTAAAATATTGTTTTTATACTTCGTGTTGTCGTGCATAACTTGCCGGCCACCATCAGAAAACATAATTTTACTGTTAGGTAGTATTTAAAATGAAAATAAATATAATACTATGTATATTTTATACAACACCTACTATTTAATTCAAAAAGGTCATCCCATTTTCCTATTTCACTAGATTTATTCCTATCGAGTAACTGTATCAAGTAATTTTACTATAATATTTAGCCAGCCACCATTAAGTAATATACTTCGGAATATTTCTATCGGAATGAGACAAGAATGTTGTATCGTTGTATCACTAATACTTTCTCGAGGAATATAAATTATATATTGGCTCCGCATCTGTCGGAAAGTATGAACGATCAATTGAATTACTGTTCACTATAAATATAAACCTGAAATCTGTGCAATTTGTACAAACCTAATACATTTTGCTTCTAGAATCGAATAATCAAAATACCAAGTAAATTTATGTTACAGTGGCGGTTCGGTAAAGAGGCAACAATTATATTTCATTTCATTCCAAATTACATTGTTACCACTGATATTGCACGATATTTATTAACAGTTTATAAGAAAATCGTAATAATAATAATATTATAATAAGACACCACATATAGTGAAATCCCCCTGTGTCCCTAAACTAATGTTGTGCTAGACGAGGTCCACATTTTAGGCCAATAGAGACCAGGGAGGTTGGTCTATGGAAGCAAGGGAAGCAGTGCTTCCCTTGGGATTATTTAAAAAAAAACACATAATTAGAACCTAATTATTATTTATCATATATATTAATCATTAAAATTTACTTTTACATAATTTCAATAGACACGGCTCTGCATTTCAATAGCTGAGATAATGTTGCACGATAAAACCGTAACGATGACGCACTAGATGAATCGAGCCAACACGAACTCGCGCGACTTCGATATAAGCAACTTCTTGAAGTGCATCCCATCCCCACTTCATAACCTTGATATCTGAGCCGTATAGCATGGAAATGTGTCTTGTTTTATAGATTTTAATCTCGATTTTAATATTATACTTAATATTAATCTTCCTAGTAATATTCTCAGCTTTTGTGCTATATTTGTAAAAACTTGTTTGGTGTTCCTAAACCTGTGGAGCGGCGACAAGTGATTTTTAAAACGTTAAATATTAGTGTGCGTATAAGCAGTTTTAGAATTGCTTATTCAATATGGAAGCTGGTCCTAGCACTGTGGAAAATATTATTTGAGTTTGTGCGGTGTGCAATTTGTTGAAAAAGGGATTTTCAACATATTCGTTTCAAGATAAACTGGATATTATTAGAAACGGGAGACCAACACCTGATTTTAAACTTTTAAAAAACGAAAGTTAAATCATGCCATAGGTACTTTAATATTGAAATGTACAGTGCTAATCAGTGGTTAACGGGTTGTGAAAATTTGTGTAAATTGTTTTGTTGGCCATGTGTACTTTTCGCAAATGAAAAAGGTGTTTGGAATAAAAATGGCTTTTCAGATTTAAACAACATTCACAAAGCGACAAAGAGGCATGGCCAAGGGTGAAATACTTTCGCGCGGAGCTAAAAAAAAAAAATTTTTTTTTAAACAATTCAGGATTCTTTTTTTTTTACCATTTTGGGAAAAAAAACCCCCACCCCCCAAAAATATTTAAAAAAAAAAAAATTTGGGTGAAAAATATTTTTTTTTTTTTTTTTTTTCCCCCCCCCCAAAATTTTTTTTTTTTTTTGCCCCCTCTCTCCCCCCCCTTTTTTTTTTTGGGGCACCCCTCCTTTTTTTTTTTTTTTTTTATTAAAAAAATTATAAAAAATAATTAATACCCCCCCCCCCCCCCCCCCCCCCCCCCCCCCCCCCCCCCTACTTTCCCTATTTTTTCTCTCTATTTTTTTAATAATTTTTTTTTAAAAAAAAAAAAAAAAAAAAAAAAAACCCCCTTTTTTTCTTCCCCCCTTATAAAAAAACCCCCAATCCTCTTATTCAACCTGCTCCCCCCCCCTCCCCCCCCCACCAAACCCCAAGGGCGGACCCCAGGGGCCTCCCTCTGCCCCCCCCCCCCCCCCACCCCAAAACACCCCCCCCCCCCTCTCCCCCCCCCCCCCCCCCCCCCCCCCCCCCCCCCCCATATATATTTATTTTTTTTTTTTTTTTTTTTTTTTTTTTTTTTTTTTTTTTTTTTTTTTTTTTTTTTTTTTTTTTTTTTTTTTTTTTTTTTTTTTTTTTTTTTTTTTTTTTTTTTTTTTTTTTTTTTTTTTTTTTTTTTTTTTTTTTTTTTTTTTTTTTTTTTTTTTTTTTTTTTTTTTTTTTTTTTTTTTTTTTTTTTTTTTTTTTTTTTTTTTTTTTTTTTTTTTTTTTTTTTTTTTTTTTTTTTTTTTTTTTTTTTTTTTTTTTTTTTTTTTTTTTTTTTTTTTTTTTTTTTTTTTTTTTTTTTTTTTTTTTTTTTTTTTTTTTTTTTTTTTTTTTTTTTTTTTTTTTTTTTTTATTTTTTTTTTTTTATTTTTTTTTTTTTATTTTTTTTTTTTTTTTTTTTTTTTTTTTTTTTTTTTTTTTTTTTTTTTTTTTTTTATATATTTTTTTTTTTTTTTTTTTTTTTTTTTTTTTTTTTTTTTTTTTTTTATATTTTTTTTTTTTTTTTTTTTTTTTTTTTTTTTTTTTTTTTTTTTTTTTTTTTTTTTTTTTTTTTTTTTTTTTTTTTTTTTTTTTTTTTTTTTTTTTTTTTTTTTTTTTTTTTTTTTCCAACGTATAACTTATACTGCACAAGTATATATACAGTATAAATAGTATAAGTTATACGAGATATACGTACTGAAAGTGTAGGGTGTCTCAACTAAGTACTTCACTTAAAACTCGCAAATCACAAATACATCTAAAGTTGAAGTTGTAATCGGGCATTGTCGACTACGAATACATATTTGACCAACATTTTACTTGAATATGATACAATTCAGTCATGGGGTGTCATTGAGATTAGATTAAAGTTGATGTATCGTATCACCTAATTTACTTGAATTATAAAACTTCGTTTGAACCTAAGACACTTCCTACATATTGCACAGTTTCCAAAACTAGTACATTCCGACATTTTTGTGCGTTTAATAAAAAACCTTAATAACATTTTGCTCTAAAGTTTTTATAAAACATAGTTTACCTAAAAAGATGAAAGTTTGCAAAGCTCTAGCGATCACCCTGTATAATGCTATAGCCCAATTTCAATAGGAAGTATTCTACTGTACTATTCTACATATCTTCCAAATTTGGAATCAAAATTTTGAATCTAACAAGTTATCGTGCTTAAATGAAACGATCTACACACACACACACACACACACACACACACACACACACGCACGCACACACGCACGCACACGCACGCACGCAGCGTGCGCGCGCGCCCACACACACACGCACGTACGCACGCACGCACGCACACGCACACACCACACCCACGCGCACACACACACGCACACACACACACACACACATATACACAGGCAAACTTTATTTTAATATTTAAGTTCAGCGTGTTATGAAACGAATTTCTGTGCACAATATTTTTTTTCTGTGATGATTAATACAAATTTTTGTCCGGTTACAATGTATTTGTGATACCTATTTGATGAAATCAAATAGGTATAATAATATTGAGCGGCAGCTCACTAGGCAAAGCAATATTTCTACAATGTTTCAGCAAGATAATTTTAAAAATGTGATATTGTAGCAATATTACACTATATGGATAGCAGATGTAGCATATGAAAGTGAAAAAATAATACTGTTAGTTCTCACGAGACATCGCAAATTAAATTTTGTTTTGCTGCATTCTGTAATTATTATAAAAACATAAAATAGCCATATAGTATAAACGTTGTTTATTTATTAATAAAGTCAATAACACTGATACACAATGTAATAGGGGTGATACTAGTAAATATTACCGATTAAGTAGGCAGTAAATTAAAAAAATTAAGTTTTTAATGATCATGTTTCGTATGGAGCAATGATTAAATCAAAACTATGAACAATCCAGCAGCGATAAAATGAATAAACGTGTAATTTTAAGTACAAATTCATTCTCCACGACTTCCACGCGTGTTTTTGGAGAAAATTATGCACGGAATCGTTTTTGCCGTCCCAATAAACATCCCGTCTCAGAAGTTCGTCTCGAACAAATCTTTCCTAGCTTCTACTTTCTTGAAAAATATGGAAATTTCAGAACTGCAATAAAATCTGCGAAAATCATTAACTTTCTTAAACAGCGTTTCATCGCCAAACTCCTGAACAGTAATGTTCCTAGGCACCTGCTTTGATATGAGACTTACCTGGGATGATCATGTTGACAGTATTTATAAAAAATTAAACAAGGCTTATTACGCCATTTTACAGTTGAAAGATATCCTGGATGATTCAGATCTTTTAAACATAATGGCATATCCACATATATCCTTGAACATAATGTGCTGGGATCGTGGGAGAGATTTCAATAGAATTTTTGTAGCTCAAAAAAAACTGTTGAGATTAATCTTCAACATGAAGAATAAAGAAAGCTGCAGACAAGTTTTTAAAACTACATATCTATTAACTGCGCCAGCTATATATATATTTATAAATGTCTAATATTTGTTAAAAGAAATCGACATTTATTTGAATATAATTATTTTGTACACGATCATAGCACAAGGCATGGTAATCTTCTACGTATCCCCCGTTATCATACCACGACATTTAAACATTCACCTACCTATAACGGCATAATTTTTATAATAAATTACCAGCTGATATAAGGAATATAAATGAGTTTCTAATCTTTAAAAAGAAAGTAAAAAATCTACTGACTAATGGTTGTTATTATAACATGGGTGAATTTTTAAATGATTCTTTCACTTCATAATGTTTTTTTCCGTCTCGCATTATTAAGCATTTGGTAATTTGCTAACTGTTTTAATTCCTTAGACTTTTTTAAATGTATGTATTTTAAATTGACCAACATACTATTATGTAAGTGTACCTATATGTATGACTGAATATGTATGATGTGTACATATATTAATGTATACCTAGACTATATCTAATATGTTATAAATTTTGATTGTCATTATTTATGTATATTTTTATCTATCTCCATTGTTTGTTATTTACACTTAAATTACTATTCTATCCTAGATGACTTTTCATATCTGTATACTATACAGCTACACATGAATAAATATTATTATTATTATTATTATTATTAATTTTCGACGCAGGACAACTTTCTCTACATCTCTCCGCCATCCAAAACTTCGAAAGAATTTTTTTCGATTTTTCTCCATTTTAATTATTCGTTTCTCACAAAATTTCATTCTTTAGAAAAGTGTTTAACGATCGTGTTTCGTATAGAACAGTCATTAAATCAAACCAAGCAGCGAGAAAATGGATGAAAGCGTAATTTTACGCACACATTCGCTCTCCACGATTTCCACGTGTGTTTTTGGAGAAAATTATACACGGAATCGTTTTTGCCGTCCCAAGTATAAATAGTATAAGTTATACGAGATATACGTACTGAAAGTGTAGGGTGTCTCAACTAAGTACTTCACTTAAAACTCGCAAATCACAAATACATTTAAAGTTGAAGTTGTAATCGGGCATTGTCGACTGCGAATACCTACATATTGGACCAATACTCGAATATAATACAATTCAGTCATGGGGTGTCATTGAGATTAGATTAAAGTTGATGTATCGTATCACCTAATTTACTTAAATTATAAAACTTCGTTTGAATCTAAGACACGTCCTGTATATTGTACAGTTTCCAAAACTAGTACATTGCGACATTTTTGTGCGTTTAATAAAAACCTTAACATTTTGCTCTAAAGTTTTTATAAAACATAGTTTACCTAAAAGATGAAAGTTTGTAAAGCTCTAGCGATCTAACAAAAGTTATTGTTCTTAAATGAAACGATCTACACACACACAACATACATACATACATACATACATACACACAGGCAAACTTTATTTCAATATTTAAGTTCAGGGTGTTATGAAATGAATTTCTGTGTACAATATTTTTTTTCTGTGATGATTAATACAATTTTTTGTCCGGTTACAATGTATTTGTGATACTTATTTGATGAAATCAAATAGGTATAATAATATTGAGCGACAGCTCACTAGGCAAAGCAATATTTCTACAATGTTCCAGCAAGATAATTATGAAAATGTTATATTGTAGCAATATTACACTATATGGATAGCAGATGTAGCATATGAAAGTGAAAAAATAATACTGTTAGTTCTCACGAGACATCACAAATTAAATTTTGTTTTGCTGCATTCTGTAATTATTATAAAAACATAAAATAGCCATATAATATACACGTTGTTTCTTTATTAATAAAGTCAATAACACCGATACACAATGTAACAGGGGTGATACTAGTAAATATTACCGATTAAGTAGGCAGTAAATTAAAAAATAAAGTGTTTAACGATTACGTCTCGTATGGAGCAGTCATAAAATCAAAACTATGAACAAGTATTACAACCTTTAAGTCTAACCTCCGTATCCACCTCTGATATGTGCATAAGTTAAGCGTGCGCTACGCGCACCCTCGGCACGTTGCAAGGCATCTTCCTCTGTCGAGGAAAAAATTTGTATATTATTGGCCGTCACGCCGTTACGTTGCGTCGCATCGAATTCGGCCATAAGACTTTTTTGCGTCTTTCGCGACGTGGAACGACGCACCCTCCGCGATTTTGCCGAAAAGACGCGTTCCGAAATTAGCCCCCTCCACGACCCCCCTTCCAATTTTTTCGCGGAAATCCCCCCTCGAGTAATGCCCGCCCACGGGAGCGCGTTCCTTAATCTGCCGACTAAGTATTTTTTTCGGACGATCGAAAATTTTCGGCGCGTCGACGGCCGCCACGCCGTTACGATACGTCGGATCAAATTCGGTCATAAGACTTTTTTGCGTCGTTCGCGACGAAGAACGACACACCCCCCGCGATTTTGCCGAAGAGGCGTGTTCTGAAATTAGCCCCCCTTCTCCGACCCCCCACCCCCTACCAATTTTTTTTGCCAAAACGTCTCCTCGAATAATATCCGCCCACGGAAGCGCGGTCCTTAATCTACCGACGAAGTATTTCTTTTGGTCGATCGAAAATTTTTGGTGCGCCGACGGTCGCCACGCCGTTACGATGCGTCGGATCGAATTTGGTCATAAGACTTTTTTGCGTCGTTCGCGACGCAGAACGACACGCACCCCGCGATTTTGCCGAAAAGGCGCGTTCCGAAATTGGCTCCCCCTCCCCGACCCCCGACTCCCCCTCCAATTTTGTCACGTAAACCTCTCCTCGAATACTACCTACCCACGGGAGCGCGGTCCTTAATCTGCCGACGAAGTATTTTTTCGGACGATCGAAAATGTTCGGCGCGTCGAAGGCCGCCACGCTGTTACGATACGTTGGATCAAATTCGGTCATAAGACTTTTTTTGCGTCGTTCGCGACGAGGAACGACGCACCCCCCGCGATATTGCCGAAGAGGCGCGTTCCGAAATTAGCCCCCCTTTTCCGATCCCCCCCACCCCCCCACCAATTTTTTTTACCGAAACGTCTCCTCGAATAATATCCGCCCACAGAAGCGCGGTCCTTAATCTACCGACGAAGTATTTCTTTCGGTCGATCGAAAATTTTTGGCGCGCCGACGGCCGCCACCCCGTTACGATGCGTCGGATTGAATTCGGTCATAAGACTTTTTTGCCTCGTTCGCGACGCAGAATGACACGCACCCCGCGATTTTGCCGAAAAGGCGCGTTCCGAAATTGGCTCCCCCTCCCCGACCCCCCACTCCCCCTCCAATTTTGTCACGTAAACCTCTCCTCGAATACTATCTATCCACGGGAGCGCGGTCCTTAATCTGCCGACGAAGTATTTTTTTCGGACGATCGAAAATGTTCGGCGCGTCGAAGGCAGCCACGCCGTTACGATACGTCGGATCGAATTAGGCCATAAGACATTTTTGCGTCATTCGATACGAAGAACGACGCGCTCCCCGCGTTTTTGCCGAAAAGGCGCGTTCCGAAATTAGCCCCCCTCTCCGACCCCCACCCCCTCACATTTTTTTTACGGAAATTTCTCCTCGAATAACTTCTGCCCACGGGAGCGCGATCCTTAATCTGCCGACGAAGTATTTCTTTCGGACGGTCGAAAATTTTCGGCGCATCAGAGGCCGCCACGCCGTTACAATGCGTCGGATCGAATTCGGTCATTAGACTTTTCTGCACCGTTCGCGACGTAGAACGACACGCCGTACGCGAATTTGCCGAAGGGGTGCCTTCCGAAATTAGCCCCCCTTCCCCCCTACCCCACCCCCCTCCAAATTTTTCCCGAAAACCTCTCGTCGAAAAATATCCGCCCACGGGAGCGCGGTCCTTAATCTGCCGACGAAGTATTTTTTTCGGACGATAGAAAATTTTCGGCGCGTCGAAGGCTGCCACGCCGTTACGACGCGTCGGATCGAATTTGGTCTTATGACTTTTTTTGCGTCTTTCGCAACGTGGAACGACACGCCGTGCACGATTTTGCCGAAAAGACGCGTTCCGAAATTTGCCCCCCCCTACCTGACCCCCACCCCCCTCCAATTTTTTCACGAAAACTCCCCATCGAGTAATGCCCGCCCACGGAAGCGCGTTCCTTAATCTGCATATTTACTATTTTTTTCGGACGATCGAAAATTTTCGGCGCGCCGACGGCCGCCGCGCCGTTACGACGCGTCGGATAGAATTCGGTCATAAGACTTTTTTGCGTCGTTCGCGACGTAGAACGACACGCCGTGCGCGAATTTGCAGAAATGGCGTTTTCCAAAAATAGCCCCCCTCCCCGACTCCCCGACCCCCTCGATTTTTTCCGAGACCCCCCCGCCGAACGACGGCCCCCACGGTTTCAGAAGTTCGTCTCGAACAAAACTTTCCTAGCTTCTAATTTATTGAAAAATATGGAAATTTCAGAACTCAATAAAATCTGCGAAAATCTATAACTTTCTTAAACAGCGTTTCATCGCCAAACTCCTGAACAATTCTCGACGCAGGACAACTTTCTCTACATCTCTCCGCCGTCCAAAACGTCGAAAGAATTTTTTCGATTTTTTCTCCGTTTTATTCTTCTCAAAAATTTAATTCTTTACAAAAGTGTTTAACGATCGTGTTTCGTATAGAACAGTCATTAAATCAATCCAAGCAGCGAGAAAATGGATAAAAGCGTAATTTTACGCAAACATTCGCTCTAAACGATTTCCACGTGTGTTTTTGGAGAAAATTATGCACGGAATGGTTTTTGCCGTCCCAAGTATAAACAGTATAAGTTATACGAGATATACGTACTGAAATTGTAGGGTGTCTCAACTAAGTACTTCACTTAAAACTCGCAAATCACATATACATCTAAAGTTGAAGATGTAATCGGGCATTGTCGACTGCGAATACATATTTGACCAACATTTTACTCGAATAACAATTCAGTCATGGGGTGTCATTGAGATTAGATTAAAGTTGATGTATCGTATCACCTAATTTACTTGAATTATAAAACTTCGTTTGAATCTAAGACATGTCCTGTATATTGTACAGTTTTCAAAACTAGTACATTGCGACATTTTTGTGCGTTTAATAAAAACCTTAATAACATTTTTCTCTAAAGTTTTTATAAAACATAGTTTACCTAAAGGATGAAAGTTTGCAAAGCTCTAGCGATCTAACAAAAGTTATCGTTCTTAAATGAAACTTTATTTCAATATTTAAGTTCAGGGTGTTATGAAACGAATTTTTTCGATTTTTCTCCGATTTCGAAATTTTCAAGCAAAAAATTTTCAAACTGCACGGAATCGTTTTTGCCGTCCCTAAAAACACCCCCTCCCAGATGTTCATCTCGAACAAAACTTTTCTAGCTTCTAATATTATGATCGAAGAATATGGAGGTTTACATTAAAAGACCACTTGCATTTTGACTTTTTGTTTAGAACGTAAAACTTTATGGTTGATATCTTTTCGTACGTAATTTGAACTAAAAATTCGAAATTCGGTATTATCTAAACTCTATCTCCTACGGTCTTCGAGATAAGGCCGTTTTTTCGCGAACAATTCATAAATTGATTAATGCCGAGTTAATTATTCGTTTCTCAGAAAATTTCATTCTTTACAAAAGTTTTTAACGATCGTGTTTCGTATAGAACAGTCATTAAATCAAACCAAACAGCGAGAAAACGGATAAAAGTGTAATTTGACGCACAAATTCGCTCTCCACGATTTCCACGTGTGTTTTTGGAAAAAATTATGTACGGAATCGTTTTTGCTGTCCCAAGAAACATCCCGTCTCTGAAGTTCGTCTCGAACAAAACTTTCCTAGCTTCTAATTTCTTGAAAAATATGGAAATTTCAGAACTGCAATAAAATCTGCGAAAATCAATAACTTTCTTAAACAGCGTTTCATCGCCAAACTCCTGAACAATTTTCGGCGCAGGACAACTTTCTCTACATCTCCCCGTCATCCAAAACGTCGAAAGTTTTTAACGATCGCGTTTTGTATGGAACATTCATTAAATCATGTCTATGAACAACACAGCAGCAAGAAAATGGATAAAAGTGTAATTTTATGCACAAATTTGCTCTCCACGACTTCCACGTGTGTTTTTGGAGAAAATTATGCACGGAATCGTTTTTGCCGTCCAAAAAAACATCCTGTCTCAGAAGTTCGTCTCGAACAAAACTTTCCTAGCTTCTAATTTCTTGAAAAATATGGAAATTTAAGACCTGCAATACGATCTTCGAAAATCATCAATAACTTTCTTAAACAGCGTTTCATCGCCTGAACAATTTTCGACGCAGAACAAGTTTCTGTACGTCTCCCCGCCAACCATAACGTCGAAAGAATTTTTTTCGACTTTTCTCCGTTTTCGACTTAGAAAATGTTCAAGCCAAAATTTTCAATCCTCCATAACTTTTTAAATTCAAATTTCACGAAGAAACATCAAGAGTAGAAATCCGCTCAGTTTCTCTCCGAAAAACCAACGCCACCAAGAAAATTCTAAATTTTAATTTTTTTTTTTGAAGTAACGAACAGGACACCAAATTCCAAGGTACAAGTAATGAAATTTCAAATTTCCAACAATAAATCCAACTATAAAGGCCAGCTAGAGAGTAATCTGGAAATCAAACCTGAAATCGAGCTTGAAAGTAAGTTTAAAAGTAAGCTTGAAAGCAAGCTTAAAGTCCTACAAAGAGAAACTTATTATAAGACCAATATTAACTTAGCTTGAAAGTAAATTTTAACTCAAAAAATTGATAATTACTTGAAAATGTAAGACGGGCTTCTGCAGTTAAAAATGTTTGATTTCCGCCTATCTGCTATAATCCCAAAATGTATTTACGATGTGGTACAACCAAAACCACAACTTAATAATACGGATACATTCTAAAATCCCACACGAAGAAATCGAACTGTGATTTGCTTGCCTGCCTGCCGCCTGCCTGCCTACCTGCATGCTTGTCCGTGATAAAAAGTGCAAGTGTCAAAACTAGAAAAAATTTTTTTTTTGGAAAAACGTTTCCGACGAAAAAAACTTCATATTCGTGTTCAGCGTACTCGATTTCACCAAAATTGAAGCATCTTCCCGGAATGTAAGTACCTAAATAAAAAACTAATAACAGTAAAATGCTAGTTATAATTTCAATAACATTGTCGACTCAAAACTACCTTCCGTTGTCATTGTCATGTTATTTTTTAAAATTCCCGCTCTCGAGTAGATAATAATGGCGGTGTAAATATTTACAGGTAACTAGGCTTAAAAGAACATCCTCTACTTTTAAATTCTGTGGTTCAAGGAGACAATCCGGAACGTTCGGGATTTTAATCTATAACATGATTGGTTAGTCTGAGTCCCTTTGACATGAACACTCTCAATTTGACCAATCGCATTAGAATTTCAAACCCCAGAACCATATCGGATTGTCTGCTTGAACAAACCTCTGGAGCGTGTTCTGATACCCCACCCAGGTGCACCTGGGTGTATCTAAGCCATTCATAAATACCAGTGTGTTACCTTCATTCTTAGTTCAGAAAGTCTGGTAAATTTTGTCTAGGTATTTACCTTTTTCACCCAGGTAAAACGAGCGGCGTTAAAGGTGTGACATGCGCAGTACAAAACGCACGTGGATAGAGATTAGTATGAATGTTTTTTAATTTTTTTTATGTTTATATTGAAAAATATTAACAATGTGTCAAGTACAGTTCTTTAATAATGTTATAATATGTATTAATTTTTGTACACAGAAAGTACCGGTCCCAAAATAAAATCTCAGATTAACAGCAAACGTCAACAAAACCAAAATGACTTATCAAGACATCCAAGTGAGTTCAGATACTCCGTTTCACCTGGTTAATACGTAACGGGTAATACGTCACACCTAATCGGATGAAAAACGCCACTTTCAGAACGCGCTCCTGAAGTGGGATGGGATGGCAGCATTAAATTTGACAGTGGAGCGAATTATGACGTTAGGGGGAAGCGTTTATTTACAATAACAATTTATCGTTTATTTGTTATAACAATAATTATTACCAAGGTGAGTAGGTTCTATTTCTAAAGTGTATATCTCAGACATGTCCCTTATCGAGTTTCAGTAAATTTCATTAAATCGGTAACCTAGTAATAAAATGTTTAAAATCGCAGTTAAATAATTTATTTTACAGGTATCTGAGAATTGATGAAGACATGTTATATTGGCAGACTAGTTAAGGTCAGTACTTCATCTTACACTAATTATGAAATTATTATTAAGCAAATTTAAAAAGGCACTTCCACGTAACCTCAGATTTTATTTACTTGATCTAGGCGTTCTACGTGAGAATAATTCATTATCTAATTATTGCGGAAACTCCAGTAGACAGACCTGAAAAAAGTTATGGCAGAAAGACCTATAGAAAATCATTTTATACAACTAAACTCGGTAACCAAAATTTTTTCTACGAGGGACTTTGGTGAGACATTTTAGAGAAATGGTAAAGTGCAGGATATCAAGCCAGCAGACTAACCAGGTAGGTACATATATACAATTTAAGTTATTCTGATTAATAAAATTACATTTTACAGGGTGTGATTAAGAAAAATTACTAATTCATGTTGAGAAATATTCACCAACTACAATAAATTGACTAAAGGAGTAAAATATCTTGTATTTTATTATTGAAAATCTGTAGAAAATTTAATTTAAAGTTGTACTATAACAAATATTGAATAAAATAAATTTTCATTATACATAAGTATATTAATCTTAATTTTTAAGGAAAAATTTAAATGCAACAGCATGCATCCCAGATTAAATTTGATGCCGGTGGTATGTCCATGGTGTTGATTAGAAACTTTTGTGCATAATAGAATTTGAAATGAATAGTAAACAATAAATGTATTTTACCAATTGTGATCTCCAATATAATATCAAAGAACATTTTTGTGTTGTGCATGGCTCTTTTATATAATTTTTGATAGCATTTAATTTAATTTAGAGTGCATAAGTTATTAATCATTTATAATTATAAACCAATTGTTGGATAATTAGGTAAAGATTATTTAATTTATATGGTTAGAGCAATACCTATCATATTTCCATAACGTATATTTTTATTAAATACTTAAAACAAGAAAAGAAAAAAAGTTAAATTAAGTTATTGAAATAAGGTTTTCTGTAGAATTTATCTTAATCGATAGGTAGTTTCTTGTCGCCTTGATTATCATAATCTCCCACAGACAAGAGGCAGTAATTTTATAGCACTTGTATTTAATTATTGCTTCAATTGTAATAACCTGTAAGACAAACTAATTTAGGTAGATTAAAGGAATCACCGCACTACTATTTCATTTGTTACCATTCAAAAATATTCCTTGTCAAATTGGTATTAACGTATACTAAACCTAGCTGAGTATGTACTGAACTCTTTGTAATAATTCTAGTTTATTGTTATTTACAAAATAACCTGTTGATTTCTAAATCTGTCACTCTCTGTCATTTCATTTTAAATATTCGACCGAGTCCTTCTAAGCGTATTTTGGTGATACATCTAAAGTTCCCCTCTTGGTAAGGACGCCATTTTATCATAAGTGACGTCAATCCTCCCGTGTTCAATAGTGAGTTTACTAGTTATTCTTAGCCGTAAATATTATTTTTAAATTATTGTCCTTACATACATGCAGTTTAGAATAATTTTGTAACATTAATTTATTATCTAAATTTTGATTTTATAACTTGTCCAAATTATTATTGTACTAATATTGGTTATCATAATAGGTAGATCATGAAACTGTTACTTTTACAACCGGCTTGGCGATGATGAACCTTTATTTTATAGTTTTGATATTTAGCTATAACAATATGAAAAAACAGAGAACTCAAATTAGAATAAGAATAGATAGGTATACATACCTACTTATCATTCAAGTGAAAAATAAATTGTAAAGTATTATAATTAGGTAAATGTATGTAATATTATTAACACGAAACAGAACTGCTGATAAATCTATACCAGATAAAATATTCTAGTCTGGTTCAAACTTAGACAATACGTATCGATTATTTAGTTTACTATTTTGCTCAACTTTCTTATTTTTTCTACTTGAATAAAAACTCTTCAATGTATTAGCATACTTAGCTTTTAAATTTCTGAAATTCATGCGATTATAGTTCTCAGCTTGCAAAAATCTTTTAGTACATTGAATGGAATATCATTTTCTATTTTGAAGATTTTTTTTGGCTAAATTTTTTACAACTTCAAGATCTTTGCAGATAGATTCGTCATGAAGAATTTAAAAATAAGAACGGGCTGAGTTGTGAAGAATAGAATTTTCTGAGAAACGAATAATAAACGTAATAATTGACATTTTCAAAATTGTTCTCGAAAAAAACGGCCATATTTCGAATATCGTTGAAGATGGAAGATCAGCATTAGCACCAATCGAATTTTTAGACCGAATTACTTGTTATTCGATAGTCATCATAAAGTTTTAAGTTCCAAACAAAAAGTCGATATACAAGAGTTCATTTACATCTAGGCTCCATATTTTTCACGATAATTGAACCAATGAAATTTAGTTCGAAATGAGAATGTGCAAAATGGGGTTTTTGGGGTCAGGAAATACGATTCCGTGCTTATTTTTGACCGATTACATAGTTGAAAGCCCTCGGCAGCCAATTTGTGGCTAATAATTCACGTTAACCCATTTCCTCGACGACGTATGTATCTCAGGTTATATTTAATGACAGTTCTATGTACATCGCGTTGATTAGAAACTTTTGTGAAGAATGGAATTTTCTGAGAAACGTGTAATAAACTTAATAACTGACATTTTCAAAATTGTTCACGAAAAACGGCCATATTTCAAATATGGTTGAAGATGGAAGATCGGCATTAGCACCAATCTAATTTTTAGGCCAAATTACGTTTTATTTGATAGTCATCATAAAGTTTTAAGTTCCAAACAAAAAATCAATATAGAATAGTTAATTTATTATCAAGCTTCATATTTTTCACGATAATTGTACCAAGGAAATTTGGTTCTAAATGAGCACGTGCTAAAAGGGGTTTTTGGGGTCAAGAAACATGAATACGTGCTTATTTTTGACCAATGACTTAGTTGAAAGTCCTCGGTGGCTAATTTCTAGCTAATAATTCATCTTAGTTCATTTCCTCAACGATGTATGTATCCCAGGTTATATTTAATAGCGGTTCTATGTCCATCGCGTTGATTAGAAACTTTTGTGAACAATAGAATTTTCTGAGAAACGAATAATAAACGTAATAATTGATATTTTCAAAATCGTTCTCGAAAAACGGCCATATTCCGAATATCGTTGAAGATGGAAGATCAGCATTAGTACCACTCGAATTTTTAGACCGAATTACGTACTATTCGATAGTCATCATAAAGTTTTAAGTTCCAAACAAAAAATCGATATACAAGTTCATTTAATATCTAGGCTCCATATTTTTCACATAATTGAACCAAAAAAATTTAGTTTGAAATGAGAATGTGCCAAAAGGGATTCTTGGGGTCAGGAAATGCGATTTTGTGCTTATTTTTGACCGATCACTTGAAAGCCCTCGGCAGCCAATTTGTGGCTAATAATTCACGTTAACTTATTTCCTCGACGACATATGTATCCCAGGTTATATTTAATGATGGTTCTATGTAGATCGCGTGGATTAGAAACTTTTTGTGAAGAATAGAGTTTTTTGAGAAACGTGTAATAAACGTAATAACTAACATTTTCAATATTGTTCACGTAAAAATGACCATATTTCGAATATCGTTGAACATGGAAGATCAGTATTAGCACCAATCGAATTTTTAGTCCAAATTACGTTTTATTTGATTGTTTGTTTGTTTGCTTTATTTATTATTTTACAAAAAAATATATATTACAATACCTACTTTACGCAAATTACAAGACACCTAAGTTAATAAACAGCCTGTGTGTGTTTTACACAATGTTTACATTATAATTTTATTTGTGTCGCAATACATACATTAGTAATAGCTCTCTGCAACCATCCTCCCCACTATATTACCTTAATTCGCCTTACTATATCTTAATATACACACTCACAATTTTTCCTACGTATTAAAATTTTTAAGTAAAAAGTTTATGATTATAATTTAGTCATTTAATAAAATATTTTTGAATATATCAGAGTTTTTTATAAATATATTTATGTTCTTTATATATAGATTTGTTATTAAGTCTTTTAGTGATTCGGCAAAATATTGTAAAATTTAGGACCATAATACGTAACAAATCTCTTTGTAGTTGTTTTGTTAACCGCAGGAATTTTTGCATTTAAATTATCTTTAGTTCTTGTTTCGTAATTATGTTCAATTGGATTTATTAATATTGATTTATGTTTATACGTAAATATGAGTACTAATTTTAAATATAAAAGATCTAAGCAAAATACATTGAATTCTTCGAATAATAAGTGGGTTGCATAGCGTTTGTTTTTAAAAATTGCTTTAATTAAATATTTTTGAGTATTTTTTTAGTGATTGTTACATTGAAAGGAATGCGCTGCCCCAAATTATATTTCCATATCTTAATAACGACTCGGGTAAGGCATGATAAAGCATCTTTATTACAAATCTAGGTAGTGCGTCTCTTATCACTCCGGTGCACGACGGTGGTCTATTAGTCCACGACAACTGCGTAATTGTCTGTTATTTTTTTATGAAATATCATTATAAACTGCGATGCCAAGTACCTTCTAAGCTACAGCAAAGTAACGTTTGGATGTACGCAAATGTAAAAAAAATTCGTCAAGGTGTTACTTGCAAATTTGGTCCTAGTAGACCACCGTCGTTGCAATGTGGAATTTATTTGCATGGTAACACTTGAGTGACACGTGACTCATATTTAGACACAACAATCCTGATCATGAACTTGCCAAAGAACGAAGATTGTTTGTAAAAAATCTCAGAAAAGCGTTAGTAAAAGATTATATGTCTAAACGAAGTACATCATCGGGATTACATACATACATATATCCGCACGGCAATTACTAAATAAAAATAAAATAAAAGAGGTCACTGCAAATACTGCAAAAAACGCAAAACCCGTTATTTTTTGTAAATTTTGTAAATGCTTAGTCTACATTTGACAAAATTTATTTTCTGCAAATGTAATTATTTAATTTTCTATTTTGTTCCTTTCCTATCTTTGTTCTATTTTGGAATAAAAAAAACAGTTTATTTACAGAATTTTTTAACTTTTCCAATTTTTATAGTACTTAAAATTAAAGTTTATCCAAAAGTACACTTTTACGTTTTATTTGTATTTTTAAGGTAAAACATAAAATTCAAATAAATTTGTACAAAAAAAGTAAAGAAAACAAACCAAATAAATAAGAAAAATATAAATTTTTGCCAATTTCAAATCATTTTTACAAAAATGGGTCACTCAAATTTGGTCCTAATAGACCACCGTCGCGCACTCTTGCAATATTGTAGACGTCGTGCACCGGAGTGTTAAATGATAAAATTTATAAATTATTTTTCGAAGTTTACTATTGAGATTTTGTATATGATTTATCAATTTTAAATTTTTGTCAATTATTATACCTATAAGTGTTTAGTGTTGTCTGTTGCTTGTAAATCATGACTGCATTGACAATTTTCATAATTCTGTTTTATACAAATGTAATCATGTATTTTTATATGCTTTATATTTGGATGATACCTATCATATATACTGATACATAAAAATTTTGTTTTTTTCAAAATTTAGTGTAAGAAGATTTTCTAATAACCATTGTTGAATACTAGCAAACTCTATTATAGTCTTATTTATTGCACATTGCCAAGTATTATCTTCAATCAGGAGCACTCTGTCATCTGCGTAAGATATTACTTTACAATTTTTTGATATAAATAATAATTCATTAATATAAATAGAAAACAGTGTAGATCCTAAGACAGTCCCTTGAGGGATACCGGAATCTAATTGCTGTTTAAATGTGCTTAAATGATTTCCAATTTTAAAACACTGTGTCCTAGAATGAAGATAATTCTTCAATAAATCACTAGCTATACCTCTAACACCATATTTGTTTAGTTTATCGACTAATATTTTATGGGACACTGTATCGAATGCTTTAAACAAGTCGAGAAAAACAGCAATATTCTTTTTGTTTTTATTTACAGAATTGTATAATGTATTTTTTACTTCATACATTGCATCCTCTGTGTTCATATTTTCTCTGAAGCAAAATTGAAAATTGGACAATACGTTATTGTAATTTAAATGCTCTACCAGTTTTTTTTTATACACATTTCCAATATTTTACCAATATTATTTATGACAGATATTGGTCTGTAGTTATCTATTACTTCCTTTTTAGCTTTTTTGAAGATTGGTATCAACAGATTGTTTTAACATATCTGGGAAAATACCTTTTTTAAAACATATGTTAAAAATATATGTTAATGGTTTGGATATTTCAGATTGTATGATTTTTAATGTTTTTGTTGTTATTTTATCATATCCTGGACAGGCGTTATTTTTTAACTTATTTATATTTTCTAAAATTTCATATTCAATTATAGGTTTTAAAATAAACTTTTATGTTTTACATCCCTTGTCTCTAGGCATTTATCAATTTTAATTTTATTTGCCATGTTGTTTCCTATATTTATATAAAAATTCTTAAATGTTTCAGATATTATTTTTTTCATCTTTTATGTTAATATCGTTTATTAATAATTCATACTTTACAGGAATTTTTTCTACATTTAACCCATCTTGTACAATTTCTCATATTTTTTTCACGTTATTTATATTTTCCTGAATTTTATTACAATAGTAGCTTCTTTTGACTTGTTTTATTAATGCGTTGGTCATGTTTCTATATTGTTTATATTTATATAAAAGTTCTAAATTATTTTTATTTTTATTTACCTCACGTTTAATTTTATCCCTGGTTCTTATAGAATTTATAAGTCCCTTGGTTATCCAAGGGTTAATATATCTATCTTTTGATCTGTATTGGTAGCTCTGTTCAGATGAAATAATAATTTTTGTATAAAGTATTCATATAAACTGTTTATATCTTGAATATTATGTAACTCCTTCCATGACTCATTTTGCAAAGTTTGTTTGAGTTTTTGAAAATTTATTTTTATAAATTTGTTATTTTTATTTTGGTTGTTGCTATGTTCTATATTTTCAATTTTTAGAATAATTGAAAAATGGTCTGTTATATCACTATGCATAACTATTGGAATAATATTCAAAGAATTTATTTTTCTGTCAGGTAATTTGATAAAGAAATGATCAAGACAGGTCTCACTATCGTTCACTATTCTTGTTGGACTTGTAATATATAGTATGAATCCGTTTTCGGCCATTATATTGAGATATTCATTTGTAGTTCGTTCGTAATTATTTAATAAATCAATATTTATATCACCTTTTTGAACAGTAAGTTTGTTGTTATTTTCTTTTAAAATTTGTTGTAACTCTTTTAAGAATATTTCTGTATTAGTGCACGGCAGTCTATATATGCAATTATATTAAAGTTAATATTGTTTATATTCACAGATAATTTCAGGTAACTGTTTTCTGTAAATTTAATACATGAGATCTGAGATGTATATTCCTGCTTTACATACATGTATACCCCGTCGCGGCGTCGTTCTGATTGTAATATCCATGCGAGTAAAAATGTTATAACCTTTCAAATTATAATTTTCAAGATAAGGTATTTTCCAAGTTTCTGTCAAAATTATTATTTCATAATATGTTGATTTAAGGCTGTTTAGTAATATTAATAAATTATCAAAATTTTTTTTAATACTTGTAATATTTAAGTGGATTATATTCAATGTACTTAAATTTGTTTTGTTTATGAGAATATCATGATTGTGATCTGAGACTATGAAATTTTTTATGTTTGCATAGCTATCTAGTTGTAAATTATAATCTACAATATTCATAACGAATGCACCTAAAGAAATAAAAACGATAGTCATCATAAAGTTTTAAGTTCCAAACAAAAAGTCGATATAGAAGAGTTAATTTATTATCAAGCTCCACATTTTTCAAAAAATGTTAGTTTTCTACAGATGTTCGTTTGCCAAGTTTTAGTTTTTTGGTCAAATCATTATTAAATCAGCTTACCAAATGCTTAATGATCTTTATTTTCATATGTAGAAACGGCTCTGAAATTTTAACCTATCCTTTTAGGAACATCTACATATATAAAATTGTTAAGGCATATGTGACTTCTCTGGACAGTTTTTCTATTTTTACACATTATAATACAAAATGATTTGAGGGTACCCAAACTGTAGTCTAGTTAGAACGTGGTTGTACTTAAAGTGTATTATATATGCTAAGCCTACATTTTGGGGTCCTCTGTACTCGAATTGATGTATGTATTGACAAAAATTGCAAGGCACTTTGAGGACGTACCCGAAATGACCACCTTGGGTTCAAAGTGTATTGAATTCAAATTTTTAGGTACTCAAACTGTAGCCCTGACATATATATATATATATATATATATATATATATATATATATATATATATATATATATATATATATATATATATATATATATTTTTTTTTTTTTTTTTTTGTGGGTTGGCAGCATTCGATTAAAAGATTCAGTATTTCAACTCTGGCCCAGTAACCAGGCCGATCTCGACTTGTGCGTCCCCGACACAAAATATCTAGTTTGCCTAGAGATCCCTGTTGGTCCTGCAATGCTTTCTCAGTATCTCGTGGGCCCACTTATTGAGGGCCGTCGCGTCGTAATCTGTCTTCTTGTTATGTCCAATATAGTCTTGGGCTCTTAGTCTAACCAATTCATCAGCCTTCCTGTTATCTGGAACCACAGTATATCCCAGGACCCACATTATTCTTACTTTTATGCCTGGCAAGCTTTTCTAGTTTGTCCCCACGAGAGCAGATCTCGTCCTGGGGGAACACACCACTTTTAGAGCAAACGTGGCTGTTGGAGCAGATGTATACTATCTGTCCCGCACCGTTCCTTACATTATTCTTACCTGCCACCGCTAAGATGGTGTAAAGCTCTGCCTGGAAGTTCGTGGCGTACTATCCTATGGCAAACCTCTCCTGCATTCCTCTCAGTTCCAGATACATTCCCGCTCCAGAGGACGGTCTAGCGACTACATGAGAACAGTCTGTGTAGCACACCAGAAAGTCTGGCGAGAAGTCAATTCTCCCTTCACTTTTCCCTATTGAGAGTATATTTCCTCTCCAACCTTAGCTGGTCTTTCGTTTCTTTCACCTTCAGGGCAGATATGGGGATTGCCCTCTCCGCCAATCCAGCAATTGCTCCGTGACCTTCATTTATACCTGAACATAGCCATCTTGGGGAATCCCGCATTCTTAGATAGGCCGCCATAGCTTCCCTCTTTATTCGCAAAAAAATCGTAAGGTAAAATTCAAAACATTAGTCACAATTTGCTGAAAAGGCATGCCCATTCAATTTTTATTGTTTTTGAGGAACATTGGTAAAACTTAACAAGATGTTGTACACGTGGACACAATGTTGTTAATTTTGTAAATATTTCAAGTTAAAATGGTTAGGTGTTTTCTTTGTAGAAAGCATTCAGAAATTTGCTCCGACCGTTAATGTCGTAGAGAATGTCAATGATTTTGTTAAAATAAAAATTGTACATGCTCGTTAGTAGTATTTACTTAAAAAAAAACATAAAACACAGAACATAAATTAGACAACCCTCAAAACCAAAGACAGGGTTGCACAGACGGAAATTATATAGTTGAAAAAACGTGACTTTGTTAGGGTTTGAGGCGGGGATTCGAACCCGAGAGTCGATAAGACAGGACGATTTGTGTAGTGGAGATTTAAAAGAAGATTTTTGTATTTGCTATTAATTTGTTGACATCCAGATAATTGCTTCAAATATTTGCCATACGGTGAAAGATATGAGCCTCGAATATTTTCTGCCACACGGTGAAAGGCATGAAGTAGACAGGTTATGTAAAATAAATTAACAAAACTTTTTAAGCGATGTAGTTCTTTAATCATATACGCAGTCTGTCACTAACATTAAAATATTATTCTTACATATACAACATTTTTAAAATCTGTGAATTTGATTCACAAACGAAGCTCCCAGCCGACATAACATTTTAACCAAAACGTATGGACAGCCATCAAAACACTAGCACCTGTGATGTGGAGTCGTGCGTATCTCTTACGCTGACCCTCTTACGGCGATAGAGAACTGAATCCCAACGTTCCAGCTTTAGTAATAATTCAAGGAAATAAATAGAGCAAAACATACGTAGTACAGGCATAGCATAAAATATCGACATATTGGGAACATTATAGTTTAATATGCAAATCATATAATATATACTATGTACAAGTGTGCTGTGTGGAAAACCGGAACTTTCCTACATACGAAAGTACTCCGTTCAATGCATAGGAGGGGACCAAAGCTGCTTGAAAAATCCGCAACTTTGACGACAGAATGAAGCATTTTCGTACATAGATATGTTCGATTAAATTAAATTAGTTGACTCTAAATTCCTGTTCTAGCTCTGTGTTTATAGTACAGTGGAATTGGAAATGAATTTAGAATAATAACAAATTTTTCCAACGAAACTATGACAGGTACTTAAATATTACAAGAGATAAAAAATGCGACCAATGGATGCATCTTTTTGGCAAAAAAAGGATATAATTATATCATCCTCGAAAAAAATTAGGATCAAATTTGTTTAGTCAGTGGGAAAACTAGCTCAAGTTTAAAGGTGGGCCGCTGGGTGGGCCACAAGTATTTCTGTTGCGCCAATAAACATATAAATAAAAAAGTTAAATCCCGTCTTCCTTCAGCTACAAGGAGCTGCAAAAAACTGTCTTGGCGTTTGGGTGACAAAATTGTAACGTATTTTTTTCGACTAGCACGTGGGCACCATGGTGAGCCATAGATTTTTTGGGTGGATTCACTCTTAGTTCCGCCACTGTTTCATGGGAAGGGGGTAAATTTTGTCCACCTAATAAAATTGACATGAATATCAAAGAATGACATTTATGTAGGAACATATACAAAAAAAAGGTTTTTGTTTATTTAAAAACTGTTTTTAAGAATTTCACGCCATCTGAATGAAGAAGCATTTTTCTATACAGGGTCTCTCAAAATTGACACCCGTACTTTTGGAATTTGAGTCAGAAGGCTAAAACAACTCGAACGTTAAGAGTTGAAAATTTTCCGATTGTCCTTCCTTATCGAGTTATTAATAATAAAAAAATTAACATTTAAACTTCATTAAAAACGAACAACATAAGACAATAAGATATTGTCCGCATTTGTTGCCACAAAATGTGTTCAAATAGGTCGCCTCCTACTTCAAGGTAAACAAATATTCGCACGCTGTATCATGGAAGCACGAACCCTCTGTAGCTTATTTTCGTCTATTATCGCCACAGCAGCGTGCATACAGCTACAACATCTTCATGATTCACAACAAGTTCGTGGTAAACTTGTTCTTTCAATTTACTACAAAAAAAAATCCAACGGAATCAGATCTGGTGATATAGGAGGCCATGGTATGGGTCCACTTCTTCCAACCCCTCGATTTTGTAATATCGTCTCATTTTAAACACACAAAACACACAAACCTGAAAAAAATAATACTTATCAAATATGACAGAACTTATCAGTTATGACAGAATGATTAATAAATTATTGACATCACCATATTCATCTAATTGAATTATGTTACACAACTATAATTGAAGCGACCGTGAGTTAAGACGTATTATTTATATTTTTATCAATAACTCGATAAGGAAAGGTCAATCGGAAAATTTTCAACTGTTAATCGATTTGTTTTAGCCTCCAGAGTCAAATCCCAGAAGCACGAACGTCAATTTTGAGATACATTATATAGGGAAGTTTAGTTAATTCGACTTTATTTGTCCTTTAGCATCTGAGGTTTATTTTATGCCACTGTTTTTTTAAAACACCATATATAGTATTTGCAACACTAATGTTATTTTGCAAATTAGCTTGTTTAATCATTATAACAGAATTTTTAAATGCATAAATAAGCAACACTATATACACAAAACTCCAAACACGTGCTATTTTCGGTGGTTGTCCATCTTTCCGTCAATAGATAAACTTTCCATTTTTTATTCATCAAAACATTCATTTCCCTCTATGCGTAAGAAAACAAATTTACTTCAACCAAAGATTTTAGCTTACATTTACTTTTACTGCCATCTGCCGAGTAATAGCATAAATAATGTTATTTGAGTGTTTCTTCTTCCTCTATTTATAAACGCACCATTAAGTCAGATTATATACATAGTTTCTATGTGTTCCTACTATCAGATAAGTTATTCTAATGACGTGTTTTTGTAAAGTTGTTAAATAGAAATGACAATTAAATCAATAAAACAAATATAAATTAAAATGGAATACTTTCGAAGTGGTTTGAAGTCAGTTCTAGGTGCACCTCCCCCAGGAAGCCAGCCTACGGGTGCCGAAACAGTACGTACTTTATGCTATTCAATAACATCTGTCAGTTAATTCATAACCTAAAAATTTTAGGTGGAGAGATTAGTTAGCAGAGTAAGCACATCTACTTTACTAGAAGACCGACGAGATGCCTGCAGAGCCCTTAAAGCTTTATCTAAAAAAATATAGACTTGAAGTTGGAGCCCAAGGAATGGATGTATTACGACAAGTTTTAGAGTTAGATCGCAGTGACTGCGAGATAATTGGTTATTGCTTAGATACGTTATGCAATATAACTTCTAAAGAAGTTTTTGAAGAAGAAAGTGAAAATAATATTAGCATGAAAGTTAACGTAGGGGAACAGTTCACAGAAATGTTTTTAAAAAATCCAGAAAATGTGTCAGTAGTTTTAGGATTTTTAGAAGAATATGATTTTAGAGTACGGTGGCCTGCTGTTAAATTACTCACCTCTCTGATAGCATCAAAACCAAAAGAAATTCAAGATATTATTTTAGTAAGTCCTATGGGAGTGTCAAAACTTATGGATTTATTGTTAGAAAACCGAGAGGTTATAAGAAATGATGCACTCCTATTGCTAACAAATTTAACTAAGTCGAATGCCAATATTCAGAAAATAGTAGCCTTTGAAAATGCTTTTGACCGGCTTTTTGATGTAATCAAGGAGGAAGGCTGGACAGATGGTGGCATAGTAGTAGAAGATTGTATGCTGCTAATGTTGAATCTGTTAAAAAATAATACAAGTAACATAAACTTTTTCAAAGAAGGGTCTTATATACAAAAACTATCACCTATGTTTGTTTTGCCACCTAATTTAGAGGAAATAGGCTGGAGTCCCCAAAAAGTGTCAAATTTCCATTGTGTTCTACAACTTGTTCGAACTTTGGTATCTCCAAACAATCCTGTACAGATTATAACTGCTTGCCAAAAAACCATGCGAAATACTAACTTATTAGAAGCACTTTGCAATATTTTAATGGCAAGTGGTGTACCTGCAGATATTTTAACTGAAACTATAAATACTGTTGGTGAAGTTATTAGAGGTAATCTAACTAATCAAGAATATTTTGCAAACGTTTTAGCTCCATCAAACCCCCCAAGACCAGCTATAGTAGTGTTGTTAATGTCAATGGTTAATGAAAAGCAGCCATTTGCATTGCGTTGTGCCGTTTTATATTGTTTTGAGTGCTTTTTATTTAAGAATGAAATTGGACAAGAACTTGTAATTCAAACTTTGCTACCTAGTAATACAGGCAATACTGCTCTTACTACTGGACAGTTATTGTGTAGCGGATTATTTAGTAATGACCATTTAAGTAATTGGTTTTCTTCGGTAGCCCTATCACACTGTCTCATAGAAAATCCAGCACAAAAAGAACAGTTATTGAGGGTTTTATTAGCTACCAATTTAGGTGCCCAACCTGTTAGCCTTCTTCATCAGTGTGCAGTCTTTTTACAGCACACCAGTAAATTACAAGCAAAACTAGGAGTACTAATGTTACTAGCAAACTGGATGGCACACTGTCCACAAGCTGTAAAAATTTTTTTGAACGTTCCTGGGGCCATGGCATTTTTAACGGCGCAAACATCAGCTAGTGAATATGATAATAATGAGGAACTTTTACAGGTACTGAGATTATATATTATTTATTTTATAGCTTTTAGAAATACCTTTCTGCTCTCAAGAATTAAAAGTAAAATTTGTGGCTACAACCGGATGTATGCATCTATTTTAAGCATTACATACAGTGTTTAACTACTAATTTTGGTTTTGCTTATTATGCGGTTACTATATAATTATATAATTATAGTTTTTAATATTTTATTGCCAAAAAAAAAAAGCAACATATAGACTAAACTGTTGGTACAGACAGTAACTTCTAACTCGTTTTTAAAATAAATTGGAGAAATTGGAATAAATATGTTTTATCCAAATGTCCAAAATTTTAATTACATTATATAAAAATTGGTCGCGGCTAGTTGCACCTCGACAGTGCTTTCTCACCATCATCTTCAATTTGACATGAAAGAAATAAATTATATTAATCGAAAATATCATTGATATTGAATAGGGCTCGTCCTGGGACCTCACAGATATTATTATTATAATATATAACGTTTAAGATTTTCACATTGAGACGTTTTCTAGAAAATGCGGTCACAACAATGACCAGCAACACACATACAATACACAGATACACAGAAGGCATGGCAATTCGGATAAATTTTCGGGTCTCAAAATGTTCCACTTTCATCATAATCTAGAATTTGATTTTTTCCCGGCAGTGTTTTCTCTAGTTAATTATAAATAGATGAGAAAGTAAAATGATTTGTATACATAATAAGTTTATTATTTTTAAGCCTTATAATTTATGCTCGATAAACTGTAAATAAAAAGTATGTATAATAATTTGAAATTGGGAGATTCATTTATTGAATCAGTTATGATATGATGTACAGCTAATGAAATCAATTCCACATATACAAAAATGTATAAACATTTCATTATAAAATATTTATAAAACAGTATAATATAGTACAGGGTGTCCTACATAAGTGGGCCACTTGGTTTCCTGCCTTCATTGTTGAGTTTTAAGGAAAATATCTGATGTGACCAGCATATAATATTCTTATGCCAGTATATATCATCCTAATCTGAAAAAATCATTTTATTTAATTCGTCACTTAACCTCAATCCAATTTTAAAAGCGTACCTCGAAATGTTTCATTAAAATTTTTAAATAATTAATTATCAGCATCCATCGATACTGTCAATAATAACTAATGATTTCTTCTTACTGACATTGACATTTTTGTACCTAATTAGACATTTCAAATATCAAACTGCCAAATTTATCCTAACCCCATTTTATAAAGTCAAATGTCTACAGAATTCAGTTTGCATTAGCCTTATTTAAGTACTTGGAAAATATATTTTATTGGCTGGATATAGTAGACATGATTTATATTCTTTCATCAAGAATATAGTTTTTTGTAAAGGCAAATACAAAAAAGTTTGGGTCTCATGGACCTTCTTTCAGCTGGCCAATATTGCTCAACGTGTACCAAATTTGAAATCTTTATCTCAAGAACTGTGGCTGCTATCGCGATACTATAGACATGTAGACAGATTTTTTTTCATAAAGTTATTTTTCTTCATTATAATTTGTTGAGATTCGTCCAGAAATGCAATACATTTTTTTTTCTCCAAAATTTTACCTTTTTTTCCATTCATTATGTCTTTTCTGGTGGTACCACATTCACCAAATTTAATGTGTCACCTAAAATGTTGTTCAAAATCTTAATTGCCAAAATTGGGAATTCTCCCATTAGTATTTTATTATACCGGGTGTCAACGTAATCATTAGACAAGCCATAGTTTCTAGAATTTTCAAGATGGAAGTCTTAAACTTAACAGGGGTAATATATACTAAAAACGGCAAATTTTTCATTATTTGACACTTTTCCATCACTTCCGGTTTCCCTGGAAATGACCCCAACTATGAAATTATAAGTGGAACACCCTGTATATTCTTACATTTTTGGATTCCGAAGACAATTTTAAGTACGATTGCATAGTTAACAAACATTTTGAGGCTACTTGATTTTTTTAGTCTAATTTTTATTTTTGCGTCTAGAGTATGTAATATAGTGAATTCACTCAAATCAATCAAATAAACCAAAACGATAAGAGAAGAATGTAAATGTGAGATTTTTTACATTGGTTTAGTAGCTACACCCAACCAAAATTTCAGAAATCACTAATTTGTAATTACATCAATTTTTTTAAATGGCCACATCTTTTAGACACCCAGTAGTTAAATACTAATTTTCACGACAAATCCATTGATACCTTTAAATTGAAAATCGGTTTGATATTAACCCAAATACACAAGTTCTTTGGTGGATAATAAATAAAATATCGAAAGAATACGTTTATCAAGTAAGTATGCCGTGGAAATTGAATAAAACTAGATTCAAAACATTCATTTTGCTGCAAATAATAAAAATGTGCTGTGGAAACAAAAAGAAGTTTGACAGATAATAATACGTGTGTATTGTTAAAGAGCAAACTTATTAAGTTTGCTCTTTATCGTTAAATTTGTTGTTTGTTGTTTTTTAATTTTTGTTATTGTTTAACATGTATACAAGTGATGAAAAAGTGGACATGTTATAAATTTTTGAAGAATGCCACAAAAATTCCTGAAACGCCGCAGAATTGAATGCCCAAAGGTATCCGAACAGACATCATTCATGTTTTCAATATTTTCCAATTGTGGAGAAACAAATCAGGAAAGGAATTGATAACAATCCTGCAGCTTTTATTGTTGATGAAGCGACAGACATTAATGTGGTGACTTTTGTAGAAGTGAATCCTACTGCTTCTACTAGAGAAATTGGCCACGAGATGTAAATTAGTCATGAATTAGCAAGAAAGATTCTCAAAAAATATGGTTACCGCTCGTTTAAATATCAAATGCACCAGCATTTGTACGAAGATGATGGCAACTGAAGATTAGCTTATCATGTCTGGTTACTTCAGAACAATACCGCTAACCCGAATTTTGTTTATTTGATATTGTTTTCTAATGAGTCAATATTCACCAACAATGGAATGTTCAGTAAACAAAACAATAGATATTGGGTGCAGCAAAATAAACATTTAATGAGGCAAGGTATTGTGGGCTGGGGTGATTGGAACAAGAATTATTGGACCTATTTTCTTTCAAGGATCTTTGACGGGGGAGAGATATTTAGAATTCCTACAAAATGATATTGAAGACATGTTGATGGAGTTACCACTTGCAGTTTCTGAACAAATGTATTTTCAACAAGATGGGGCTCCGCCTCATAATGCCGCTTGAGTTATGGCCTATTTAGTAAACCGGTATAATGGGCAAATAATTGCAACATATGCTGCCCGCTCACCAAATCTAAGCATTTTAGATTTTTTTATGTGGGGTTATGTAAAAGGACGAGTTTTTTATACACCCCCTCCAACACTTGAAATTTTACAAAATCGTATTAGCGAAGTTTTTGCAAGTATAACTCCTGCTATATTGCAAAATGTTATACGAAACACCATTGACAAAGCCAGACAATGTCAAGAAGAAGAGGATGCACTTTGAACATTTACTACCTTTTAATTGATCTTTCAATGTTTTTTTTTATTGTTAAAATAAATCATTTCGATAGCACACTTTTTTTTATTTGCAGCGTCGTTTTGTTGAAAAAATTAATGTTTTGAATCTAGTCTTATTCAATGAGGGCTACCGCGCTTGAATTCACCACGAGAGGCGCTAATGTAGGCTAAGGTCCATGTCACTGAACGTTATTGTTTACTATGGCTTTTTAACGCGAGTTTTTAGTAATTTTTATAAAAATCAGCTGAAAAACATTTAACACAATGATGGCAGAAGGGGAAAGTAGTAATTTACTTGCTCAGTAGGGAAATTATTGTACGTATCAGAGGTGTCTTATGTCATTAAAGTTTGGTTACATCAAGCATGAACATGATAATAACAATGATTGTGCATGATTATTACTTACGATTTTCTGTAGTAGACTTCTTTGGTAACACATAATCGTCAGGATTAAAATGTTCCTTACAAACACACGAATGTTTTGAGGGAGTAAAGTTATCACTGCGAATCGCTACCAACGACTGTTTTAGGCGAGTTTTGTCTCTAGGAAGCATATGTCCGCCTTCTGTTTATATGTTTTTGCGAAAGTTGATGCAATTTGTTGTAATAATTAATAAGTTTACCAGAAATAACGTTTTTTTTTTAAATTGCAACATCCGGCATATTTCAGACCAAAAATAAAAAATCAGAAATTTCAAATTTTTAGCACAGTTTTCCAATTTGAACTCATTTTTTAATTGCAAGCCAAGTTTTTATTTGGTATTTTGCTGTAAGAAATCGAATTAAAGGTACTTCACTCTTAGGCACACCTCACCTTTTTCAATTTTCTTGACATTCTGTATATCTGTCTCAACATTTGATTGTGCAATTATAATTTTTAGAAGAAGCAGGAGGTGACTTTTTTACACAAACTCATAAATAAAATAAATTTTTCCTCTTCTTCAGACACTGAATAAGATTTTTTACATAAATTCATTTAAGAAGGATATTTTCACAATTTTTGAAGCATTTTGTATGCATTTTATTAATATTACAATAAAAGGACAGCAGTCATTTCCAAACCTACTTACTTAACACACCATTGCAATATCAGATCCAGTAAGGTACTATTGGATCTGATATTGCAAATATTTCGAAAACTGTCTATAAAATATGTATTATATATTGGTTAGCTGGGTAAAACGCCTTCATACAAAATATGCAAAATTATACAGGGTGTTTCAACGTATTTTTTTTATGTTGGCATCATTTCTGGCTCAACAGAAAATAAGATTTTCAAAGATATAATAAAGGTGGAAAGCAAACTAAAGAAACAAATTCTCGTTCGACACATATCTTACCTAGACAAATAGCAGTTATGAAGTAATATGCAAGGCTCTGCATATTTTTCACTTCTGTAAGTGTTTTCAAAAATTTAAATAGGTTCTTGATATTTAATGTACTTATTATTTTACAAAAATAATGGCATGTGCTACAGTCACTTGAGACTACATTAAAAATTGATAGCTACTCTTTCCAATATGACAAATTCTTGTATTTTAGGGACTTTGCGCATTTATTATGGGATTGTGTGTGGCATTTAATGACAATTCGGTTCAAAACTACTCAAAAGAAAACCTCTCTCAACTATTAGAAAAACGTGTAGGGATAGAGACTTATTGCAAAAAATTAAGTGAAATATCAAGACATGAGATTTATGCAAAAGCAGCAAAACAACCCCAAATCAAAGCTAAACATTCCAGTGAACTCCTGCTAGAATTTGAGTTTTGTAAGTTATTTAAGGCCCTAGAGGGAGTTATTATTCAAGCTTTAGGGGTACAAAGAGATTTGTCCAATGGCATTTCGGAATTGAGTTTGAGTGAACATGAGAATGCTCTGCTGTTACAGTATAAGGAACTTATTAGAGATCAAGACAAGAAGCTGCAAGATCTTCAACGGAATTTTAATAATCTACAAAGGGAAAATCAACAATTAGAAGTAAGTACCACAAGTAAATATACACAGAACAAAACCTGTTCTCGAATCAAGAAAAAAATATGTTTTGATAGTTATGTTTGAAAATAAAACAAATTACTTATGTGAATTTTTATATGAAACATTAATTTTCTTGACACAAAAAAATATTTGTCTTACAATCGTTTCTAAATTTAAATATAATTCGATATTCGTTTAAATATATCTGTATATTTCAAATAAATTTAAAAACTAATTTCGTTTAACATACTACTCTCTGGTACTATACATACTATGACCAACCACTAGTTGACCTTCAACATCCATTTTCCGGAAAGACATGAGTGGGATCGGAATAAAGCCGACATACTGAGAGCAGAGAGTTGCTGGTTTACAGACGGCTCCAAAACTCCCGATGGAACAGGAGCCAGAGTCCATAGCTACAGACCAAGGATGATGATATCCTCAAGCCTAGGAACTAATGAACTATGTTTTAGGCCGAGGTTCATGCCATTGAACTATGTATGCGAAGACTGTGTCCCAAATTGAGGGTGCATGCGTTGCTATCTCAGTTATTATTAGAGATAGATAAACGGATAAATGGGGACTTTTTTGAAGAATTTTAGTTCTTGATTTCAAAGGGTATTTTGTAAACACCTTTGAATGAACTAATCCTGGTAACTCTTGCCAATACTGGAGAGTTTTCCTTTCAGCCCAGGTTGAGATAGCCATCTTAGCGGTACTTGAAGATATGCCAAGTGTCAGTTCTGGTATGATGATTCGTGATCCTGCTCCTTCTCTGGCCAAGGAGTCGGCTATTTTGTTACCTTTCATACCAGAGTGGCCGGGTATCCAGACCAGAGTCACTTTGTTGTTTTTGCTCAAATGATTTAGAGCCTTCGGACATACCGTTTTGGAGTTACAGCGGTAGGAGCCAAGAGCTTTTATAGCTGCTTGGTTATCTGAAAAAATTTTAATTGATCTACGTGTAAGATGCATATATTCCAGCTTTCGCACACGCAGTTCAATGGCATGAACCTCAGCCTGAACAATAGTTGCATTAGTACCTAGGCTTGAAGATATCTTCACCCTTGATCTGTAGCTATGTACTCCGCCTCTCGTTCTCTCAGGAGTTTTGGAGCCCTCTGTAAACCAGCAACTGTGTGCCCTTAGTAGGTCGGTTTTATTCTGATCCCACTCGTATCTTTCCGGAAAATAGATGTTGAAGGTCAGCCTATAGTTGGTCATGGTAGGCATAGTATCTGAGGGCATTCCCAGGATGCTGTGACTCTCTAGGTCATCCAGCAACCTGTTCCGCTCCATGATACTAATTTGCGGCATATTAATGGCCTCTTGTTGCAGTCTATATGTTGCCCACCTGGCCTCTCTCTCCTAATATATATGAAGAGGGGGTAAGTCCAGAAGGATTTCCATTGCAGCTGACGGTGTGGTGCTAATTGCTCCCATTACGGTCGAGCATGCTAATCTCTGTAATTCAGAGAGTTTGGCTTTGGCCGTCCATTGTAATCCTTTCGGCCACCAAACAATGTATCCGTATGTTATCATTGGTCTGATGACCGTGATATAAATCCAGTAAATTTGTTGGGGACCCATGCCCCAGGATTTACCACAAATACAAAGACATGTCCATAAGGACAATTTTGCTTTGTGGATTACTTTTTCCAGATGGGAGTTCCAATTAAGTGATTTATCCAGTGATTCCTAGATATTTCATCTCCACAAATGAAATAGTTTCACCTATTAAGGTGGGCGGTCTTAAGTCCAACTTCCTTTTCGAGGTGAATGGTACTATTACTATTTTTGAGGGTTCACAGACATCTGTTTCCTGTCACACCAGTTAGTTACCCACTGCATTCAGTCTCTTGAAGAGTATTAGATATGACTCCTTCAGAGTTTCCACTGAGTAGTATGCTAGATCATCTGCATATGCTAGAACCTCAACTTCCCACAGTGTGAGAAGAGCCAGTAAGTCATCCACAAGAAGTGACCACAAAAATGGGGAAAGAACCCCACCCTGCGGGCATCCTCTTGTGGCTCTAAAACTGACTGTTTCTCCCTATAGAGACGTCGTTATAGTTCTGTTTGATAGCATAGCACGAATCCAGTCTCCTATAGTCGGCTCAACTCCTCTGGCAGTTACTGCTGCATATAAGGAGTCGGGCAGTGCATTGTTAAATGCTCCCTCAATGTCGAGAAAAGCTTCCACCGCAATTTCCTTCATTTGAAGGGATTGGGTGATCTTCTCGACTAGGTTGTTGAGTGCTAGTTCTGTTGATTTTCCTCTTTGATAGGCATACTGATGGGTATTGAGGGGGTGATGGTGCAGGATGTTTCCCCTGATATATCCATCCAGCCCCTCCAGGCTCACCAACAGAAAAGATGTCAGGCTAATTGGTCTAAACGATTTAGGGAATGAGTATCTTTTACACGAAGAAAGTTATAAAAGTTATTGTAAACCATTACAACTCAATTTTTTTTTTAATATCAAATATCTCTGAAACGGCTGGGTTTAGGCATAGGGCATATATGTTTTTGACTCAGAATTGTATGCTCTTTTCGAAAACCCTATAATATATAGGGTGTCCCATTTATAATAAACAAGTTGGTATCGACTTCCGGTATAACCGGAAGTGCCAGATGCTTGTAATTATTTTAGTTGGATTGAACACACTGCCGTTAGTAGCTCCCTAAATTTTCAAAATTTTCTGGTGCATACTTTTCCTATATCGATCGATGCAGTTCCTGGTGAGACACCCTGTATACCTGGTACTGCCGACTAAACTATCATCTGCATAAACTCAGCCTAGCGAAAAACACCGAGTGCCGTCTATGCCTGGAGGATGATGAGAAGGCAGAGCACGTCTTATGAACCTCTCCTGCTGTGGAGAGCATCCAATTCTCAATATTTAGCAAAGGGCAACTGCTGCCAGAGGATCTGGACACATTCTCACCCAATAAAGTTATCAGTTTCATTAGGAGACAGCTTATCGGGTAAAATATAATTAAGAGTGAGCCACAATAGGCCTGCTGAGGGCCGCAGTGGAGGGTGCACAAGGACTCACTCACAAAAATCTATGATTCTAGTTTGGCACTTGGTGGCGCAGACAGAAAAGAAATATCGCTAGTGTGAGACAGGCGAACAAACCACGTTACATTGAAAGAGCGGGGTTTAGACTACTGCTGATACAAACTCAACTGCCAAGCTAGAATCGTAAACTAGTAATTATTCTTTGTTTCTGGTCACACAATCATGTCTTTTAATCAAATATATGTTAAACCTAAATAGATAATAATTTTATTGTGATAAAAGTCGGACTGTCATTAAGTGTCATTTTGTTACCATTCTTTGTTTTTTTTTGTTTTTAAAATGTATTCACCTCTTATAAAATGTACAATTTTTCTTCCTGTATAATTCCCCAGTCTGGCGTTTATCCAGATTGATTGAAAATAAAATGCTTAGAAGAAAAATTCACTGATATATTAACAGCTTGAGATTATCCCATGCCAATATTAAAGTGTTAAAGACAAGTAGCCACAAACAGCCAATCTGTGGATGAAGTCGCAGTCTTGGCTACATGGAGAGATTTCTTAATGGAGTGGTCTCTCTTCCTAATTGTTTTTGCAATTCCCTCTAACATTCATAATAATGTTATATTATTAGAATGCCTTATTGCAGCATTTGTTTCTTTGATTGTGTATCACCGATAGACTCCTTTAAAAACTAACTAACTAACTAGCATTACAACTTGAATAATAACTATATAGCTCTTCTAAAATCATACAACAGAGATAAATCGCAAAAACAAAAAAAAAATTCACAGATTTCCTCAAGGGTCAGTTTTAAAGTCTTTTCTCCCATACATAAATGATCTAGCCCATAATCAAAATACAATTTTTATACTTTTTGCTGATACTTATTGCCACAATACTCGATCATGAGATCACTAAATATTTTCAACCAAAATAGTCAACACACAGTCAAATATCAAAAATGGTTCCAATTAAAGTTCTTGAATTAAAATAGAATCAAAACGCAATCAGTGAGCGTTTTCTTGCGAGATCTCGAAACCAACAATATTTAATTCTAATTTTGTAAAGTTTGTATGGACCTATTGTTAATGTGGGAAAGACAGATTAGCTCTATAACCTTTAAAAAAAGATCTACCTTATCAGAAATTTGGCAAATTGATTCATAGGCGTGCGTTTTAATACGCTGAACTTTCAGTGGCACTGACTTCAAATCTGCTTTTAGTTTTTTTTCTAATTGGTAAGATTTTTGAACAAAGCACTTAAATAATGCATGAAATAAGTATATTTAAGTGTATTTAAGATAAGAAGGAAAAGTAAAAAAGGCAACAAAATCATTAGTAATATCTTAAGATAAATATAGAAAACAACACATTATTTTTTTCATCATTTTGGAAAACCTTTTTCTTTTGCTGGAGAAGCTTCTTTTCGATGTTTTTCTTCTGTATTTGGCTGTAAAACAATCCCTGTTGATCATCCAATATTATGTTGCTCTCAACGACTTGTATACTGTAATAACTTCGATTGGGGGAATCCCCGATTGTATTTGCATCATTGCCAGTAAATCCCCCAACGTATCGGCAGTTTAAAATGAATTATTGCAGTGGTTCTCAACATTTTGGGCACTAAATAAATATTTAATTTAATTTAAAATTTGGAATTTGTAAATATTACAATAGTGGTTTTCAAAAAAAAACTGTACATAAGAAGAAAAAACAGCTTATTTAGTCAAATATATGTCTTAACTAAACTAGCATGCTCGACCGTAATGGGGGCAATTAGCACCACACCGTCAGCTGCAATGGAAATCCTCCTGGACTTACCGCCTCTTCATATATATTTGGAGAGAGGCCAGGTGGACAACATATAGACTGCAACAAGCGGTCATTAATATGCCGCAGACTAGTATCATGGAGCGGAATAGGTTGCTGGATGACATAGAGAGTCACAGCATCCTGGGAATGCCCTCGGATACTATGCCTACCATGACCAACTATGGGCTGACCTTCAACATCCTTTTTCCGGAAAGAGATGAGTGGAATCGGAATAAAACCGACCTATTGAGGGCAAACAGTTGCTGGTTTACAGACGGCTCAAAAACTCCTGAGGACTGTGGGTGCGAAGGCTGGAATATATGCATCTTACACGCAGATTAATTAAAATTTTTTCAGATAGCCAAGCAGCTATAAAAGTTCTTGGCTGCTACTGCTGTAACTCCAAAATGGTATGGAACTGTCAGAAGGCTCTAAATCATTTGAGCAAAAACAACAAAGTGACTGGTCTGGATACCTGGCCACTCTGATATGGAAGGTAACGAAATAGCTGACTCCTTGGCCAGAGAAGGAGCAGGATCACTAATCATCGTACCAGAACCGATACTTGGCTTATCTTCAAGTACTGCTAAGATGGCTATCTCGCCGCCAATATCCATTTGGCATGATGACGGTCTCGGATGCTAGGGCCAGGCAGGACTATTGCCTTTTTACCCTAGTCATCGCTGTAGACCTGGACCGGCCTCGTGCAGGGCGGGTTAACTTACTTTACGAACGGCCCCACTCACAAATGTGAGCGGTGCCGAAGATTTCGGTCAACCTCCCTGGGTCCTGGCTGATGAACCCTGCTGGCTAGGGCCTCTTCTGGCGCTCTTCTGTCTTCGTCTTCTTTCTTCGCCAGCTTGTCACCCCCGGGGGTAGTCATCTGTCTGTCAGGGACTGTGTGGATATTCTGTGACTTGGGATTGACTGCCAGTACACAAAGTGGCAATTGACACATTGTCATCTGGATCATCGGACAAGGTGAGGATGAACTGTGTAGCTCTAGGAGGTGAAGGCCTAAGTGCTTTCTTAGCACTTTCGTCCTTCACGGAGCCAGGGGGACAACGGGCACTGGTCGGTTTACTGACCGGCGCCCGCAAGGTTTGTGGGAGGGTGGTTGGTCGTGTCATGTCTTTTCAGTGGGTTTGGTCCATCTGTAAGGAAAGGATTAGTTATACTTACCCGTTATCCAGTAACTGTACCTTCGGCCTCTTGTGCCTCGGTGCGTCGGCCGGATCATAGGAGGTGGCCTCCCTGATCAGCGGGTTCCTGTGCTCCTCAGCTAAGGTGTACAGTTTCTTCGCTCTATCCCGGATGATTTCGGTGACTGGTGTGTACTCCAGGTCCCTGAAGATGTCAGCGTTTCTAACGTACCATGGTGCGCCCACCGCTGTCCTGATGGCCACGTTTTCCACGGCTTGGATCTTCTTCACATAGGTCTTCGCTTGGTATCCCCATGCTACGGAGGCGTAGGTCAGCTGTGGTCTGATGAGTGCTTTGACTAGCAGAAGCTTGTTCCTCAGACTGAGCCTGCTCTGGTTCCCTACCATCGGGTAGATGAGAGCTCTCGTCCGTTTGGCCTTTACCACGATGGCTTCGGTGTTCTGTCTCCATGTCAGGCCTTTATCCATGATTACGCCAAGGTACTTGACGGAATCGTGCCATTGGATGTCCTCGCCGAACATGGAGACGTGTCCTGTGGGGGTTTCCTTGCGTCCTTTCCTGAAGAGAATCGTCTGGCTTTTCTCCGCGTTGACTGCGACTTTCCACTTGATACACCATTCTTCCAGAAGAGAGGCTGCCTCTTGGAGTCTTCTGGTGGCTGTTCTCGCACTCCAGGATCTGGCCGTGACGGCCGTGTCGTCCGCGTAGAGTGCCATTGCGGTGCCTTCGGCCCTTGGGAGATCAGAGGTGAAGACAGCGAACAGATGGGGTGACAGCACGGAGCCTTGGGGGACTCCGGCTTCCATCGGTCGATACGTGGACACACAGTCCCTGATCTTCACTCGCATCTGTCTCCCGTGCAGGTATGATCTAACTAGTTTGACGAGTGCAATGGGATAACCCATACTCATCATTTTAGCTAGTAGACCATCGTGCCAGACCCTGTCGAAAGCCTTCGCAACGTCCAGGAGTAGTGCCGCCGTGACCTGTCTTTGGTTGAAACCTTTGGTGACTTCTTCGGTGATCCTGAGCACTTGGAGTTCCGTACTATGTCCTGTCCTGTACGCGAACTGTTCATCCGGGATGATTTGGAGCTCTTCGGTTTCCTCTTCTATTCTTCTCAAGATGACGCGCTCGGCTACCTTGCTCACAGCTGAGAGTAGGCTGATGGGCCTGTAAGAGGAGGGAAAGAGTAGTTCCTTACCTGGCTTCGGGATGACTATGACGTCGGCCTTCTTCCACCTGTCCGGAAAGTATCTGAGCCTCAAGATCCCGTTGATGATATTCACCAGGGCTGCCACCCCTTTGCTGGGTAGCTTCTTGAGGGCGATGTTTCCGATCTTGTCACATCCAGGAGCTTTTCTCGGCTTTAAGCTCCTTAGAATCTCCTTGACCTCCTCTGGAGTGGTCGGACGGATGTGATCATCGTCTGGCAGGCGGAGCATCCGACGCACTCTGCGTTCCACGTCATCAACCCAGTCCTCGTCCTCATCATCGAGTTGGTTTTCCCTACACTGCAGTTCCAAGCTGTCCGCGAATGCTTCAGCTTTTTCCTGGCAAGTGTAGACAATCCCATTCTCTCCGTGGATTGGGGACATTGGTTTCGGCCTGTTCCGCAGAGCACGCTGGGTGTTCCAGATGCTCCTGTCCTGTGGGTCCAGTGATTCCAGGTGACGCTGCCATCCTTCTTGACGGTGTTCCTGGAGGGCAGCTTTGACTCTCCTGTTCAGCGTGTTATACGCGTGCCTGTCCTCAGGGAGTCTAGTCCTTTGGGCCCTTTTCTTCGTCCTTCGTCTGTCCCGAATCAGCTGCCTGAGGTCCTCCGTGAGGTTTGCCATCGGCGTTGGTGCCCTTCTGGTCTCTGTCTCTGTAGTGCTTTCCTCCATCGCTTCCTGGATCTGGTTTTCCAGGGAGGTGATGGCCCTCTCCACATCTTCCTCGGATTCAATCCTGGGAATATGTGCAATGTTCCTTTGCAGTGCTGCACGGAACAATTCCCAGTCTGTCCTCCTTTTGATGAAGGTCCCAGTGTCCACATCATCCTTCTCTCCTAGGTCCAAGAAGATCGGATTATGCTCGGTGGAACCTTCCGTCCTGGTAGAGATTTCCGCATTGAGGGTCATTTCCTTCATTATAGCGATGTCCAGCACATCCGGTCGGTGGATCCCATTGTCGTGCGTCGGCTCGTCCGGTCCTAGTGCCTGCATGTTGCCAGCGTGTCGTCCCAGGAATCTCAGCAGATCTCGTCCTAGAGTGTTGGTGACTCTGCTGTTCCATTCCTGTGACTTGGCGTTCAGGTCCCCTATGGCAAGCACCTGAGTCTGGTCCTGGAATATGGCTATCTCAACCTGGGCTGAAAGGAAAGCTCTCCAGTATTGGCAAGAGTTACCAAGATTAGTTTATTGAAGGCGTTTATAAAATACCCTTTGAAATCAAGAACTAAGAAACTTTTAGAGTTAAACAGGATAAGCTTGAAAACTCTAACAGGTCTATATACCGGGCACTGCCGACTAAACTATCATCTGCATAATCTCGGCTTAGCGGAAAACGCCGAGTGCCGTCTATGCTTGGAGGATGATGAGAAGGCAGACTACCTCTTATGTACCTGTCTCGCTGTGGAGAGGATCCGATTTTCAATATTTGGCAGAGGGCAACTTCTGCCAGAGGATCTGGACACATTCTCACCCAATAAAGTTATCAGTTTCATTAAGAGACTGAACTTATTGGGTGAAATATAATTAGGAGTGAGCCACAATAGGCGTGCTAATGGCCGCAGTGGAGGGTCCACAAGGACCCACTCACAATAACCTAACCTAACCTAACTAAACTAAAAAATATATAAATAAAAAGTGAATTTTGTGTCCTTGAAAAATCTTCTACAGGTTGAAATTGTCGGAACCAGGACAATAGGTTAAAATAAAAACGCTACCTTGCCTACGTTTCGTTTAATATGCTTAAACTTCTTCAGGGCTCAATAGCCAAATAATTATGTAAAGTTCCACAACAGAAAAACTATTTTTTAAAACCAAGTCTGCATTGTAGTAAAAAATTTCTTCTGTTCTGAAGCTTTGCCAGTTTGATGTATAAGTTGCATATTAAACGAAACGTAGGCAAGGTAGCGTTTTATTTTAACCTATTGTCCTGGTTCCGACAATTTCAACCTGTAGAATATATAAATAGTTCAATCACAAATCTTACAAACCTGAGCGGGTATTATTAGTTTCTTCCATTCTACTATGGTTTATGCCAGGCTGTAAGGGGCACTCCACACGCCTCAAAAATGTTTACTCCTTAGCACAAATGTCTTAAAATTGTTATGGGGCTAAAAGATGATTTATCGTAATCAATTTATAAAAACCTGCATTTATATCTTTGAGTGTGTCCTATAGATTACTGTTTTTTAACCTTCTGCCGAAGAGTGTCAAGGATCTAAATATTAAACAATTCAAAAACATTAATACATATTTGCGTAAAAAATTCTTTTACACGATACATGCATATCTGGCCAATAATTTTTCAGACATAATATTTTCATAGATTTGTTTTCGTGGTTTTAGGTTAAAGAAAACTATATTTTTTAAAAGGCCAATGTTTCGGTGTTTATTACACCTTCAGGGCAACTTAATGTTAGTTTTCCATGTTTAATTGCCCTGAAACTGTTAAGCAGCTAATAATCACATAGTTAAAGTGACTATTTAATTCTTTATTCCAATTATTATTATTATTATTATTATTTTCAGAGCCAGGCCGTAGAACTAAGAGAAATGAATGCACAACTTATTGACCAAAACACACTTCTAAAAGCCCAGCTGGCCGCTCTTGGAAATTCAACACAGTTGCCAGTCAATGGCATTGATTCAATGGCCTCACAAACCCAAAACGAAAACTTGTTGGAAAGAATTAAACAAATCGAAAAGGAAAATGCAGAGAAAGAAGCAGAGCTTGAAAAATTAAGAAAAGACCAGGATGATTTACTAGAATTGTTAACGGACCAAGACATAAAATTAAATACTTTCAAAAATCGATTGAAAGAATTAGGAGAAACGATCGAGGATGGAGAGTCTGACAATAATTCTGTGGAGTCTGAAAATGATTTGTAAATATGATCTTTCTACTTTTGTAAATTTTTTTATTATTAAACATCGGAGAATTTGGTATTCCTGACGAAAAGACAGGGTCGGCTTTAGAATCTATATTTTGTAAGTGTGAATGTAATAGCACAATGGATAAACAGGTACTAGTTACCTGAAGTTGAGTCTCCGCATGTAACTAACCTTCCGCAAAAACAAGAATTGGTCGCCACATTGTGATAATCACAATCTTATGTTTGTGTTATATTTTGTAATTAATATATCATGTTTGTTTAATTTATATGAAAGAATTATATAAATGTCCAGTCCGTCTCTGGAGGAATATCAAAGCCTCCAATGTATATTTATTATCATTTCCTTAAATTATAATATTATAATATGTTATGTATGTTTGTAAGACTCAAAAAAATTTTATCCTATCGCTTTATAATTGTTTCGAGTTTTGTTCTGTTTAATTTTGCTTAGAAATATTACAGCATTTAAAGAATCCTAAATAACTGACATTTTGATTCGGCTTGTATTTTATTATACTTGAATCTTTAAAAAACTTATACATTTCACTTCCATATTTTACTTATTGTTATAGTTAAAAATCAGTACAATTAAAGATGTTATTTATGATCAAAAATTAAAATTATTATTGCTACAGTAAGAAACTATTTATTTTTATTTTCTAATAATAAAATGATTGTCCTTGGTAGTGATAATAAAAATATTTAAATTGATGTCTGTTATTTTAAAAGTATTTCTCTTTTTTTTATTATTATTATTATTATACATTATACTCTTCCTACTGAAAGATATGAGTGATGGAAGGAAATACGGTGGAGTCTCATAATGGTATAAATCCGGTGGCGTCTGGTGAAATTTAGGTTATAATATCTTAGTATTGGTGCATAAACCCAAGTAATACTTTAAGGCATAACTTTCAATACTAAGGGCCGGTCTTTTCACCTCTTGGTGAGTTACTGTTAACTAACTAGAAGATTAGAATTGGTTTTACTTCAACATTTTATTTATGACTACATTCACATTCTAATTATCTAGTTAGCAGTACCTTAACCAGAGGTCAAAAGACCGGCCCTAAGGCGCTTATTCTTATATCTGTAAAATGTCATTACATAACGTGTCGTATAATAACGATTATCCGATCTTGAAAAAAGTTGATTTCAATAACCAGTGTCGTTGTGATGATTGTCATTACTCAATTGGATAATGATTATTGATTTTTAATAAAATGGGTAGTACACAAGTAGCTAAGTTCTCAGGATTCTGTTTTACCTAACCTGCCAAAATTCCGTTTTAGGCCGGCAGCCCATGCATCCGATTTCTGATGGTACGATGGTCCGACGGTACTCCTATATTGGTCAGAATATTTTATCGCCAATTTTCAGCCGCAAATTTTAACAATCCTCCGAGATCATATACAGTTAAAATAATTTTAACTTTTTGTCCTATATCGTGCGTTTGTTAACCTCACTTTTTCAACATTTTTTATGGTCTTATCATGCATTTTCAATAGAAAATTAACTATTAACTTCAAAGATGACGGAACTACTTCTGCAAACTAAAATAAAACAAATTTTTCTAAAGTTAGTTGAACTCTTGTTCCTCTTCTAATGCCATATTTTAGTGGATTTCGGACATGAAAATTGGATCTATGTGAATTGCAAAATTTTTGCTCACGATAATTATGACTTTTTCGGATATCGGACATCAGAAATTGGATGCGTAGAACTCCAGCTTAACTTGTTGACATTTTTCATTTTGACTGAAGTATTGAATAGATGATTTGTGTTCTTTCACATCTTTTGAGATAGGAGAATTTTCCAGATCTCTGGTGAATACCTTCTCTGCAAATCTTGCAAAAATGCCGATAATACATTTCTTTCCATAGTCCCAATGATGATAATAACAATGAGGTTAGAAAACACAAAACTGTCACTCAAATAATCATCTATGAAATCTACAGACACCTTGAATGGTCGTCATTTTCGAATGATATTCTCGTAATAACAAAACGTGCAATAACGATGAAACTATTATTATTACAGAATACCATTACCTCCCCAGGTTATTTTTGTTAAACAGATTGTAACACATTTAAAAACTTTTTTTTTCAGAATCTGGTGGAAAATATATCTACAAGTTTTTTATTTCATAAAAAAATATTACTATTTTATAAAGTTGCGGCTGCAATTTTATAAAAAAGCAATATTTTTTATGTCAATGCATTTTCCACCTGAATCTGAAAAATCCGTATTGCAAATATTTTACAAATTGCCAAAAAAATAACCTTGGGAAGGCACCAAATTTTTGCAACTGTTTTCATAAATTTCAATCGCAATTTTTTTTCTGCCAAACTTTTGATAGTTATGCTTAAAATATCGCATGGGTCCCAATACTAAGTATGACAACCTAAATTTCACCAGCGGCCACGGTAAAAATCGAGCTGTGCTAATGCAGCAATCAATAGCTGTTATCTTTTTGCCGGCTGGTGCAGTACCAGGCCTCACAATATGCATAAAGTGCAGTTCTTTTTACCAAAAGCGTTAAGCACTGGTGCTACCCAATTCTACATTTCCCTTCCCCTCATGCATCATCTTTTTAGTTGACAAGAGGTTAAATTTCTGTTGTCCTTTATTTTAATGTTCTTTTTGGAGCAACTACTGAATATTAAGCTCGGATACAGTTTAGGTAGCTATTGTGTAGCTTGTATTACACTTGACATAATGGGTCTAATCGAACATTATTATACCCATATTCATTTAATATCCATATCCTTTTAAGATGAGACCTATATTTTGTGAAACTATTAAAATTTTCTGATCATCAAATGTAAACAAGGCATATAAAGAAAGTATGTTGTGAGTCAAGACCTTATTGTAATATAAACAAATAAATAATTGTTGTAATAATAAAATTGACTATTCTTCATTCTTTAAAGAAGCATGCACACTTCTACTGTTTAATTCAGTCCTTGATAGAAACTTTATCAAACATGTAACTTGATGAAATGAAATGCTGCACTTTGATAAGAGCAGTGTACAATTCTGCTCTTTATGAATTTTGACTTTGCAACCTCAGTATCATTGCTGCTGGTCCACCGTATTGGAAAAATGGCATCAGAACAAGTTTTCCGACAATATCTTCTTTCCTGCTCATGATATAAATAGTTGTGTAATAAATATTAAACTAATAATTCATGTCTATCATTTTTACTATCTTATATCTAATATAAGGAAGTATAGTAATCATGATTTTTTCAACCTCGAGGTTTTGATTGATATATACGTTTTGAACCCTCCTGAATCCATTCTGACTATTTTCTACATGATGTCTTTCGGTTCGTGTGTGCGTGAGTGCGTGCGTGCGTGTGTGTGTGTCCATGACAACTCAAAAAAATACTAATGGGAAAATTCCCAAATCTGACAAGATTTTCAACAACATTTTAGGTGACATTAAATTTGGTGAATGTGGTACCACCAGAAGAGACATAATGAATGAAAGAAAAAGTACATTTCGGGGGAAAAAATTTAAAAATTTTATTGCGTTTTTGGATGAATCTTGACGAATTATAATGAAAAAAACATAACTTTATGGGAAAAAAATCTGTCAGCATATCTGTAGTATTGCGATAGTTGCCACAGTTTTTGAGATAAAGCTTTCAAATTTGGTACACAGGTTCCGAAGGCCAAAGACAATGATAAATTCGGTGATGAGCAAAATTGGCTAACTGAAAAGAGGTCCATGGGACCCAAACTTTTTTGTATTTGACTACAAAAAAATATATTCTTGATGAAAGATTATAAATCATATCTACTATATCAAATAAAATATATTTGCCAATTACTTAAATAAAGCTGATGTAAACTGAAATTTTGTACACGTGACTTCATAAAATCGGGTTAGGATAAATTTTTGTCAGTTTGACATTTGAAATGTCTAGTTACAAAAATGTCAATGTCCATAAGAAATTATTAAAATATGTGACATGAATTATTATTGACAGTATCTGAGGATGCTGATAATTATTTAATTAGGATAATACATACTGGTATAAGAAAGTTATGTACTGGCCACATCAGATATTTTTATAAAGTAAATAATTTCACATACAAGCTCCACAATCATTGATCATGTCTGTTGGCGAAAAATATTCATTTCCATAAGGTAGAGCTCGAGGTAGAATGAATATGTGGCACGCATTAATTTTGTGATGTTCCCAGTAGGCCTAATCCACATGCATTAATGATGTAATTTAGTGCAGTCTCCTTCGCTTTGATGTTCCTAATGGGGCTCAGTTTTACAAATTTTTCGTCACTAAAATCGAAGAAAGCTTAACAAATAGTAATAAACTCTGCTCTGGAATTAGCTGTTGCCTCGATTTCATCATAAAGTGGCTCAAGGACGGTCATTTCCTCTTCAATTTTGTTTTTTAGTCGGTCTTATGTATAAGGTGTTTCAATATTAATTGGACAAACTTATAATCTGAATTCAGGACCCCAAAATAAGAAAAAGTTTCCTATGGAGGTATGTCCGGGAAAGCTTCATTAAAGAGTTATGCCCCTCCAAAAATGGAGGCTAAAATTAGGTTTTTAATTTTTTTCTTAAATTTGGAAAAAAGATAAAAAAAGTGAATTTTGGTAGAGATTTTCTACAAATAGGAACGCTGCCAAAGGACATTTTTTTCTTTTCACTTATACAATTATACAATGGGTGAAATCAGCAACTCCCATTTTATTTCTTTATTCGAACTTTTTAACAGACCTGAATTTTATCATAAGAATGTGCCATGGATTCATTTAGAAACTCTTCTCTTTTATTTTTTTTTCCTCGAATTAATAATTTTTGAATAAAAAAAATCAAATAGTCTCGATCCACATTTGTGTGAAATTGCATTATTTAATAAAATGGAAAATGCTTAGTGGGCTAAAAAAAGTGATCTTAACTTGAGCCTAGAATAAATAAAGACTATCTGACAGCAGCCTACTAGGTGTTTTTCCATTTTATTAAATAATGTAATTGTCTAAATAACAGTGTGGATCGAGACTAGTGTCAGTTCGATGAAACAAATTAAAAAGACCAAAGAGTTTCTAATGAATCGCAATTTATTCAAGGCACATTTTTATATGATGGTCTGTTAAAAACTCGAATAAATAAATAAAATAGGGGTTGCTTATTTTCCTCACTTTACCGATAAGGGATGATTGAAAAATCGTCCCTTAGAAGCGTTCCAGTTTGTACAAAATCTCTTACAAAATTCACTCTTTTAAAAAAAAAAAAAAATATAAAAAAAAAGGAATAAAAAAAAAAAAAATTAAGAAAAAAAAAAAAAAAAAAAAAAAAAAATAAAAAAAAAAATACAAATAATTTAAAAAAAAAATTTTTTTTTTTTGTTTTAAAAAAAAAAAAAAAAAAAAAAAAAAGGGGGGTTTTTTTTTTTTTTTTTTTTTTTTTTGTTGTTTGTTAAAAAAATTCCCTGTATATGGGTTGGTTGTTTTTCTGTTTCCCTCCAACCCGCCCCGTTTTTTTTCAAATTTAAGAAAAATATACCTCCATAGTAAACTTTTTTCTTATTTTTGAGGTCCTGATTTCGGATTTTAAGTTTATCCAGTTAATCCTGAAACACCCACTATGCCTGTATTATCACAGGCCCATGCGAGTCGTGCAAATATTGGAGTGCTTTAATGCAGCCAGCCTTTCTACTTCCACATGCTCCCTAACACAAAAATAAATTTTAGTTCTTGCTTTTTTTCCATCCACATTCCTCTGAATTTCTTTCAGTTCCTCATTGCTGGACCTGGTGATACGTTCAGAACGAATGCTGTCGTGCTACTGCCACAGTATAAGGACTGTGCCACTGCTTATGCCTGTGGCAACAATACAATACTAAATTTTACAAAGCATTTAT